>CM049841.1:42602507-42906861 GCA_027422415.1 Schizothorax lantsangensis
AAAAGATTTAAAATGAAACTACAACCAAATTTGAACTGCTGATATGTAATACTGCATCATCAGGTACTTTTCTTCAAATGTTTTTGGGAATGTCCTATCGTCATTAGTCTATGGACCATGTAAACCTGGTTTTATCATCCTTACTACAACTTAATTGGCGTGTTAATCCAAGTTTGTGTCTTCTTAATGATGATTCTGGTCTCTGTAAAGTTCAATGCAAAAGAGAATGGTGTTTACTGGTTTTACAGCTGCGAAGAAGACAATAATACAGAACTGGTTTACACCGCACATGTGTGGAAAAACATATTGGATCCATAGCCTCCTGCAAAGAGTGACTTATGAATGTACAACAGCGCGGGTCAATGGGGCCAAGCCTTCGACCGTTGATGCTTGGCGGTGTTTTTTTTCTAGTGTATGTGATTGTATAAAGGAGTGACTTGTTTTGTGTTTTTTCTTGTCCTTCCCTCTCTCCCTCCCTTTTGACTAGACTTTTAAGTTATTGAGTATATGTCTGTTGTTTTGTTTTGTTATATTTTGGATGTTTATGTTGTGATGTTGTATATGAAAAATAAAAAATGTTGATAACAAAAAAAAGAAAGTCAAGGGTGAAGATCTCTTTGATAAAGATGTTCAATACCATGAGACCTGTCGTAACAACCTCTACCTCAAATACTTCCACTATACCCACAAGATGGAGAAGGAAGACACAGACCAGGCTAAGAAGACTGCAGCACAGTGCAGCCTACAATGTGGTGAGAGAGTATGTCAAGGAACAAATTGTAGATGGCAATCAGGTCCAACAACTCAGCCTTCTGTGTCACCTATATGTCCTTGAACTTGAGGAGCAGAGTGCACCAAGCCCTGAAGATCGAGCTGAGAAACTTATGAGCAGTATGCTTGGCCTTTTCCAAGGTTTCACTGAAAAACAAAGCATCCTTTTCATTTTACTGGTCTATAGTTCTCATATCACTTTGGAGGACACCATGGCATGTGCTTAACAGCTTGGAACAGCCGATCAAATGAAGGATGCAGCCCTCTCCCTGCATAATATCATCAAGAAGGCCTTCCTGGAGTCTAGAGTGATGCCCTGGCCACCCACTGCAGATGAACTACACAAGCAAGCAGATAATCTGTTAAGGAGCTTGACAGGTTCCCCACCCTTGTCTTATCTGGTGCAAGTAATTCAAAGTGTCCTGACTGTTACTTACCTGCTGACTTGTACTCTCTATAGGACAGGACCTCTACAGAGCAGTGATAAATGGCAAGTGAAAACTTCCCAAGCACATACTTCTATGTGCCACACTCTGTCACTTCTATGTGCCACACTCTGTACCACAGACGACAAGACGAGGGTGAGGAACCTGTCAAGATCCTCAGGCAACAGGTTATCTGCTTGCTTGTGTACAGTAGTTCATCTGCAGTGGGTGGCCAGGGAAGCACACTTGCCTCTTTTGCAAAGAGATCTTCACCCTTGACTTTGTGAAGCACACTATTTTTCCAAGAGCTTCAGCCATGAGCTCAATGACCCAGTGTTCTCGAAGTCGACACCATCTAGTGTTTCCGGCAGCCGATCACAAACTTCCCATTCAATAAGGCGAATCAACTGGCTCAGCTAAGTCTTCTGTCACAGATATCAAGTAAATAAGTCAAACGTTCTTTTGAAGCACCTTTTATAGAAGTGAAGATAGTAAAGCGGTAATCAGATGCATTTGGGTGTGCAATAGACAAGTGGGAATAGGGCTTTTGAGAGGGGTTCAGACATGTCTGTCTGATCACTTTCCTCTTTCCCCTTTTCTTCATGATTTGTAGTTTTTATATATTCTGCCATTGCGGAAAGATAAATATTATCCATTTAAATATAAAAAGATAAATGGAAGATGCCAAAGATAAACATGAAATTAGTTTCATGGAACTGTAATTTCTGGTAGCCTACTTACTAACCAGTGGTGAAATGTAACTAAGTACATTTACTCAAGTACTGCACTTAAGTACAAATTCAAGGTAGGCCTACTTGTACTTGAGTATTTCCATTTTATGCAACTTCTTACCTCTATTTCACTACATCTCAGAGGTAAATACAGAATGCTACTTTTTACTCCTCTAAACTTATCTGACAGCTTTAGGTACTATTTTTCGGATGACAATTTTTTATATCCCACGCGTCCATTGAAAACCACATATCTCCACATTTGGTGAATTAAAGTTTCAGATAAACTGAAGGCTGAAGTTTTCCTATATGGGTTGATAACATTCTCCTACTTCTAAAGCTAAATAAACTGTTTAAAGCCTTCTTGGATTAGCCTGAAAATGAATTGTCACTAAGCTCAAAACAGCGCTGTTTTGCTGAGCTCATGAAAAATTTACATTTTAGAGTTACGTGGTTCTCACAGGACAGTGACACTACAAACAAATGATCTTATAGAATATGATGCATTTCTGAAGAATAAACTACCCAACAATACATAAAGTAGTTAAAATGAGCTCAGCCTTAAACATCTACAGTAGTAAAATGCAACACACATTAATTTGGCAATAATATTAATCCAAAAAACTTCATATACTGCATAATGGTAAAACACTGAAAGGGACCGTTTACTGCCCAGTGAGTACTTTTACTTTTGATAGTTTAAAGTGGTGGTTGACTGTTTTTTTTCTAGGCTTGATTGTGTTTATGGGGTGCAGTCTAGCATGTGTTCATGCTTGTTTTTTTTAAAAACGCATTATTTTTCACATAATTTACCTTTATTCCACACCTCTCTGTCCCTTCTCTGACAAACGCCTCGATTTATTTCCTGGTTTTATGAAGCTCCTCCTTCAGAAATACGCGATGGGCTGAGATTGGTTAGCTGGCTCAGTGTGTTATGATTGGCTAAACAGCCTCTACTGCAGTCTGAACGTCCCGCCCCTTTCCTCAGTGGCATGTGCTCCGGTTGAATTGTAAACAGTGGCGTTGTCTATAATGCTTATCAATTTGAGCCCGATTGAGACCCAGAGGATATTAGTGAAGATGATCGTGCAGAACCTGTGCAAGCACGGCTCTTAATGGTATGTTTGGTTGTTGTTGTCTCATACTTTTAAATACGCTGCTATTTGTAAGTGCTACTGCTTCTGTTAGCTTTTAATATACGGTTTTATCCTGATTAAAGCTTTAATACAGCACAGCAACCGCACGCGTGTCCATTTATAATGCTTCTCATTGCTGTGTGAAAATAAGTCTATAATTGGAACAGTTTGTTGGAGCTTATTTGACGATCTGAATGAGAGAGAGAGAGAGAGAGAGAGAGAGAGAGAGATGCAGAGCAGGGCGACACGAGTAACAGTATTAAGAACTGCTGCTTTAATGATTTTTAAACTTGAGAATCCATTAGAATCGTTAGAAGACAGAATCGCGATTCATTTGAATAGATTGTTATGTGCACCCCTAGTTTTCTCTTCCTCTTCTCTAAAGCAGCGCAGCATGGCTCCGCCCCCTTTGCTGTGTGTTCCCGGGGGCGGGGTTTATCTGGGTCTGTGACGTATCAGACCCGGGAAGTAACTCGTTGTAGTCCCTTACCTGTCGTTTTTGTAGGCATTAAACTGCCAGAATTTTAAAAGACGATATCTCCGTTTGCATTGATCTTTCAGAGCCGCAACTCTGCAGATATTGTTTATGCTCAAACAGCAACATTACACACTAACTAATGTTAAAAAAGTTAAATCGCAACCAACCACCCCTTTAGTACCTTTTGTTGATAGTCCATACTTTTACTTTTACAGTGTGGTATTAGTACTTTACTTTAGTAGATGATCTGAATAATACTTCCACCACTGTTATTAAGTATCTATGTTAGCTACCTAACACTAACTAGTGTTAGCTAGCTATCTTGCAGGTAAGTTAATTTGAAGATCTATATAACATTTATATACCCATATTATCAATGTACAGTATAGTGACATATTTCCAGTTGTAAAAAAGGGAGATAATACATATCAGATGTAAAATCTTCTTGCTGTATCTTGCTGAGTGCTGACGATTGATATCTGAAATGCGTAAGTAGCAGTTAAAAGTAACCAATGAGTGGCTACAATGGCAAACGAGGAGTAGGAATGTAGCAGCATTGGGCTGCTGTTCATGACAATTTTTACTTTGATTTGTGTAGATTTTTTTTCTGGGTTATACTTTAGATTTTTAACATGCTTCTTTGTTTTGATTATACTTTCATTGCAAAGATATTCAAAAAACAAACCACCAGCGGGGTCAGGTTTGAAGAGGTGGAGACTGGTGACTGGAGACTGAAACAGGGTTTTAATGACTTTTGCTTTCAATTAGCTAGTATTATCAGATTGCCATCTATGTCACTTGGAGTGACTGACATCCCTTTTACAAACTTGCAATTGACATAAGAGAAAATCTAGTGTCATTTCTAATGTGGGAAACTGCGGAACAAAATAGCAAAGGTTACATTGTTTTGAGCCAAAAAAAATTGTAAATTGCCTGTTTCTCACCAATAAAGAGTAGTAGTTGTGTCATGTCATTGACATTTCCATTTGATTCCTGGTGTCAGAATTATATGAAAAATTGGGTTCATTTGTGTTTGTATGTTGTACGGTTCAGGAGTTATGAAAATCTGTGTTTTTCGCCACTTGCAATGACATCATTTCAAGATGGCCGCCAAACAAACCCCATGGGACATTAGATGACCTCGGCAACATCAAAAACTCTTAACTACACACCATTAGGGTTACAAAAAACAGGTTAAAAAAAAAAACTGTCAAGCGGGTGCATGGGAACCTATTCTTCTAAATAGAGAATGCACTCAAGAAACACTTTTATACTCTCAAAAGAGTTAAACACATTCAATGTTATCATTCTGAGAAATAAGACTTTAATATTATAGAATAACTATGTTAAAATCTTTGTAAAAATGCTTTTTATAAGGAGTTTTATCTGCATGTTCATGTGAAACGTGAAATAATAGTTTAACTTCTCTCTTTATTAACCGTCTCTCTCTCCCTCCCTCTCCCTCTCCCTCTCTCTCTCTCTCCCTCTCCCTCTCTCTCTCCCTCTCCTCTCTCTCTCCTCTCTCTCTCTCTCTCTCCCTCTCCTCTCCTCTCTCTCTCTCTCCTCTCTCTCTCTCTCTCTCTCTCTCTCTCTCCTCTCTCCCTCTCTCTCTCTCTCTCTCTCTCTCTCTCTCCTCTCTCTCTCTCTCTCTCTCTCTCTCTCTCTCTCTCTCTATCTCTCTCTCTCTCTCTCTCAGAGGAAGTGGGCGTCTCTGTCACATTCATCAGTTCATGTTAAACATGTAACCAGGAAAGAAACACTCAGAACTCATCTGAACACACATCGAGAGCTTCAGAAGAACTGAATCTACTAACAACAGAGAACATCACTGAATAAGAGAGAAGAATGAAGATCATCTGGACTTTCACTCTGCTGATGCTTCCTGGTGAGAATATAACAATCTAACAATCACATTAATCAGGGAACAGCACTGAAAACAGCACAGATTTCCGACAGGAATAGAGCCTTTAACTTAAGTGCATGTTGTCTAAGAAATGTAAAAGTTCATCTCTATTCAGTCTCATGAATACATTATTGTTGTATTAAGATGCTGGTTTGTTGTAGGTGTGTTGAGCTCCATCAGTGTGACAGTATATTCAGGAGGAGGAGTCAACATCACATGCAGATATGATAGAAAATATACAGACAATGAGAAGTATTTTTGTAGAGGACAGAATTCAGGCTGCGCCGACCTCATCAAGACTAAAGAGAAAGATAAATGGGTTGATTCTGGAAGATTCTCTCTGTATGACGACACAACAGCAGCAGTTTTCACTGTGACCTTCAGAGATCTGAGTGAACAGGATTCTGGGACGTACCAGTGTGCAGTTGATATACGTATCAGTAAAGATTCCTACACTGAAGTGAATCTGAATGTTATAACAGGTGAGTAACTGAGACCCTCAAACCCGTGATGATCTCCACAACATCAGCACACTCAACACTGACTGTAATTTACACATGTAATTATGTATAAGAAACAACAACAACAACAAAAAAAAACACCAGAAGATCAATAACCATGGCAAATATAATGTTTTTTTTATCTTGCAATATCAGATTTACACTCAGAACATAATGCATGTCTTAATCAAGTGCAAAAAGACAAATGATCTAAAATGAAGAAGCAGAGACGGTGTGTGTGTACCTGGTATTTATCACGTTATGGTGACCAAATGTCCCCACAAGGATAGTAACAACAGTAAATTTTGACCTTGGGGGGACATATTTTAGGTCTCCATGAGAAAACAAGCTTATAAATCATACAGGATTAAGTTTTCTGTGAGGGTAGGTGTAGGCCAATAGAAAATACAGTTTGTACAGTATACAGTATAAAAACCATTACGCCTCACTCAAAAAAATATTTAGGCCCAATTCTTAAGATTTATGTATTTCAGTTGCATGTAAAATTTCCATCCATTTTGATTTCATATTTCTTAACTTAAACAAACTAATAAACTTTATGTGATGCAAATTTGCCAACCTTATGTAAATGAAACAAGTAAGTAATAAGTAACTTATAACTTATGTAATAGTAACAATAAATCCAATTTGTTTTAAATGCATAAGAAACATGTATATGTATTATTAGGTAATAAACCCAATGTACTTAAAATGCATCAGATTTACATAATTGTTTTTATCATAAACCCAACATATTTCATATATTTAATCCTACCCCACCCAATCACACTGTGCTACAACAAAATCTAACTACAACACACAAAAAAGAACAACAAGACCACCCTGTTACATTAGATCAATTTATTAATGCTTCAAAGCATTTGGCTATATGAGCTAGCAAGACATACTTCCAGTGTTCATACACTTGTGTGCAACAACAAGAAACAAAAAGTGCCTTCATATTTACATGCACATTAAGGTTAAATGCTATTTTCAAACATTTTTGACACAATCAACCATACTGCAGTAATAAATGCAAAATACAAAAACAGCAACAACAAAAAAAAACAACTTTAACAGAAAAAAATTAAAATTTTAACCATTTTTAACAAAGTGCAGAAATAAGATCAGTTTCCTCAAGAACTGTGCAAATTTGAGGTAGACAGATACATGAGGTAAATCGAAGATAACAGTACTGCTTACGTTGCACTAACATTTAAAAAAAAAAAATTGTGACATGCAATAATTTAGAAAAATAAGATAATGGTCAGAAAAAAATGCCTTAAGGCTCAGGGGTTGAGTGGCTCTGCACCACAACACTTTCCATGCATGTTTAATTACATGTTAGGAGTACAGGAGTACGAAAGAAACATTCTGCATCTACATTTTTAACTTTTAACACTTAAATGGATTCAAGTACAAAAATCTGACGTCTCAAAAATGACATTATCATTACTTAAGAGTAGTTTGGTGAGAGCTTGGTTGTATCCAGGATTTTCTTCAAACGTGCACTTGAGCTCCGTTGCGTAGCTTCAGTTAAGCACATAAATCAGTCCAAAAAGCATCACACACCCAAGAGTGACATTGAAGAACTTCCACACCAACATCCGTAGGTTGGTCAACAGGACCAACACCAGCACCCTCTGAATGAAAGATGTACATACCCACTGTTGTCTGTGCAATTCCAGACTCAGCCTCTGCACTTTCAACAGTCCTGGAGGATAAACAAAGAGAATGAGTAGTGTTCCAATGCCAGTCACAGTGTCATATTCAGAAATTTTAAGGGCACATTGTTTACAAACTCTGACATTTTGGATATGTAGACTCATTCAAATGTACACTGCCTGGTCCAAAAAAAAAGTCATCATTTGGATTTAAATAAGCAAATACTGAAGAGTCTAGAATTGGATGATTATTCCAGTGATTTTTAAGTTTCCGGCTTGTTGTATTTTGGCAATAATTATTTTAACACAAACTGATGCAGTGTGTAGCTTTTCATTTCTTAAACAACCATGTCGGAGGACGTACCAATGTACACATTCCAGCATGACAATAACAAAATTAATCAGGGTCAATTTGTGTAATAGTGGTTCAGTGAGCACGAGGAATCATTTTCATATATGAATTGATCACCAGTCCTGAGTTTAATTCTACTGAATGTCTTGAGGATGTGCTGGAGTCGACTTTACAGAGTGGTTAGACTCTCCCATTGATAATACAAGATCCAGGCCAAAAATAAATGCAACTCTTGATGGAAATAAATGTTGTGATGTTGCATAATGTTGTTTAAACAATGCCACAACACAGCAAAATGTTATGAAAGCTATAGGTGGTCCAATTAAATATTAGAGTGTGCAACTTCTTTTTGGACAGGCTATGTAAAGTCGACTCCAGCACATCCTAAAGACTTTCAATAGGGATTAGGTCAGGACTCTGTGGTGGACAATCTTTCACAGTTTGAGCCTGATGAATCTTGACATTGTTATCCTGGAATATAGACATGAGTACGACTTCCGACCTGGTTGTTTGAGAAATTAAAAGGCTACACACTGCATCAGTTAGGGCTAAAAGAATTGTTACCAAGCACACAACATGCCAGAAACATAATCACTTAAGTAAAGAGTCAATCCTTAAATATCAAGTATTTACTCATTTAAATCCAGACAGCGACTTTTTTTGGCCTGGCAGTATAAAATAAGAATTAAATGTATAGCCAGTTATTTTGAACTATACTACCTTATGGAGAAGAGAATTCTGAAGGAACTGGACACAGCCAAGCTTAAAAACATGAGCACACGTGTTGTTCCAGGACGGTCAAGAGGCTGGATATCACTTGCGCTGCATTTAAAAAAAACGAAAAAAAAAAAAAACATTAAACGTTGAGTACATTTTACAAGAAAACGCCATTTCAGTATTTTACTTCAAAATGTCATATTTTTTTCATTTATGAATCGATCTTTCTTTGTAATTATTTGTACTTAATCTTTACTCTGCATTGCCATAATTTGTAACAGCTGAAAATGTGCTAATGTGCAAATTTCTCAAATGAACTGTAGAGAACAAGCTTAAGAAAATTATTTTGAATTTAATGTACTTAAATATTTAACTTGTAAAACAGTTACCAATACTCAAGTTTTCATACTAACTTATTGTTACCTCTACTAAGAGATAGTGAGTTTTATCAAATCAAAAATGAGCTAATTTGCTGCATACTACACACACATGGGCAAGTGAGACTGTGATGCTAATAAGAAAATTAACATAACTATCAATGTAAATATATCCCTAAGACATTTATAATGTAAAAAGAGCAGGTTGACATATACTTACCACATATTCTTTAATGAGTGTCTCCATTGAGGTAGATACTTGGGCTCCTCGGGATGTAATTGCAGTTGATTTTAGTCTTCATTCTCAAACATGCAGAACAACAAGATCCCAAAAACACAACATTAGTCATTGATTTACTCAGATATAAAACTAAAGTTGAGTTAAAAATCTCGCTCAACTAATGCAGCAACTATACAATAAACCCTGTCAATTGGTACATTAGTATATTACAGTAATTTGTAAAGAAACTTTTAAATTGCATGTAAGGCTGGTTTTATATTATTATTGTTTTTTAAATAATATTTCTAATGATATTATTTTTCTTCACCAGTTTGCTGAAATACAAACATTTAAACAGTGGATATCATTACTTGTTTTTTTTAAGACTAATTTATTCAAAATTGCATTACATATTGAAGAACAGGTTAAGTAAAAAATATAATGAATGTCATCTAGTGCATATATTTAGCAAAATTATCCTTTTTATTTATTTATTTCTAGTTAAGTAACAAGTTTAGGAGTTTATACTCACTCAGTGGCTTTTCTTTGACATTGTTTACAAGCCGTTTCTTTGACGTCTTGAAACTCTGACTGAGTGATTACTTGAGCTGTGATTCATTCCAGTAGGATGTTCTGTTCCTTTCAACACCTTCTGATGATCGTTGATGTTTATTTGCTGTAGTAACTAGAAGTAAAGAGGAAGAGATGGTCGGTTCATGTGAGTTCTGCACTGCTGCTTGTACTGAGGTGCTAAAATAATCTTTCACGTTACATTTAACACCAAAACTGTATTTACTGTTTAACTTTAGTGATACAATTAACAGAATCTGAAATCTGACACTTTTTTCATATCACAAGTAATAAAACTTACTGTGATTTATTGTGTTTCATTAAGTTTTGTTCACGCATCAAGTGAAAACAGCATCTATCGATTCTTAGGATTTACAATGAGATCACTGTCACAATGAGAAACGATTAAAATCGAAAAACAGATTTCAACCCAGCCCTAATTAGTACCATTAGCTAGCTAGTGAAATAAACTATAGGCCATGCATTCGATATAAGTGTAATACGATATCAACCGCACTAATAATACATGTTTATACAATGAAATCTGTCAAATAATATACACTGAGTACAGATAAGATATATCTTACCTTGCAAATAGATTATGATCCAGGCTGCTCCAATGCAAAATGGTGAGGAGAATTTTTTGAATTTGCACCGATTTATGCATTACCAAAGCCGCTTTAGACACGTCATTGTGCAGTACCGCCACCTACCGACTGGAGGATGGTAAACAATTCCATTTATGTAAACCAATCTCATGCAATTTAACTAATTGTATCTGAATTGTTTCAGAGCAAGCTTTATGTAAACCCTATACATAATTTTTAACCGATTAAATCTAATAGTTTTGACAGTTAACAGATTTATATTGATTCTAAGTAATCAGAGTACATACATTTTTAAAAAACGATTATTTAAATAAAATCAAATTGATGCAAATATTTAATAAAAAACTGTGCCAAGAATCCTCCCCATAAAACATGGGGACACAACGTGTGTGTTTGTGTGTGTGTGTTTTTCTATCCCGGTGAGGACCTGAATACACATTGACTCATGAGGACTCACGTCACCATGAAGATGATTATAGGGGCCCACGGCAATTTTAACCGATTGCCCGAGGCCAACATAAAAGACTCAGGACAGTTGACGGGCCACTGCTGCATGTCATCATGAAAACTTGTCATCTGCACATGTTATTAAGCCTTGACAATTTAAACATTCAAGAGATTTTAAATAATTCAAGCACAAGATGCCAAAGAACACAATGGAGTATTTGCACGCTGTGTTCGGTGCTCACACAGAGTGCCACGTCTCAGGCTGGTTTCAGACAGCGCTCAAACACCGGGTTTCTTTCGGGTTTTCTTGTGTTTGAAAGAACAAATACATCTCGCCAGTTTAAACATGCAAGCACAAAAAGACGTGAAAGAGCTTAATTGAGCACCTGCGCACTGTGTTCTGTGCACACAGCATGCACGCAGAGAGCCACATCTCACAGCCCTTAAACATCGAATTGAGTTTTGCCTCTTCTTGTGCTGGAACGGACAAATACATACAAAATTATGTCGAAATACCCATCTTTGCGAGTATCCTTGAAAAACTGTTGGTTATGTCTTTATTGAATGTAAACAGTTGAGAAAGAAATCGGATGTGTATCATTATATTGGATGCATTGTCTCTTAAAGTGACCATTCCTAATATACTAGCTGCTTTCGGTGTCCTTAAAGGATTAGTTCAAAACAATACAACTAGAATAACTTTGGATGTTAAAATCATGGAGTCCATTTGAATCATACCATAAAACAGTCCGTAAGAATCCTAGAGTGTTGCAAGTTCCAGTGTAAACGTGTATATACAATCCAAAGTAAGTGATAATCCAAAACAAGTGAATGCTTGAATGGTAAATCCTTAAAAACAAGTCCTCAATCCAGCGTGTTCAGTGCTTTGGTCAGTCACTCTGATTATTTGTCATGCTGCCTCCTTTATGCTGGCCTGCTTCCTGATTCCTGTCATGTGATCACTCACTTTCTTGTGAAAGGCTACAGCAGCGTGTGAATGCAGGAACTGGACATCTAGAGACAGTTTGAAAGTGTGTGGTAATTTGGTATTACAGCAGTGTTTGGTGTTGCAGCATTAGTGTGCTCATTTGGCCTCAGTATTACTAATTCTCATTTGCATGTGCAGTAGGAAGCTTGCCTTTGAAAATACTGAAATAGGTTTTGTCTTCACTTGTGCTGTTTTGTGTTGTTCACTATGCAGTTTTTTGCTCAAGTGCTCACTTCTAAGTTCCTAAAACTCAAATTAAGAACTTGTGGTTTTGTTTTCTGGGTGTCTGTGCTTCAGCAAACATGAATTCAGGACAGAGGACGTGTGAATGCATCAGTAACAGACACGTTACTGAGACGTGATGTCAAGATCTGTGTGTTTAAAAAAACAATTTGTTTATCTCTTCATGTTATTATTGTTTTAGATACAAATGTTTCAAAACCAACATCAACATTACTACCTTCATCATCTGCACCACCATCATCATCATCATCATCATCATCATCATCATCGTCGTCTGTTTTCAAAACATCCACATCTAACTTCACAACAGAGTCTCCTAGCATGTTAAAAGGTGCCTGTGTGCTAAAATATAAACATATGATCTGATATTCAGCTCAGAGTAATAAGACTGATTGATCTGATTGTTTCTCCTGTGTTTTCAGGTTTGTACATTTTTTTTTAGCTTTTCCGCATTTTTTAACCCTCAGGTTACAGTCTTTTTAAGTGGAGCCAGGTTAGAGTGATTCTGTGCTCATAAAGTCTGTTCAGGACAAACTGAATGGTACAACAAGCTACGGCCGTGATCTGATCTGATATTTATCTCAGAGTGATCAGACTGATTGATCTGATTGTTTCTCTTGTATTTCCAGGTTTATCTCTGATCATCTCTCTGGTTCTGGTTCTTCTGGTTCTGATCATCATTGGTGTCTTGTTACTGTTTCTCTATAAGAAGCATCAGTCTCGAGGTAAAACTCTTTTATGGCTCATTTCCACCGAGCATTACGGGTCAGTACAGTACAGTACGATATGATTCAGGACTGAACACCATGATCCAGCTTGCGTTTCCACTGCCAACAGTACCCTTGATAGGTGTGGTGTATGCCGGAACGTAGTTATCGACAATAAAGCGTGACAATAAGCACAACTCTGCCTCTTTTTGTTAAATGTCAGTTTTAATGAACAATAATAGCCATTATAAAATTATAAGTACAAAGTATAAGAGGCTTACATAAGAGGAAATAAAGACAAAAGCAAACAATTCAGTCAAACGTATGCTTGCTACAAAATCATGTTTAATCACTACAGAGACATCAGAGCCAGCGGCAAATGTCGGAAGGACTAGCCAAGCTAAGGCTGCTCTATACAGATACATTTACATTTGAGGAATACAATAAGCGATTCATTATAAAGAGGCAAATAGACACAGGAAGTGCTTGCAATACAAAGTTTCAGGCGTTGTTCAGAGTAAATACTAGCTAGACAGGGAGAGGATTAAGGAAAGAATGCAAAAGTTTTTTTTTTTGTTATTTTTTTTAAGATGAAGTCAAGTGATGATGGAAGAGATGAGTTTTCAGGTGTCACTTGAAAATTGTCAGGGATTCAGCATTCCAGATAGGGGTGGGAAGTTCATTCCACCGGCCAGGAACGGTGAATGAAAATGTTCTGGAAAGTGATTTTGTGCCTCTCTGTGATGGCTGCGCGAGGCGTCGCTCACTCGCAGATCTCAGACTTCTGGAGGGGATGTAGATTCTCATTAGTGAGTGGAAGTAGGAGCAGGGCTCGCAAAATCGCTAGCCCGACGTCCTGGGGCTATTGCGTTTTCCAGTCGGGCGACCAAAATGTATCACTGCCCTGCCTAACGGGCTACCTTAAATACAGTGCTCCCGTGGGTCCTTAAAAACTCTCAATTTACTTGTATAAAATTTAAAACCATAAAAAGTTTTAAATACATTAAATGGTATAAGAAAATTCTTAATTACAATTTCAAGAGGTCTTACAGTTGGGGACGGAAAGACAAGAACCGCGATACAGCTGGATTAAACTTCAAAAGGCAATGATGTCATTGAATAAATATGAGCGTTGCACATTTCAAGTCAAAACGCGGCGCAGATGTCTTTATGTGAATGTGTCTCTGAAGGGAACCGTCTGTCCTCAGAAACGTGTCGTTGGCATTTTCATTTCATCTTGCCAATAAAATGCCTGATAAAACAGCATATATGAGCGCTGTGCTACTTTGTGTACAGCCGTTACCGGAGAAGCCGCTATATTTGCTCCTAAAGCGACACCTCGTGGCAGAGAGTGAATTTGCATTTCCAGTGTGCCTATCTATTGTTCAGATCAAGGCGAATATCGACCCATGTTTTTATGCAGCAAACATAGAGTTGTAAATGTGAAAGAAGTTCATGTGCCTTCTAAAAATCTAAACAATTAAGACAGTAATATTTATGTTTTAAATTAATATAATAATATGTTTGACTTTTCCCTTTTCATAAAAAATGGTTTAAAAGCTGAAATGCCATTTTATAAGAATTTTTTTTGTGTGAAAACTTGTATCTAAACTGTAAATCATGTCATTTTATGGCTTAAAATGTTAACATAGACATTGAGTGCATTTACATGAACCCTCTTAATGCAATTATAATGAGATTTTGACAATATTGTGATTAATCTTTACCTCATATAAACGCAAAACTTCGATCAAAATAATGCGATTAAACTCATAATCGCAGCAAGCATAATCGTATTAACATAGTTGGCATACGCCGATTTTAATCGAAATATACAGGCATGTAAACTCCTTAATCGCAGTATTGCCGCTCTGACTAAAGTGTGCATGCGCTTGTGTCATAATGAATGAAGTGACGCACCTGTAATAATACACAGATTAGAAACGATGGCGGGGAAGAAAGCATCGTATTCTGGGGAAAACACAACTAACGTTAGCTGCCACCAGTCTCTGTTCCTTACCCTCATACAGAAACGGTGAGTAGAATGCGACGGCAGCGTATAGGCAAACAAATTCCATCACATTTCTATGGCGCCGAAAAAGCGTGGAATACAGCCATACAAAATCATTATGCATTAGACGTAAATAAATTAAAACAGCGGCCAGTAACACACCTGCTCTTTCTGAATCCATCATGTGTGCTGTGCAGTGGGGTATGTGAATAATGGCAGTAAAAAAAAATACCACTATTCTTAGCTAATAATAAGAATAATGGAAATTGCATGTAAATGGGAGTGAAGAGCTTTGCTCTTGACATGCAAACATCATAATGCGATTAAGTCCTTACTCTGATTATTGGAAATAATCTCATCATTCGTGCACATGTAAATAGTCATTATCTAACCCCACTCATACAGTGTTCATTTTACTTGTGCAGCTCTTAAAAAGGTTCGTAAATTGCCTTAAATTGATTTTTTAAATTCTGCAGATACCCTTTAAATAGTGAAATAAAATACTTTCATTTATATTTGATGATATTTGTGTATTGAAAATGTTTTTGATTGACATTTAGACTTATCTGATTTTCTATATTTAAAAAATTGTCTTTTTTCATTTGGGCTAATTAAATTAATTTTTGGGCTACCAAAAGCTGAAGAGTACCTACCCGAAGGGCTACCAGGGATTTTTAAATTTTGTGAGCCCTGAGGAGGGTGCTGAGCCTGTGGCTGTTCTATATGCAAGCATCAGTCCAGCTAACAGAATTTTGTTATAAGGACGTTCTCCAAATATTCAGTGTTGGTTCTGGGAACATAAAAAATGTCCAGTTTTCTTGACGTTAGAGGAAAGTTTTTAAAAGGTATGATGTTCCTCAAATGTTCTTTCAACTTAATTTTGATTTAAAATTCAACATTCCAGGAACGTTGATTTGTAACATTCCAAGAACATAAAAATATCCAGTTTACTTCATGATAGTAGAATATTATTTAAAGGTTAGTGTGATGTTCCTTAAACATTCTTTCAATCATTCAAGCACCTGCTGTGAACAAGCACTGAAAGAAAGAGACATAAGAACACAAACTACAACTTTCTTCAGCCACAGCCTTAGATGAACTGAAGATAAAATACATTAAATCTCTCAAGATCTGATTAAACAACTCCACAAACAGCATTACCAGCTTCAATTATTACTAACCAGACTGACTTTATTTCTGTTAGATGTCTACAGAAGATCTTATTGAGAATTAACAGAGTTTTAGATGTTGATGTCTTATTGAAAATGTTTCGTTTGAGGTCACCATCATGGAGATGTTGAGATGCTTCTTTTGCAGCAATTACAGGTGTTTTCAGAAAACATTTCTGCGTTGATAAAGCAGCTCAACATATCTGTTTAACAAAATTCTGTTAGCTGGGAGTGTCTTGAACTTGATGCGAGCAGCAACCAAGAGCCAGTGCAGGGAGATAAAGAGACGTGTGACATGGGCCCTATTGGGTTTGTTGAAGACCAGCTGCATTCTGAATTATTTGTAAAGGTTTGATTGTGCATGATGGAAGTCCAGCTAGAAGAGCATTGCAGTAGTCCAGTCTAGAAATGACAAGGGCCACCGTATTCGTTGCATTCTGAATTATTTGTAAAGGTTTGATTGTGCATGATGGAAGTCCAGCTAGAAGAGCATTGCAGTAGTCCAGTCTAGAAATGACAAGGGCCTGGACAAGAAGTTGTGCAGCATGCTGTGTACCCAGTCAACACGTGAGATCATGCAATGATCACAGTGACATCACACCATTCTCATACGGTGATACTCACAGTGTGAGTAATATGTGAGCTCATTGTGAATTCAAAATGTTGAGCAGGTTGAGAGGAGCCAGTTCAAATATCGGTCAGTGGGGGGGCATTCTACTTCCTGTTTCTCAACACTATCACAGAGATATCACAGTGCTCTCACATGATGAACTCATTTACATTTACATTTGCATTTAATCATTTAGCAGACGCTTTTATCCAAAGCGACGTACAAATCAGGAGAACAATAGAAGCAATCAGACCATCGAGCTCATGAGTGCACTCCCAGCTAACATATTTCTATTATAAGAACCTTCTCCAAACATACAACTGACTTCCAGATACAGCCTTTGATTGATTGACCTAGTTTTGTTTGTGAAGAATGTGGCAAAGTCATCGGCTGTTAAGGAGGTGGTGGAGGGGGACAGAGGAGAGAGTTGAATGTTTTGAAGAGATTGTGTGTGTCAGATGCGCTGTTGATCTTGTTGTGGATGTATGGAGACTTGGCAGTATGGACTTCAGCAGAGAAGTATGAAAGCAAAGACTGATACATACTCAGGTCTGACGGCTCTTTTGATTTGCGCCATTTTCTCTCTGCTGCCCTGAGTTTGAACATCAGATAACCAGGGGTTAGAAGCATAGACTGTAAAAAAAATGGACGTAGTGTCCGTGACGTCACTCGTAGGTTTCTGAAGAGCATTTTTGAAACCTAAAGTGGGCGGAGCCGACCGCCGTCATCTTGGCCGCGCGTCACTCCCGGATAATCGAAAATGGGCAAAAAGGTGGGACGTGGGTGAAGCTGAGCTGAAACCACGCCCGTCTATAGTGACAGCAGTGCTGCCGTGGAAAGACATAATGCCAGCCAGTAGCATGGAGTTATACGGTATTCTGCCTTTGTTTTACTGTCCATTAAAGTCTACCGTGTTTAAATTACGGTGTGACTTGTGTACTTTTATAAATCTGTCGGCACATCATTAGACAAACAAATTAGATAGATCGCGATCTAACAAACTGCTGCACATAAAGCACTGTAAGCAATAACGACTAGATAACTTGGCAACAATAATTAATCGTAAATAATCTTTAAAGTGTTTTTTTATAATGCAGATTATTCACTCAGTGCCAGCTGTCAGTCTGGGGCTGCACTGTACGCGAGGACTCAAATGCCGTGACAGCGTATCACACATAAAATCAATAACTGTTCGCAATTAAATCTGTTTCCTTCCTTTTCTTGTAAGTCGATAAAATCCATTGCAATGAACGTCATTGGAGATGTTTAATTCACAATCATTCGGAGCATCATCCCTGCTGGAGAGTTTCACTCTCTGGAGCAGAGCGCAATCCACCTGTCACTCAAGTGGCCACGCCCTTAATTATGCAGAACTTCAAGGCTTAATATAATTTAAACGGATGAGTTATAAAAAAATTCACCCCCTCACAGTTGTCATGAAGGGCAAAATTAGCTATATAGACCAAAACCACTTTTTGTACCAGGCTATAAACATATTTTTTTTCTGCTGTAAAGTTGGGCATTTTAACATGGGGAGTCTATGGGACTGACTCCCTTTTGGAGCCAGCCTCTAGCGGCCAGTCGATGAATTGCAGTTTTAGTCACTTGCGTGTTGGTTTCAAGAGAGGGAGCGGGAGGTTGCCGCTTGGTTAGAAGGGGCATCATGTGCTGGTCTGGAGGAGAGAGGACATATATTGTCTAGACAAGAAGTTAAAGTGGAGCACAAAGTGTCAGTTGCAGTGTTCACATCCAGAGATGAGAAATGGGTAGGTGAGGGAAGAAAGGAGGACACCACAGAGGAAAGATGTGAGGGTGAAATGGAACGAAGGTTTCATCTAAAGGTAACTGGTAGAGGTGTTGGTGGCTCACAGGTAGCAAGATGTAGGTTAAATGTTATGAAGTAGTGGTCAGAGGTATGTAGGGGTTTTACCAAAATCTTGTCTGCAACACAATTGCGTATGTAAATTAAGTCCAGTTGGCTGCCAGATTTGTGAGTGCTTGTAGTGGTAAGGCATTTGAAGTCAAATGATGCTAGGAGTAAATGGAAATCTGCAGCATAAGGCTTGTCCAAATTAATATTGAAGTCACCAAAGACTATAAGTGGACTGCCATCTTCAGGGAATGAGGACAACAGGCCATCCAGCTCTTCTAGGAAGGTGCGTAATTGCCCAGGAGGGCGATAAATGACTACAAAATGGAGTTTTACCGGAACTGTTACAGTAATAGCATGAGATTCAAATGAGTAATTATTGCATAGGGGAGTGTGGGTTGAGTATTTACAATTGTTAAAAATGAGAAAACCAGTACCTTCACCCTTCCTAAACTGATTGGGGGTGTGAGAGAAGAAGTTTTTAGAGAGAGCAGCAGGGGTTGCTGAGTCTTCTGGACGAATCCAGGTCTCAGTCAAGCCCAAGATGCTGAGTGCAGATTGGGAAGCAATAGCTGGAATAAGATCAGCATTGTTGACAGCAGACTGGCAATTCCAGAGACCCACAGAGAAAGATAAAGGTATAGAAGAAGAGGTGCAGATAGAACGCAGGTGAGAAAGATTGCATTGCCATCTGCGTTTGATGTAATAGCGTTGTTGCGAGACAACCGGAATGTATTGGAAACACATGAGAGAGGTGGGGAAAAAGAGGATAGAAAGGGGAAAGAGGAAATAAATAAATAAAAGTGCATTGCTGGTGTAGCATTTATATGAGCTCTTATTTCAGCTCTTATTTTATTTTAAATTTAATTTTAGCTTTAGGGAATTAAATCTTAAAATTAGGGTTGATTTGATTGAATTGATATTAATTCAATATTCATTATTTATACCTTATCAACGATCGTCCAGCGAATCGTTAAAATCAGTATCTCCTAGCAATTCTGTTTATTTCGTGGCCACGAGAATAATCCAGAATTGGTTGGGTAAATTTTGAGCACAGGTAACGCGATCTTTGGCAAATAGTTTAGACTTGAAAATCATATAGCACAAGACACCATTCTTTATAAATGAAACGAGAGTTTATTTGCTATTCTACTAACCTATAGGATACATTAACTAAACTAAATAACACAAACACAATACTCTCTCACACACACACACACACACACACACACATACACATATAACGTCAGGGATGCGATCTGAAGAAAGCTAGAGTATAGCTCTCATTTGCTATTTCAAAAAGATCTACCAGGGTAGATCATCGAGCAGAGAACTTTTCTGTCTTTACTTTAAAGATTAGTTCAACTCGCTCAGCAGAAGATGGAAATTTTGTTCGCTTACTTGCTTTTAAGCTGCGGTGATCGCTGATCTGTTGTTTCCTGGATGGCTGCTTGAGGGAACCTCTTGGCTGTCAGTGTCATCTTCGCATGATGTCACTGGGGATACCCTCTTGTAATTGGCGGTTGCCTTCTCTGTGACTTGATGACACTCTTAGCAAGTTTCTCGCGGCTTCAGGTGGTAAAGTTTCTTTGGTCGGAACTTTGAAGGCATGTGTGGATCCTTGCCAGATGGTATATGTTCGAGGGCGCCTTGCCGCGTGATCAGAACGACGAAGCCGAAGTTTCAAGCAGCGAGCGAGCAGAGAGCAGAGCACAGTGAGCTGGAGGTCCATTTTTAGCTGGCGGATTTCGGTTCCTCCCACTCGATGCTCTTCCAATGAAATGGTTCCTGTAGGGCAGAGCCCCGCCCCGCACAGCTCATTTTCCGTGCAGTAAATCCTCTTGCGTAGTTGTTTTAATCCCATGAAGAACATATCCTAACACATTCTATACATGTTGTAATCATACATTATTATGATAAAAGTTAACTTTCATCCATACCAAATTATTGCTAATGAAACCAGCTTTCATTCAAACTCAAACAGCAGGTATCTGGCATACACGAAGTACATACCTTAATTTTATATACTACATGGTTAAGGCATAGATTAAACTATCCTAAATTCTAAATAATCATACCAAGCATATGAAACTAAACACTATGATATGTTTGCAGGGAACAATTATACGTTCAGAAGATTACAAAATACAATCGGTTCCAATAACACAGCAAGCTTACGTTCATTTCATAAAATACAACATTAATATATACTGTCTCTTGAGAATATTGCTTTAATAGCACAGTAACTATTGATTGTCTTTGTTCTGTTAAAGAAGAGAAAAGAAAGGCACATTTTCTTTGGAATGTCCGGGGATGAACGGGAGGTCATAATAGTCAATTTGGGCGTGCATCTGCCGAGCTTCAACACTCGGATTCCTTCTCGTAAAACAGTCTCCTCTTGTTGATAAAATCATTGAATTACGCGTTAAGCGGTCAGGGATCCCGGGAGGGTCCGTCGCTGGACTATTTCCAGATGTTTCCCTCAAATCTCTCCTGGTTTTTAGAGGTCTGCTGAGATAAGGAGATTTTAGGGCAGGAAATCGGCCAGCCAGTTCAATGAAGATCGATCATGTATTAACATTTACGACTTGCAGATGCTGGGGGAAAAGTTTCTTAGGAATCTACTCTGTTGAGATTATGTGTGTTTGTCCTCATTTTGACCAGGTTCTACACTGGTTTCTTTGCTCGATTAAAGTCGAGCAGGAAAAAGTCGCAGGTCTTTACACTCGTAGGTCTTCACATGAGGAGGCTGAACATGAGAGCTGAACGATTCCACTGACGCTTCCGCCCCAGCGAACTGACTCTATTTAAATACATAGCTAATCCACTTGAGTGAAAACAGCTGTCCATACCTTTCTAATTATCACAGCAAAGCCTATAGCATGCAAATGGCTCAGAATCGAAACTAAGTGCGGTACAGTTTGCCACTTAAACGCAAATTAACAGGTAGCAAACAGTCTTTTTGTAATTTCTAATTACAGCCAACGGCAAACAACATGCACAATCAGCATAAATGTTTTAAATAAAACAAGCAGTAAATGGATCAATCCTGCCAACTGGCAGATATTTACTCTAATAGACAGAAAACTTACACTTACACGAACACTTACTCGCTCTTGCTGTGTCCACAGTCAATTAGCTCAGATACATGAGCACTGAGCGCCCGGTGATCGCATGGATCTCCAAAATTGGCATAGCAAATTTTCAAATAGGCGCTATCTTTATAAATAAACCACAGATTTGAGTTTTAAACAACTACATTCTCGCCTGAAAAACTCTTAAAACTACATTTCATGACACAATAAAAGTAATATTTTGAAAATTACGCAGGTTTTTGGGCAATGACTTTTCACAAGTCCACAAGAACAGACAAGAACACATACTGAGAAATGGCTATTGTCTGTGTGAAAATATAAAATTATAAAATACACTGTTATATTTTTTTGTGTTTGCGCACTCTGATGTAAATATGCCGAACACTCATGGACAGCAGAGCGGTACCCTTTGCTGTGCTAGGTACCCCAACGGAAGGGTACCAAAAAAGTGGTACAGTACTTTCACAGTGAGGCTCTGTGACTAGAGACTTTTATTATGAAAATGACTCTTACATTGACACAGGACTGGGAACATGCATGCATACATTTCCCTATCTGTTTTGTGCAAATTGAACACCAGTTAACACAGATATGTTGGTCATTGATCATGTGTTATGTAATGTTGTTTCTGTCCTTATGTCATTTCTTTCTAAGTTTGACATCTAATGATTCATAAATTTATGTTGATTTATGTATTGTGTTGTGTTAAGAAGTAAAGCGAGACCGGTGATCAGGTTAAATGTTTATTGTTTCTGTATAACAAATTACATATTATATATAGTCATACTTACGTACTGGAACAGTTTTCCATGCCAAACAGACAAAACCCAGTCACAGTAAATGCTCACCATTTTGAAAATCCCATTCCCACCAATAGATGGCATGGTTCATTGTACTCATGTAGGAAGGGGGATGTTGGTGATCTGCTTAATTCTGGGTTGAGCATTGTTAAGCATTAATAATTAATTGAGTTTGTTTTGTTCCAAATTTCTGTGTTTTGTGTTATTATAACAGTTTATCTCTTTGTTACTGTTAAAGTACATCTATTTGTTTTTCTTAAGTTTCTTTATTACCTATAATTACCAAATGGTTTAGTCCAAGTAGGAGGGGCTTTGTCTTTTTAAGATGGCCTCTCAGATTTGTTAGAAAAGTCCTAGAGTGAGTTGTGAGATGATTTTGGAGTCGCTGTCTTTTGGGTCAATTCGTTTGACATAGCCAAATGGTTGTTTGATCAGTTTTTTTATGTTTTGTTTTGCGTGTTTTTGAATTTTCATTGTAAATATCTTTGAGACACTAGAGGGAAACCTTCATTTTTGCACTCCTGGGAATAAACACTCTGAACTTTTGACTCCATTATCACGTCACCTTATTTTTACGCCTCCATCTGCCGGTACATTTGGAACAGTGGTGCTTATGCTCTTCAGAACATCTTTGGGGCCTTTTTTTCTGCAGTTGACACACCACTGGCTCCCTTACAAGTACGTTTTGCTATTTTGGTACCATTCACAACTTCTGACAGTGGAAATGGAAATAATTGCGTACCGTACTGTACTGTACCGAACCGTACCGTACCACTCAGTGGAAACGAGTCATTAGATACAGAAACTCCCATTCATATCATGTTTAAATTGAAGATTTGTTTTTTCACTATGATTCTTTCGCCACCTAATGGCTACAAAATACTACAAAATACAGATATTTGATGACATGCGAAAATATTTCCATTAGACATCAGTGTTTAAATGTTAAATAATGTTATTAATTTAAGACTCTTGTTTTGGTAGGCTGTGATTTGTCATCTCAGACTGGAGCAGGAAAACATGAACTGGTTAGTTCAGCAATTGTATAACATATGTTGATTTTTATTCATAATGAGAATAAATTCTAATGTCTACCCTCATGTAAATCTTCAGAGCTGTAAATAACTTCTGTCTCTCTGCAGGTTTCTCACACTGGTTGTGATTATGAGAACATTAAAGACACTCAGAAACAATTACCCACAAACCCCTCTGTTTCTCCTGACTGTGTTTATGCTACAGTTAAGAAAGCCACTGGTGACTCTAAGATCTTGATCACATCTGCTGAGGATCTGAATTACGCTGTGGTGAATTTCCAGAAGAAAGCAGACTGTCCTGACAGTGTCAGATTGAGGAATAATGAGGATTACAGTGAATACGCTGCTATCAGTCATCTCACTGCCTGACCAGCCTTTTTCACCTTGTCTTTGGTATTAAGTATTTTTGTTACTTACAGTCATTCAGTGATGCTCCTTTGCTATATATTTTAAACTTACTTTTGAAGTCTGATGCATGTTTAACCCTTGTGCAACCTTTTGGACATTTTTGTCCATTTTAGTTTAGTTTTTTTGATAATTTTGCCTGTGTTTCTGCTAACTGCATAAATTTTGGCTCAGGTGCGTATTTGTATTGGAATTTTAATATTCCACCCTCATTTCCTGTAATAAATTTATTTTGCACTAGGTACAAAAAAGTGAACCACTCAGCACCTTTTGGACAAAAATGTCCCCATCGAAACCCATTAATACTGCTATTTTTAATCGCAGTGCCATTTAACGGTAAAATGATGCAATGCAATTCTGTTGGCAAGGCTTCAAAATTTTATTTTTTACTATTTTTTACCAGATGATGCTATTTTTTTCATGTTTGGTCTATAAAGCAAATATTCACTTTATTCCTGTTCTCTGCTTCTGCATATTATAGAGCCAATTGGATAAATAATGCAGCTATAATTGTGTGGGTGTGTTGGTATGGATGTCAGAGTGTGGTTTGTATGTGTGTCATAAAAAAAAGTGTTTGTGTACATGTGTGTTCTTGTAATATTTTTTAGAGAAAAACTACTGCAAATCACAAATCCAACCACTGTGTGCACCAGCAGAGTTTTGCTGGCATCTAATGGGAAAAAATTGGTTCTGCGCCCAAACAAAACCTTACTGAAAGCTCATTTTTTGAGATATCAACCTCAAATTTGGAACACAACTTGTTTAGATTTATGGCTTTGATTTTCTAGAAGGTTTAGAGTTCAACATGTAACATAAAATATATATTTTATATAAAATATTGTTCATAAATCATTTTCATAAACTTAAACCTGTATAACTTTTTTTTGGTTTCACTTTTTAAACTTTTTTTTACTTCAGCAATAATCTGCCATGGATCTTCTTTAAAATGAGACCAAACTTAAGTCTGTTCTCCCAAGCTTCAATTTTTTATGACAGTTTTTTGACATGGACATTTTTGTCCAATATGGACCTATGTGTAACTTTTTTTTATTTGATGCACAAGGGTTAAATGACAACACAGTGTTTTGTCATCTGGACGCCCATCGGGACAAGACCACGGGAACCAGATGAGTCCTCTGCACAATCTGACTTTATCTGACTTTGTTGCAGCCTAGAATTAGGGTGCTTTCACACTAGCACTTTTGGTGCGCACCCCGGGTTCGATTGACGTCAGAGTTCGGTTTGTTTGGATGATGTGAACGCTGTCTTCCGACCTCGGGTGCGCACCCGCGAACTGTACCCGAGTCCGCTTAAAAAGGGTGGTCTGGGGTACGGTTCAAGTGAACTCTGGTACGTTCGCTGCTGATGTGAACTCAATCGTACCAAATCACGGACGTGAACCGCTATTAATGCCATATTATTTGATAAAAATGTGTGTTTGTGTCAGTAGCTTAGCCAGAAACGGGACTCTGGGTGTGCATCAGAAAAACTGGGTGTGCCACATTTATTGCCAGATTAATGTGCAAAAAAATCAGACTCTGCGTAACAGAGTACTGGGCTGATATAGCTACTCATAACTCAGGCTCGCTACGTGCCCCTCCAGATTCTTCTTGTGCTCCTCGTTCATCCACAGGATACTTTTTTTTTTTTTGTGATTGCACACAATCTAAAAAAAATCTAAACATTAAATTAGTTGCATATTACAATGACCAGAGATAGTTCTGCTTGTATTTTTCTTGCGCGCCCCTACAACTCCCCCATCACTCACAGAATTTCATGTGATGTTCTCGCCATATTACCGTCATTTTAGATTCCGACTTGTAAAAGCATTCATGTCCTCGTCCTTTTTATGAGCCATTTTCCAAAGCTTTCTCGCTCCTCAAGACAGCCACCGACAATCACATAGGCCTATAACAGCTCTTTAACTGCGCTATAGTTTCTAGTCAAACGCGCTCAAACCATCATTAACTACACACACGTCATAAATTCCTTTTAGTCAAGTACCATTTATGTTACAGAATAGTTTAATATGACTGAATTTGTATTTAACCTGATGATCACAGGTTTAATAAAAAGACATTTTAAGTTTCTAATTATAACTCCGCCACGGTTATTCAAACGAACAAATTATACAGCAAGCAAAAAAAAGAACATTTACATTATCAAAGAATAATCACTGAGTCAAGCGTGAGTGTAAGCACTCTAAAAAAGCTCCAGTTATAATCAGCGATGCTGTCTGCAATGTAAACAACACTTTCTTGTTTCTGAATTCGCCAGAGTGCAGAATTCAGTCAGTGAACATGAGCTATGACCAACACTCCAGCGTTCCAGCGATGAGATGACTCATCTGAACGCCTCTGAACTTGCCAAAATCAACAGAATCATGTGATTGGTTATAATGCGAAACACTGTAAAAACTCTTGAAAAGAAATGCACCATGCGCAGATCTAAATTTAATGCCGCCATAGACTTGACTTTTCATTTAATTTTCACTTTATTCACGACACACGCTCCGCAAATTTTTAAGTCATAAGTCTACATACAACTTGCAGAATCTGCAAGATAATAATAATAGCCGGGGGAAAAAAGAAAAGAGAAAAAATATATTTTAAATTGGATGTTGGATTTAGTACTGGCCAGAATAAGTTTTATTCACATAGGCATTTACACACAAATTAAGCAGTTTGCATAGTTTGCATAGCTACGCTTGTTGTTTAAATGGTCAAACATGTTGTACTAAGAACTGTATTTAACGAAAATAAAGGCAATTATCCTGTAAACATGCCGTCGTATGTAATATAAGTTTTGAGGATTTATTAGCCAAGTAGGCCTACTTGTTCATGTATAGGAAGTAAAAAAAAAAGCTAGTGTTTTTGTAAACAATCAAACAAGAACGAAAGAAAGAAAGAAGAAAAAGAAAAAAGGAAAGAGAGAATTTGCCATTGTTCCACACTACTGCTGTTTCAGGCATTGCCACAGCTGCCTCTTTTAGATAAATATACTTGATTATAAGCTTATATCGCGCTTACTGCATGACGGCGCCAGTGCAATCCCTTGCATTTTGTTCCCTGCGGAAATAACTTTTTCTGATTTATTTAGGCTATGTACACTCCCGATAACACCAAAAGGTTGCGCTTTTGTAAAATAGAGAAAATAAACAAGATGCGCTTTCTTCCGTCTCATGCAGTCTCCGTGTAATGGAGCGCATCACAGCAATGAACCTACTTGCCTCACAAAGAAATCAATAGAAAGCTAGAAATGTCTATTAAACGAATAATAAAAAAAAAATATATATATATGTAGCTGGAATGAAAAGGTGCATTTCTCTATTCAAGACACGTTCATGTGGAGATGGCGAGTGCAGCGTCGGCTTTCGGCAACTTCATCTTTTCAGCCGACACTGACTGAGAAGAAAGCACTAGTTTATTAACAAATAATTAAAATGTTTTCTTTCCCCCAACACATTCATTACTTTTGCCGGTGCAAGCTTTATGGGCGTGCTTGAGCGCCGAATAGGCTATAGCCTACACCTATATATTAAAGGATGGTTAGGTTATTATATTAATCAATTTAATATAAACGTGTGACTAGTTGACTAGAAAAATCTTTAGTCAGGGGCAGGCCTACTTGGCACAAGGAACCGATCCGTTTTTAAAATAAAATGCTGTGACATTTCGAAAAGTGCGCCTGCTAATCACGTTATATTGCAATGCACGAGTTATGCATGCTTAATGAGTCAAATGTTTTTAATTTATTTCATTTTTTATGTGTGGGGGTGATATGGGGGTGCTTTGGTCCTTCTTAGGGGTGCTGGAGCACCTGCTAGACCCTCCCTAGCCGCATGTTTATTACTATTATAAAAAATAATTCTCCATCTATTTTTAGGTGTGCCAGCTGCCACTGTGGGTGGCACCGGCACACCCTGGCACACCCGTGGCTACGCCCCTGGTTTGGGTGTGTTTCACTCACTTTCCTGACGAGCGTGACCTTCGCGCTGCAAGCAGAGAGCTGTATGTCTCATTTATGTTCGCTTTCAGCGTTCTTTAGAGCATTTGCAGTACATTCGTAAGACAGACGTAAGTGCTTTATGCACTGAAGCTTTGTAAACAAAACAAATGGTTCAAAAACGTAAATATATAAAAGTGCAAAGAGCAATCTTGTGCATTTTGCCGCTTTCTCCCACGCAGTTGTTACTAAGCAACGGGGTAAACAGCTGCTGGCTTGATGACGCAAACGAACCGCGGTTCAGACCTAAATAAAATAATATGAACGCAGTCCAGCGGGGTCAGGGGGAGGGGGAGCATTCGAACTCGGGTTTGGAGCAGGCTATTGAACCAAGTGTGAAAGCACCCTTAAACTGCTGGTCTCGTCTGGCCAGAGGAGAACACTGGCCACACTATTTCGACACACTATTTCCCTTCTTTTAATACTGTAAAGCCTCTTTGACACAATCTGAATTGTAAAAAACGCTATATAAATAACAGTGACTTGACTTGACTTTGTCTTGACGACTTTGTTCTGTAAATGACATTAAAACAATTGATCAGAAACCCTTGCTTGGTCAGAGTTTGATGTAAATAAGTACTGAATATTTCAGACACAAAAGTGTGGAATGAAAGCAGGATATGCAGCTGTGCTCAGTTTATTTATCTACAAACTTGTAGCTCTAGTAAAATTCTTAAGGCTTAATTTTAAAAAGCTCTTAAAGGTGCCATATAATGCACTGGTACAATATTTTGAATTGTTCTCTGATATCTACATAGAAGGTATGTGGCTTAGGTAAGGACAAACATTCTCCAGAAAGGGTTTTACATGTGCATTTACAACCCTAGGATTTGTCTCTACAATGAAATGGTCTGTTATTGGCTTATTTGGAAGGGTCATGAATAATAATGTTGAGCTCTGCTCTGATTGGCTATTTCACAGTGCGGGTCAATGTTGAGCTCTGCTCTGATTGGCTGTTTCACAGTGCGACTCATTTCAGTAGCTCACACAGCAGGAAGGAAACACAGGGAAAATATATATTTCAATACTTTATTGTACAGTTATATCATTGGGTAATTATACTGTAAATAAAATGCGGGCATCAGGGAGCCGCTATTAATATGCTGGGCATTGAAACTGCTTTCAAATGCACCATCACTTTTTAGTTTCACTTTCACTTTCGAGATTCGCAATCGCACAAACTCTGTTTATACTATGGAGCGGCAGTACTTACCACACATTTTACAAGATCAGATGCTTGTCAGTGGTGCTCAGGATCTGTAAATCATTCGCCATCATCCTCAGTCATCTCTCCTTACTCTGTTTATGTGGTAAGTGAAATCTTATGTACTGTAATGTAACAGGCTACCGCTAACAAGGAGCTAACCATGTCCCTTTAGTGGCTCGCATTATTTTATTAGAATGCGTTATTTGCTTTCTGTGCCTTTCTGAATACAGACACCAACCCATCCCTGCACTTCACATCCCCTGCACAGCCTGGAACATAACATTTATTTCCATGATCTGCCATTTTCGCTGTTGTCGTCGCTTGTTTCTTCACAATGCCTGCAGAACTTCTGATGTTTCGGCTGGTGGCTGGCGGCTCCCTTTGTGAGAACATTTGTTGCATGTGCCTGCATCATGTGCTCCCCAGTGTTTGCTGACTTGTCGTGTACTGTCTTTTCCCTGCCTAGTCATGCTGCCAGATTGTGTTTTCCTCTATTATAGTGGTTTTCAATCCTGGACTTGGGGACTGATGATGAAGGATGATGAAATTATATCAGATCGAGTTAGAACTAATCAGCCTGTGTCATCTACAGATTCATGACAGAACTTTGTGTTTAACACACCAGATTTAGGTTATCAGTTTATTAGGAGACAGCTCTATGAACTGCACTGAGTGTGTCAAATAAGAGACATGTACAAAATGTGCAGAGCGGTGGGTCCACGCAGGTCCAGGACTGGAAAACAATGAGTAGAGCTACAATGGGTATTTTCTATTTTTAATTATCCCAGCCCACATCCTTTCGCTCATCAGACGATGGAGTGCTACTTATACTGCTGCTGAAGCTTCACCAGAGGCGGTAACAAGCCACTCTGCACCTTGGAGATGGGAATACTGGGGATATTGACATTCTCGCAGTTTGTGGGCTTTGTATAGCACCAGGGAAAGCGTGTCTTATCTCTCCTTGTCCCTCCCTCACTTCTGAGACTGACTGCCAAGTCCATTTTATAAATCAACTTTAAAGAATCCAGACATGTTGAAGGTCAGTTATTCAGCATTACAGGATGTTTCTTGATTTCATGTCGATGAGAACAGGAGCTCATTTGGACAGACTGAATCTCGGCTGCTGTCTGTGGTGCTGAACATCTGCTGAGCAGCGACTCTCCTCGGCTGGACATTTGCTCATGGTTTGTGGTTTCTAGCAGGTTTTGATCTCATATAGGGAAAACACATGACACATATATGTTGCTATGTTAATATGATATGTTTAAAGTATGTTTGGATTATTAGCAAAAGTTAAATTAAGTCTTAAGACGCTACAAGCTAAACCATTGTTTTTCTCATGCGCTTCTCAATTTTTTGATTTTGGTGTATTTTTCCTCCATAACATCTTATTTCAGACTAGTGGAAAGAAAACATACAAACATTTGTTCGTTTATAGTGTTTATTTTATTTCACTATATTTGCTTCAATTATAATTTACAGTTGTGTTCAAAAATGTGCATACCCTGGCAGAAATTGTGAAATTTTGGCATTGATTTTGAATATATGAGTGATAGTGCCAGAAAAAAATAAAAATAAAATTAAGAATAGTGAAGCCAGTTATTTTCACATAGTTGTTTGGCTTCTTTTTAAATTATAATGAAAACAGAAAATACTCAAATGGCCCTGATCAAAAGTTTACATGTTTTGCCTTGTTACAGACACACAGGGTGACACACACACACATTTAAATGGCAGTTAAAAGTTAATTTCCCCACACCTGTGCCTTTTTAAAATTTCTATTAGTGTCTGTGTATAAATGGTCATTGAATTTGTTAGCTCTCAAGTCGATGCACTCAACAGTCTAGAAACTGAGCCATGGAGAGCAGAAAATAACTATCTAAAGACCTGCGTAACAAGGTAGTGGACATTTATAAAGAAGGAAAATGGGTAACACTTTAGAATACTGATCATTTGTTAATGAATAACTACACAGAAACAAGTGACTAATGCACTATTAACATTGTAACTACTATTACCTAACAAGAAACTATGATTATTGATTTAGTAAGTAATAGCGCTCAGTTGAATCTGGTAGTTCACTATTAGCAAATCAATAAGAACTACTAAGAACTACTGTATACAGGTTCATAATTAATGTGAATTATGCATAATGTATAATTAATTCTAAAATGAAGTTCATGGTAACCCACTAGTAATGACTCAAGAATTATCAAATTATTTTAAATCATTACTAGTGGGTTACCATGATCTTCACTTTAGAATACTGATCCAAATAATTAGTAGTTTCTTCAGAAGGATGTAGTAACACATGAGTCATTACTATCCAAAACCTTACATATATCTCAAAAGCTTACAATGACGTCAGGCAATATTAGGGAGTTATGATGCTTTTCACTTTAGATTACTGATCCAAGTTATTAGTAGCTCCTTTAAGTGTTACCAAATCTAGCTAAATTAATTACTAAACAAAACCTTACAAAAACCTCAAAAGTTTACAATGATTTCAGTCATTACTAGGGAGTTATCATGATCTTCACTTTAGAAACTGATCCAAATAATTTGTAATTCCTTCTGAAGAATTTGATAATACTTGAGTCATTACTAGTGGGTTACCATGACCTTCACTTTAGAATGAATTACACATTATGTATTATATCCTGTATACAGTAGTTCTTAGTATTTATTAGGGAGGTATGAAAAAATAATAGTTACCGATTAGCTAATAGTGAACTACCACATTCCACTAAGCACTGTTACTTACTAATTCATTAATCAGAGTTTCTTGTTAGTTACTATAGTTACTAGAGTGCTGATATTGCGTTACTCATGTGTTCTTGTGTAGTTATTCATTAATGATGGAGCAGTATTCTAAAGTGTTACCGGAAAATGATATAAAAAGGTATCCAGAACCTTAAAAATGCCCGTCAGTACTGTTCAGTCACTTATTAAGAAGTGGAAAAGTCATCGACCTATTGATACCAAGCCAAGGTCAGTTAGACCAAGAAAGATTTCAGCCACAGCTGCCAGAAGAATTGTTCGGGATACAAAGAAAAACCCACGTGTAACCTCAACAGAAATACAGGCTGCTCTGGAAAAATACGGTGTGGTTGTTTCAAGGAGCACAATACAATGGTACTTGAACTAAAATGAGCTGCATGGTCAAGTTCCCACACGGTAAAACCCAACAAGTTAGGGTAACTCAAACCGTTTGAGTAAACCGATTGCCTTAAATATTTAAGTTTTTAAAACTAACAGTTATGAGTGCTCTGAACTTATTTCAGTTGAGTTTGCGAAAATAAGATAAACATTGCAATTAAGTAATTAAGTGATTAATTGAGTGATAATTGTACATTAGTGATGAACACCTACTGTTAACAAACAGAATCACAGAAGAAAAAGAAACAAGAACAACAACTGACTTCAGACACAGCCTTAGATGAAATCAACTGAAATAAAATACATTAAATCTCTCAAGATCTGATTAAACAACCCCACAAACAGCATCACCAGCTCCACTTATTAATAACCAGACTGAGTTTATTTCTGTCAGACATCTACAGAAGATCTTATTGAGAATTAACTAAGGTTTAGATATTGATTTATTGTTTCATTTGAAGTAACCATGTTAGAGATCAGTGTCTGCTTTAGTTGGGCTCTTGACCCTTGACTTCTGTGTTATTTTTTTATTTCTTCTTTTTTTCTAGTTGTTGTAACCATGTGTTCCTCAGACATATTTGTTACAGCTCGAAAGCCCAGAGAAAATGATAAGTAGTTGGTTGTCATGTATTTATAAAGGCAATTATCTATTAGTGAGCTGATCTCATTTAGAGTGAACATAGACTCATTGTGTGTCTGGGCCCGTATTTATCAAGCCTCTAAGAATTACTCTCAAGAACACTGCTAAGAATTGACTTAAGTGAAAAAAAAATCTTGGCTCAAAGCTGCGATTAAAAGTTAGTTATCAATCATCTCAGTCGTAATTTAAGCAAAGTGTAGGACTAAATCTTAAGTGTCAGTCTTAGAGATGATTCACGACACTTTGCTGTGCCACAAATGGGATTTTGGATGACGACATACGCATGGACCAATCACTGAATAGATTTCCTTAATTAAGAATATTCTCAGATAAATTCTCATAGAATGGTTAAATTCCTAAAAGGAGTTTACATTCAACACACATTTGACAATAAAGACTTTTCAAGAGAACACATTATGGCAAGGAAACAAAGCGTCATCACAACTTAATTTAGGGTGCAGATAGACGATAATAAAGTGTATCGACGATAGTCAAAGATATCGCCTGTTGCTGATGCCTTTGACGACAGCGAGACGATTATTATTATTATTATTATCTGTCAAAAATAGACTAGGTGCCTATCTTTAGTGATGCAGCGCGGAGAGCGGCTTCAGAAACTTGCCACGGCGCAGCTGATCACCTCCGGTGGCTGTGGAGCTGTAACGCGCTGCAGACGCGTGCAGTGTAAATAAGGGGTAAGAGATTTATTCATCATACAGTGTAGATCGCATAATACTCGCGCTAGACTGAAGTCAGTTATGATGTTCTTTGGTAATGTAAATGTTCTTTGCTCGTTTTGAATAACTGAGGAAATGTAACTTGTTTGATTAACTGCTCGTCGCCAAACATTTCAAAGACATTCCTCCTCTCCTGAAAGATTCGCGCACGTCTCTGTCTCTTCAGCGCCATCACAAGCCCCTGCTGGCAACTCCTAACCACTTGAGAGACCTCTCCAGCTGTCTTAAATAACTGGGAGAGTAAGAGTGATTCTTAGCTTTAAGAAGTTTGATAACTTGCTTTTATACTTAAGTTTGAAAGTAGGAGTAAATTTCATGAATTCTCAGCACTTAAGACTAAAATGCCACTTTGAGAAGCTTGATAAATACGGGCCCAGATCTCTGGTTAAATAGATGTTGTATTGATTATAGTAAAAGTGATTCTAAGAGCCAGTGATTCTGTGACCGTCAGTTAATATAAAGGACTTCCCAAACAGTTTGTCCACAAAAAGTTTTCATCTACGGTAGTAATTAGACTCACACAGACATCAAGAATCAGCTTATGAACCTCAACAATGGTGACCATTAAAAAAAAATAACCATAAAAAGAAATCCTAGTCAGTCTGGTTATTAATAAGTGGAGCTGGTGATGCTGTTTGTGGGGTTGTTTAATCAGATCTTGAGAGATTTAATGTATTTTATTTCAGTTGATTTCATCTAAGGCTGTGTCTGAAGTCAGTTGTAGTAGTTCTTGTGTTTCTCTTTTCTTCAGTGATTCTGTTTGTTAACAGCAGGTGTTCATCACTAATGCTCAATCAGCACTTAATTAATCACTTGATTACTTAACTGCAAGTTTTAAAACTTACATGGTTTAAGCCAAGGGGAATTTGTTTACTCAAACAGTTTGAGTTACCCTAACTTTTTGGTTTTTACAGTGCAGAAATAAGCCTTAAAAAAAAGCCCGGTTACAATATACCCGACAACACCTTGACACGCCTCACAGCTTCTGGCACACTGAGACCAAAATAGAGCTTTATGGTCACAACCATAAGTGCTCTGTTTGGAGAGGAGTCAACAAGGCCTACAGTGAAAAGAATACCATCCCCACAGTGAAGTATGGTGCTGGCTCACTGATGTTTTTGGGGTGTGTGAGCACTAAAGGCACTGGGAATCTTGTAAAATTTGATGGTAAGATGAATGGAGCATATCATCAGAAAATAATGGCAGACAAATTGCATTCTTCTGCACGAAAGCTGGGCATGGGACGCTCTTGGACTTTCCAGCATGACAATGACCCTAAGCACAAGGCCAAGTTGACCCTGCAGTGGTTACAGCAGAGAAAGGTGAAGGTTCTGGAGTGGCCATCACAGTCTCATGACCTTAATATCATTGAGCCACTCTGGGGAGATCTCAAGCATGCTGTTCATGTGAGACTACCAATGACTTTGCATGACCTGCAGACATTTTGCCAAGAAGAATGGGCAGCTATACCACCTGCAAGAATTCAGGGTCTCATAGACAACTATTATAAAAGACTGCATGCACTCATTGATGCTAAAGGGGGCAATACACAGTATTAAGAACTAAGGGTATGCAGACTTTTGAACAGGGGTCATTTCATATTGTTCTTTGTTGCCATGTTTTGTTTTCTGATTGTGCGATTTTGTTATAACTTGTAGTTAAATATGAATCCCATAAGAAATAAAATAAATGTGTTTTGCCTCATCACTCATGTTTTCTTTAAAAAAATTACCATATATTACCAATTGTACAAGGGTATGCAAACGTTTGAGTGCATATGTATATCTTTAAAGGTAATTTTCTCAAAATGAGTTTCTTTCTCAACTTTAGCAGTTTTATTCCTACACTCTTAAAACAAATGTGTTAAAAACAACACAACCTGTGTTATATTTTAACACACCTGTGTGTCAAGTTAAGGACAACACATTTTGTGTTAATTTCACCTCAACCAGTGTGATATTCTTCTTAACACAGGTTGATAACATTAAAATATTTAACACACTAATGTGTCATAATGACACAAATATGACACAAATATGACACACATTGTGTGATTTATGACACATTAATGTGTTAAAAAAACAGATGTGTTAAAAACAACACAACCTGTGTTATATTTTAACACACCTGTGTGTCTAGTTAAGGACAACACATTTTGTGTTAATTAAATTTTAACACAACCAGTGTGTTATTATTTTTAACACAGGCAGTGTGTTAAAATATTTAACACACTGATGTGTCAAAAATTACACAATTTGTGTCATAGATGTGCTATTCTTAACCAGTTAAAATGAATACAATACTGAATACTGAATGCAAAAAACAGAAACATAAAATCAACTGAAATAAAATAATAAATCTCTGAAGATCTCAGCAGAGGAGGATTAAACAACTCCACAAACAGCATCACCAGCTTCACTCATTACTAACCAGTTTGTCTAAAAAAGTTATTTAGAACAGAGATTTAGATGTTGAATGTTTCATTTGAACTTACCATTAATGTGATCAGTGTTTGCTTTAGTTGGGCTCTTGACCCTTGACTTTCTAACATTAGTTTTTCTCTGGCTGTTGTAAAGCTGTGTTTGCAAAACACATTTGTTATGGCAAAAAAACCCAGAAGAAAACATGATCAGTTGGTTTTGATTGATCGCTAGTGATGAGTTAGTTGTTGTGTAATGTCTTAATTCTCAGATCTCATCCAGAGTCCAAATGTGTGATTATTTGAGATTAACAAGTAAAAATAAGTTGTGATGTAGATAAAATACATCTACAATCTGATACTTCGCTGAATTTTAAAAACACTTTGCACCCAAGACATTTTGAACATCTGTATGAGTTAGACGCAAACATTCATCAAGAATCAGCATATGAATCTCAACGATGGTGACAATAAACAAAAAGCTTTATGCTGCAGTGCATTCTGGGTGCACCAATCAAAACTCATTCATGGCTCCCAGAATGCATTGCAACATGAATAAATTAAGCCAATTTTGTTGATTGTCACCATTGTTGAGATTCATATGTTGATTCTCCATGTCTATGTGTGCCATAGACAAAAATTTCTTGTGCTTTTTTTAATTGTTTAAATTGTCCGAACACTGTTAAAATTCAACCTACAGAAACAAAGAGCTTCAGTATTCAACATAACAATCAATGAATCATGATCATCAAAACATGATCATTGTTTTCAGCATCAAGTAGCCAACATCATCTGATCATTTTTTTCTCCAGGTTTTTCTTTGCTATAATAATCTGCCCTGTAAACAGAATTATAGCAGAAAAAGAGAGGAACATTTTTTATGTATGTATATATATATGCATTTAAGGGTCGAGAGCCCAACTAAAGCAAACTCTGACCACAGTGATGGTGATGGTGAAGTTTTGTGAAATGAAACCAACATCTAAACCTTTGTTAATTCTCATTAAGAACTTTTGTATGACAGAAATAAAGTCAAACTGGTTAGTAATACTGTAAGTGAAGCTGGTGATGCTGTTTGAGATTTAATGTGTTTTATTTCAGTTGATTTCATCTGAGGCTGTGACTAAGTCAGTTGTAGTTGTGTTTCTGTTCGTCTCTCTCTGTTTTTCTGTTTCTCTTTCCTTCAGTAATTCTGCTTGTTAACATTCTCATTAAGTTCAGCTCTGCTTCAGTGTTACTTTAACACTCTGTATTGTGGGACCAAACACACTCTGATCAGTGTTAATCCCTGAAGATTCTCCAAATAACATCCCCAACCCTTCAAAGAACTCCACATCATGACCATCTCGGTAAACATTCTGGGAACGTCATTGACACCGGTGGGACGCTTTGATAATGCTCTGGGAACATTACATTTCTAGCGGGGAAATCCATATACCTGACACGAGTGCATCCACGTCATTTACCAATGAAAAAAAACAGGTGTGGATTAGTTTAACAGCTTGTGGAGTGACATAGGCAGAAATGTGATTGGATGATAGTTAACACATATTGTGTTGGACACTGTGTTGTTTCTCTCTCTCTCTCTTTCTTTTTACACATGATCAACTTAAAATTACACAAAATGTGTTAAAATGGCCATAACACAAAAAAATGTGTTAATATTTAACACATCCGTTTTTAGAGTGTATTCTAAAGTGTTTTACAGTTGTTTGTTCATATATCAGTTGCATATTATATTTTAGAACATTTTACTCCTAAAAACATGAGCATGTTTGTTTTTTGTTGTTGTTGTTGTTGTTGTTGTTGTTTATGTTTGTTGACAGTTTGTCTGATTTATGGAGTGATAAAAAGAGTGATAAAGAGTGACAAAAATGTTGTCACTTAATCTCTAATTTAATTTCTTAAATTTCAAAATAAGAGTTTTTGAACTCTTATGTTGAAATTTAAAAACTCTAATTTCTAACTCGGATATGTCTACAAAATGAAACAATAATTTTGAACCTGGATTTATCCAGTGTTCACATTTATGTTCTTGAAATATATGCAAATTAGTGCATATTTAATTAGATACTGACTCATTTGCATAATTAAACATAACATTTCTTCAACTTGTAAATAATTGTTTTATTGTGTTTAGATTAATCAGCTGCATTAGTATGGTGATATCTATCAGTTATAGTTTACCCTATTCACCTGTTATTGAGATCTCACTGTGAAATAAATTTTATCAGTCAAGCTGTTTGCTTGTTTCTCCATCAGATGTCACTGTCAAATGAAGCCTATGTGGAGCATTAGTTTCTCTCTCTCTCAGAGGAAGTGGGTGTCTCTGTCACATTCATCAGTTCATGTTAAACATGTGACCAGGAAAGAAACACTAGAACTCATCTGAACACACATCGAGAGCTTCAGAAGAACTGAATCTACTAACAACAGAGAAGATCACTGAATAAGAGAGAAGAATGAAGATCATCTGGACTTTCACTCTGCTGCTGATTCCTGGTGAGAATCTGAACTCACAGTAAATCACTAAAAACACCACAGAGACTTTAACGTTAGTTTGTGTTGTTCAATTGATTTTTAAGAAACAGTTCAAGAAAAAGTTCACCTTTATTTAGTTTCAACTGCTGGTTTGTTGTAGGTGTGGTGAGCTCCATGAGTGTGGCTGGATATTCAGGAGGTGAAGTCAACATTACATGCAAATATGTGGAGAAATATACCCAAAACACAAAGTTTTTTTGTAGAGGAAAGAAGCCAGATAAAGTAAAGCGTGGGTGGTGTTCTGAACTCATCAAGACTGAAGAGAAAGATAAATGGGTTGATTCTGGAAGATTCTCTCTGTATGACGACACAAGAGCAGCAGTTTTCACTGTGACCTTCAGAGATCTGAGTGAACGGGATTCTGGGACGTACCAGTGTGGAGTTGATAGAACTACAGAAAAAGATTCCTACACTGAAGTGAGGCTGAACGTTATAAAAGGTGAGTGAGTAACTGAGACCCTCAAACCCACGATGATCATCAACATCACACATAATGACAGAACTAACACTAAACACTTGTAGATGCTATCACTCTTAGAAAAGGCCAAAGAGGTTCTGGTGAAATGTCTTAAATGATTGCGTAATAATTTGATTTATAATAGGTTATTTAATTTATTTATACTAATAAAATATGTTTATGAGCTGTTTAATTAAAATTAATTAAAACTAAATCCATAAAATGATGGAAACCTCTAAAAGGTTCCATATACAGTTATGAAGCGCCTGATAGAACACTTTACAGTTCTATGTAGAACCTTTTATTTTAAGAGTGTGAAAGAGCAGATAGAATCAATAACCACAAATATACAATCTTTATCATCATAATGTTTTCATTTAAGCACTGAGTTTTTGAAATCATGCGTTGAAATTTTCTATGGACTCCTAGATTTTATTCTATTTGTTCCTGGGTTTATTTATTGTTTCCCATGTTTTTTCATTATTTCCACACCTGTTTCCATTTTAGTTTGTTATGTGTGTATATATAGCCCTCCGTTTGTTCTTTATAGTTTGTCTACTCTGGTTGACAGTGTTATTTTCTCAGCCGTCATCATCATGTTCATAAAAACTGCTTCCACATTCATCCTTGTCTCAACGTTGCTTACTGAACCAAACCATGACAAATGTGAGATTTATTATAATCACTGTTTTGCTGATGACAGAAAACATGTTCTCATAGTTATTTCAACAAATAATGTAAGGACAACAGTTTTTTCTGACTGTACTTGAAGATGACATGAGCTTATTGTATGTAAATGAACACTAAATACTCTTATTATAGTCGTCATGCCATTTGATGCGATTATCTGCTGTGTTTTATTCACAGTTATAAGTCCTCCTGAGAGCTTCAAGATGCTCAAAAGTCATTAGTTTGTGGTTTTGTGTGTCAGCAAACATGTCTGATGGTTCAGTTATGTGTGAAATACATCAGCGTCTGTGAAGAAACGGAAGTGAAGTATCTGTGAGTGAGAAACAGTTTATTTACCTCAGTTACTAACACTGCTGTTCTGTGTTTCAGAGAGAAATGAACACCAAACAACATCATCTTTCTCATCAGCTGAATCTCCACTGATCACATCTGCGTCTCCTGTAACAGGTACAAACTCACTCTGAAATACAAACACTACAAACTCATTTCTGTCATAATGATTGTGAATCTGTGGTGTTTTCAGGCTCTTCTCTGATCATCAGTGTGCTTCTTCTTCTGATCATCATTATGTTAGTGATCGTGACTCTCTGGAGGAGGCGTCAGTCTCACAGTAAAACTCCTCCTCCTTTACTCACTGCTACACGTTTAGTTTCATTAAAATACATTGTCCATTTTTCCACATTAATCAAACTGACACATTATCATTCATAGTGATGTTTTTTTTCTTTTCTTTTTTAATAAAAATGACTTTGTTGCTGACAACTGAAGCTGTGCAAAACAGAGAAATATGAGAATGTGAAAAGATTTACCAAACAATGTATTTGCTTGTCTTTGACAGTTTCTGATTCCTCATCCAAAAGATCTCAGACGCAAACAGCAAACAGTGAAGCGGTCAGTAGAATTACTGTGATTGGAAAATAATATTTGTTTTTATCAATAATAGGAATGAATTATGTTACCTTATGTTTTAAAAACAGGAATCTCCAGTGTTGTTAAACTGATCAAATATTTAAATTATTATTATAGGATTGTTATGCTGAGATGAAAGACACTCACAAACAATTACCCACAAACCCCTCTGATTCATCTGAACCCACTGGTGACTCTCAGATCTTGATCACATCTGCTGAGGATCTGAATTACGCTGTGGTGAATTTCCAGAAGAAAGCAGACTGTGACAGTGTCAGATTGAGGAATAATCAGGATTACAGTGAATACACTGCTGTCAATCATCTCACTGCCTGACCAGCCACGTATACAGCAGCGAATGTATGTAAATTATTCATTTAAAGACATGAATGATTCACAATATACAGGGTCCTCAACTAATGTTGAGCACCAAACTGTGTACCATACTGTGTAAACATATAACATTTAGAAAATGCAGATTGATTGTAATGTCAGATGATTCTGGTTCCTCATGACATTTAGGATATTAACTGATGATTTTCTCTAAAGCTGCTTTGAATCAGCATTGACTGTACAAGCAATATACAGTACAAAAAAACAAACAAAAAAAAAAGAAGTTAAGAAGCTATTGTTATGAAGTTATTGTTATGGGTGATTTTAATTTAAATTGGGAAGACAAAACCATGAAGAAGTTTAAGCAAATCACTGATGGTTTTAATCTGGTTCAAATGGTCAAAGGTCCAACACGAATAACAAATAGTACTAGTACCCAGATTGATTTAATATTTAGTAATAGACCGGAAAGAATTAGACAGTCTTATAATATGATAACAAGGTTGTCAGATCATAATATAGTGCTTATAGGTGCAGCTAAAACTGATTGCATAATTCTATATAGAAAAACCTTGTTTGGTCAAGCTGTTTTTTTCATTCAGGGCATTACATCAGTGGAATTCAATACCACAATTAGAGAAAGTACATCATTTAAATAATTTAAGCATCATTTTAAGAAATGGCTTCTTCATAACCAACAATGTGAACATTAATGTTGTTTATATATCCTAATAAGCTGCTTTCTATTTTAATTTTTTTTTTAATACATATTTCTTTATTTTTTTATTGTCAGTTTGTATAATTTGATGTTTAATTTTTGGTTTAATTTCGTTGTTATTGTTTTTTCTATTTTGTTTCTTTTTTCCTCTAGTTTTTTGGCCTAATAACATATGGCAAAGGGACTACCAATGAAAACTAGTTTGGTGCATTTACATTCATGAATGTTGATTAATGTACACTGTCCCTTTTTGTGAAATAAATAAATAAATAAATAAATAAAGACCTGACATACTTAGGAACTCTTGTAAGAGGTCAGGTCATTCAGGTCATTTTTCAGATCATTTATATATATGAGAATATATATATATATATATATATATTACTTTTTAAGGCAATTTCTGAGGTAAATCGTTTTTTGTTTTTGTTGTTGTTTGTTTGTTTTTTCTCTCTCTTTTTTTTCTAATGCATCATTAAATTACTTCACAAAATAATGTTTTCAAACATATTTCAATGTCTTGGCTGAATATGTAAGACTGCACAAATAAATAATTTATGCTCTTATTTATAGTCCAGTGTTTTCTAAATACTTTTCTAAAATAATTTGTCCAATCCAGTCATATTTATTTTATTTTCCATAGACAACACTACTCCCAGTTTACAAAGCTTCAGTCTGAAAATTAATAATTGTATTTTTGTTATTGTGATATTCAAAGACCTGAAAATTACATGTTTAATCTGTGATTAATGTTTTGTCAAAAACGCTGTTGGTGTTTTGTTTTTTTGTTTTGTTTTTTTGATGCATGAAGGATCTGCCATTTTTCCGTCCAGCTCAAAACCACATAAAACTGGTGAAGGTTCAGGGTCTCAGTTTAGTTTTAGTGTAAAGATTAAACAGACTTATTCAGGAAACCCACAGAGAGACACATGAGACTGAACACAGACAGACAGAAGATGAACATCATCGTGAACAGAAGACATTAAACACTAAGAGCTGTTCATTCAGTTATTCACATTCAACAAAAGCCTGAAAAACATTTTATGATCAACAAATTCTCCATGTTTGATTTGATAATTTTACTTTCATAAATGATATCCCATTTTTTAAGTGACAATTCCAGGTTTTTACAGTAAATCTGTTTGTGTTATTTTGATGATCATTATCATCATTATTATATATCTGGCTAAAATCAAAGTATCATAATGCATCTTTATAGGGAGTATAAAGCAAGAGTAATATGCTAGTTTGCTTTTCTGAATTCAGCAGAACATGACTGACAGTCTAGACAGAGATGTAACACTATACCTAATGTGAAATGTCAGTTTCTGATGTTGTGTTGTGATATAATGGGGAGAAACTGTGATATTATGAGTCTGTATTGTTGTGATTGAATGTTCAATTGCGAAGTGTAATTGCTCTTTCGACTATTTTTTCTTTATTAGGATAAAATGACTTGCCTGTAAACATTTCAGTGCGTTGAGTTTGCAGGGTTTTTAACACTGTGGTCAGTGTGATACAGATCATCAACATGAGATGCTCTCCAGCTTGTGGTTTTCTTTTGCTCTATTTATATTTCTGTGGGTCAAACTATGAAGCCCTTCAGCCACCCGCAGGTATGATAAAAACAGGAAATGGTTTCTTGAGAAACGATGGACACAAACTTTCCACTCTTAAAAAACCCGCTGTGAATTTGTTTAATATATGAAAAATAAAAGTAATTATAATATAGGCCTGCCACAGCTCTCACTTCAAGCTGTTTTAGTCTGGTCATCAAGAGGAATGTGCCATTTCAAAAGTTTTTTTTTTTTTTTTTATAAGCCCAGCCAATTGCAGTCATACATAATAAAATGTTAAACACAATGTTAAATAATAAAATAAAATAAAAAAATGTTGTTTCAACTTAAAATAATTTGTTACCCCGCTGACTTAAATTTTTTAGTTTAGTCAACTAAAATATTCCAGTTGTCCCTTAAATTAACATTGAGTAACTTAAAATTTCAAGTTGACTACACTACAAATTTTAAGTCAGCGGGGTAACAAATTATTTTAAAGGGATAGTTCACCCAAAAATGAAAATTCTGTCATCATTTACTCACCTTCAAGTAGTTCCAAACCTGTATGAATGTCTTTGTTCTGCTGAACACAAAGGAAGATATTCTGAAGAATGTGGGAAACGGAGCAGTTTTGGGGCACCATTGACTTCCATGGTATTTTTTTTTCCTACTATGTTAGTCAATGGTGCCCCAAAACAGCCTGGTCACAAACTTTCTTCAAAATATCTTCCTTTGTGTTCAGCAGAACAAATAAATTCATACAGGTTTGGAACTACTTGAGGGTGAGTAAATGATGAGAGAATTTTCATTTTTGGGTGAACTATCCCTTTAAGTTGAAACAACAATTCATTTATTTTTTTTACAGTGAAGTCCAGCGGTTCAGGCTTATTTGCTTTCTGTAGCACAACTACATTTTGTATTGGCGTTTAACTTTATTCTGTGATTAAATAGCATAAACCTTCTTAATAGAAGACAAACTGTAAATGATTAATAATGTATTTGCATCTGTGTCTGACTCTGTATATTTCATTCACGTTGGCAGATAGAGCATTTATTTCTTATTTTAGATTCTGAATATCCCAATCCCATTTCTACCCCTTAGCCCTTCCCCTTTCCCCTACCCCTCCATTTTTTGCGTTCACGTGAAGGGGTAGGGGTCTCAATTCTCTTTTGGTTGGAGGGGGAGGGGTAGGGGTAAGGGAAAGGGCCAGATAGCCCTTCAAACGAAGATTTTTCGGGACCACTTCAAACGAAGGGGTATGAATTATCTCAGCATGAACCGGCTACAGCGGCAACATGGCAGAACATTCTCCAAATATTCAGTGTTGGTTCTGGGAACATGAAAAATGTCCAGTTTTCTTGACGTTAGAGGAACGTTTTTAAAAGGTATGATGTTTCTCAAACCTTCTTTCAACTTAATTTTGATTTAAAATTCAACATTCTAGGAACGTTGATTTGTAACATTCCAAGAGCATACAGATATCCAGTTTGCTGAATGTTAGTAGAATGTTATTATTTAAATATTATTTAAAGGTTAGTATGATGTTCCTGAAACATTATTTCAATCATTTAAACACCTGCTGTGAACAAGCACTGAAAGAAAGAGACATAAGAACACAAACTACAACTTTCTTCAGCCAAAGCCTTAGATGAACTGAAGATAAAATACATTAAATCTCTCAAGATATGATTAAACAACTCAAAACATTACCAGCTTCACTTACAGACTGAGATTGTAAACACAAACACAAATGTCTTATTGAAACCTCTGGCTCCATCTAACGGTAAATATGTGCTAATGCTTGTATTTTTTTTTCTGAAATGATCTTTGTTTATGTTATGGTATGGTATTATAGCTGATAGATTATGTGCATGTTTCTTATTCTTCTCTTCTGTTTTGAGTAATTATAAATCACACTGATTTAGATGAGTTTGAAATGAAAGAGTTAATCTGGAAAAAATTAAATTTGAGATCTTATTGGATAATTACATGGACTCTTGTTCATGAAAGTATTTTTAAAACCAAAGTTGAAGATCTTAAAGTAATAAATATATAAATAAATAAAAAGATGGATTATGTTGATTTCCCAGGGAGACCGGAAGATGATGATATTTAATAAAGATGTGAAGTTGCTCAAGATGCTCTTTTTATATGAGAGTGGATCAGCCTTTGTGACTCAACATGTACATTTCCTGATGTATTAATTAATTATTTAATGTTATTTTGTACTATATCTTGGATTTTTTACATTTTCATCATGTTTTGTTGTTTTAATTTATTTAAATCATTTAAAGTTTACTCAGGCCACCCAGACGCTTTACATGTAAATTATAATTGCGCTCTTGTGGATGATTTAAATATTGCTGATCGATTTGATTCAGTGTTATTTGTCCTTATATAGAGAACATGAAGCCTGTATGAGCTCTCTGTATCAGACACTGTATCCTCCACTAGGTGGCGCTCTTTCAGTGTGATTAATGTGATATTCAGTCAGTGGTGATGGTGGGAGGAGCCAGTAAAGCTGCTCATTACTGATAAAGAGCTGAATAAAGAGGAAGTAACTAAAGCAGACAGATGTAGAGACAGAGAGATTCACACAGAGATCATTCAGCATAAAGAAGACTGAACTCAAGTCACAATGAAGATCCTCCTCATCTTCTTCACTTTCTACCTGATCTCAGGTCAGAGCTTTTCTCTTTCATCACTGCAGTAATGATGCTGTTTTCTGTTCATCATCTTTCTGATCACAGTATCAATCTGATTGACAGATGCAGTGAGATGCTTTAGCGTCACTGGATATTCTGGAGGAAGCCTTCTGGTTGATTCTGGGGAAATCTGGTTCAGTGATTCTGCTAAATATATGGTTAAACATGACCCATGGAGAACCATAATAAATTACAAGAAACACAGTGAATGGACTAGTGAAGGAAGATTTGTTCTTTTTCGCAACAAATATGGAAAACTCATGATATTGATCAGAGAACTGAACACACATGATGCTGGAAGATACAGAATTAGGGTTCTTAACAAGTGGTATATAGATGTAAATTTGAATGTGAAAAAAGGTAAGCAATACAAGTGTGTAATGATGCTACTCTTTTTAGTAGTATACAATTGTGAAGTATATTTCATTGTTATGTGAATGACAGATTCATGCTGTGTGGTGTCAAATAAAGTGGTTGTAAAGAGTGGAGAAACTGCCACCTTCAGCTGTGAATATTCACATAATCATATTAATGATGCAAAAGTCATATTCAAAGAACGACAAAACTCCATTGACACATGTAACGAGGAAGCAAGATTCAGTATTTCTGATGACAGACACAATAACATCTTCAGTGTGAGAATCACTGCTGTGACACCAGATGATGGAGGAGTTTATTTATGTGGAGTTTGGATCAAAAGACAATCATACTCCATTAGTACTACTGTTCATCTGCACACTATGAGTGAGTAGAATAAACTCTGTGTCATAGAATAAATTAATATATCAGTGTTTACTGCTTCAATAATTGTTAGTTTTTGTGTTCAATGAAGACATTGATTCTGTCAGATATTTGATTGACAGCTAAAGTGGGCGTGTCTAGAGTGAGCAGCTACTCAGGAGGTCGTCTGATGATCAAGTGTGAACATCCTCAATACAAAACCAAACCAAAATACATCTGTAAAGAATCAGCTGGATGTTCAGAGAGGAAGAATCCAGGAGTTCAGGATGAATGGATGGAGAATGGAGATGTTTCTTTATATGACGACACCAGAGCAGGAGTCTTGATGGTGTTTTTTAGAGAGCTGAAAGCTGCAGATGCAGGAACATACAGGTGTGGAGTGAAAGTATCTGACTATACTGAGAGCTTCACTGAACTTCAGCTGAGCGTCAAACACGGTGAGGAACCTCAGATACTGTATCTTGTTTTATAACATTTTTGTTCTGATTTTTAGGTCATTTCTTATGATTTATAGATGCAAAATATCCAAAGATTGTGACTGAATCTGTGTATCTTGGTGAAGAAGTCAACATCACATGTCAGATCCCAGAGGAACATGAAGTTCATTTCTGTAAAGACGATGATAATCACATCTGTCAGAACATCAGCTCATCTAAAGTGACACAAATGAGTGGTTCATCTGAGAGAAATGAAGAGAGAGTTTTTACAGTGAGCATCAGTAATGTGAGCGTGAGAGATGCTGGAGTTTACTGGTGTGGAGCAGAAACCAGAGACACATATTTGACTTTCATCTCCCTGACCACGAAAATACAGCTCAACCTCATCAGTGAGTCCATTCAGATGATTTCACTGTAAATACAGTCTATTCAGAATCATGTTTGTTAAATGTCTGTGTTTGTTTGTTTTTAGTGCCGCCAGTAGTGAGACATGAAGGAGAATCTGCTGAGATCATCTGCTCTTATGATTCAATCTATAAATCAAACACAAAGTCTCTCTGTAAGGGGAAGTGCTCCACTAGAGACAGAAATCCTCTCAGTGAGACTGTGAGAGAAGAGAAAGAGACCAAGACTGACAGACTGACTCTGAAAGATGACGTCACTGCAAGTGTCTTCACTGGGACCATCACTGGACTGACAGCAGAGGATGCTGGGAAATACTGGTGTGCAGTGACATTAGAAACAGACCTCAATTATCTTTACACTCATCTGATGGTCATCATGAACGAGGGTGAGGAAGGTTTATTCATCTGAATATGTGAAGCTACGGCTGTGAATTGATGTTCTTGTGTTTGTAATCATTTCCAGAGCTGAACTTGACTAAGTATGAAGGAGACGACGTGTCAATCCAGTGCAAACATCATGATGAAGATCAGAAAAGCTTCTGCAAATCACATGAAGCCTCCATGTGTGTGAAGGATGAAGTTTCATTGGAGACGATCAGAGATGATCGATTCTCTTTCAGTGATGAAGCATCTACTGGAGTCTTTACTGTGAACATCACTGATCTGAGAGAAGAGGATTCTGGGATATACTGGTGTGGAGCTCACGTCATCACTAAAGTTAGTCTCAAAGTTAATATGGGTAAGCCCTTGATCTTTTTTAAAGATTTATACACATCGCTTCACAAATAAAATACGTTTTTATGACTTTGTACCTGGAAACAATATAAGTTCCCTTGACTTTCTCTACCTCTAGAGCAGGGGTCGCCACTAGATGGCGGGCCAGAACATAGTCAAAGGATAATTTAAGAAATTAATTGATGAAAAATGCAACTAGAATTGCCTATGACAGACTGTTACAGTGTATTTTGTAACTGGTAGTGAGCTGTTACTCTGTGTTAAATCCTGTAGGAGGACAGTCATTAACAAAAAGCCACATTTGTGTGGCGGTGTCCGTCAGAGTATGTGAGCGGAGTGGAGCATCAACAATTTCCCCTCCACACCATCCGAGCATTTAATAATAACTCTGCTCCGGGTTCAGCATTTCCCGCTCTGCTCCACGCTCACTGATATCAGAAACACCGCTCCGCGTCTAAAGTATTTCAGTATGTTTGAAATATCACAGTTCTGTTCATCACGTATATTAAAAGGTAAAATAACAGGAGAGTTTCAAAGTGACTTATTGGAACACTAGTGCCTTTTTTTTCCTACCACGTTCACATGACAAGCTAATAACATGGTTGTCATCATTATAATAGCTGCTTTTTGCGGTGCAAATTTTGTTTATGATGAAAATAACTACGTTTTCGTCAGTTATTTTACCTACAGATCGATGCATTTCTTACAGATTTCTGCTCATTCGAAATCGGATACAGATGAAGTAGCACTGTAAGATTACATTTGTTTGAATGCATTATTGAGAGAGCGATTGCGTGTGAACAAGTGTTGTAGTATCTACTTGTTTAAATCATGCTTTCAGCTGAAAATATTCAGTATCTAGACTAGAAGGAACAAACAAATTCCTAGAGAACTATATAACTTACCGCTCATGTCCATTGCCGTCATCATAGCCTTCACATTCTTTCTGATTTGAGTGATCCTTCTCTATCAAGCTAGCTAAATATTAACATGTGAATTCTTGCTAAATATGCAGTTATATTATGGGTTGTTGGCATGAATTGTACTCGTGATGGTGGTGGAGCGCTCTTGGAGCGAGTGAAAACCACGACACTCCGATTTTTAAAAAATCAGCTCCTCTCTCCATTCAAAATCACACCGCTCCACTCGTGCTCCGCTCACATACTCTGATTGTGAGTAACTGTTGCTGTCATGACAGATTTATTTCATAACCAGCCACTATAAAAATAATCTGGCTGCGGGCGTGGGCCAGATATTATTGCTGGCGGGCCAGTTTTGGCCCACGGGCCGCCTGTTGCCGACCACTGCTCTAGAGGGTCTTGTTCAACCTCTAAACTCCCTAGGGGAGTATTATACCAGAAAAAATATAAATACTCAACCCTGTCAGACATGTATCTCGTGAAGCCATAGCTCCTTAACAAAGGAAGCTATAATGGGAAGGAATGCAAATTTAGGCAAACCCTTCTTCTGACTTGGGAGGGAGGGAGCGAGGGGCATCCAACTCTCATGAATTATGTGATCCAGACATAGACTGAGCTCAGGCTAGGGGCAGCACTCTACCCACCCGAGAACATCTCACTAGAGATCGTGAGCAGGTTGGTCTGGTACTGTAGGGCTGTGAGACAGCGGTCTTTTGACTCCATATAGTCATGCCATAACCTCAGGGAGGACTCCAATACTTCTTCGTCCCCACAGTCACCTCCTACACTGTTAAAAATCGCTTTAAAAAAAAAAACGCCAAATTTTTGACAGTAACATGCTGTTTTCTATTAAAACAGTGCATTCTGGGTAAAATGTGTCATTTTCGAGAAAGTAGCCTGCTGCTATATATCGTGAATTAACAGCGTTCAAAGTCGACACTCAAAGGCTGTTTTAAATCATTCACTAAATCCCCTACATGAGTTTACTAATATAGTCCACCTGACAGAGAGAATGAAAACTAATGAGTGAATTCAGACACTGATGAACAGCTGCTGTTAATGAGCAGAATCACTGATGAAAAGAGAAACAAGACAAACACAAGAACTACATCTGAGTTAAGCCACAGCCTTAAGCCGGGCTCACACTGTGCGATTTTTTAAAAGTCCTTTAGGATTGTACTTGTCAGACTTTACGAACATGATGATCATGTCACACTATGGGATCTCAGTTGTCATTAATGTCAGACTGTACGACAGTCAAGACGAGTTAAAAACGGGTGCGCGCAAGAAAACTTGTCCGGACACGTCCAGTGACTGCGAACTGCATTACACGCGGGACCGAAATGTTGGCTATCATGAAAAGTATATGAACGGCGGCAATACCGGCGTATTTAAAAAGAATAGTGTATGCAGCTCTACACACCCACATGAAAACAGTGTTTATATAGAAAAGGCAACGTATCAGATGAATTCAGTGAGTGGAGGACGGAGCGCCGGAGTTTATGGCTGATAGAATAATTCTCCAGCATTAATTCTGCTCATAGCTTGTCTTGAAAAACGGAGACAGTTTGACATTCATCGTAGGGGTAGTCACACTGCAGGTCTGTGCGCCAAATCTTCTGACACTGCCAGAATTTTGTCGGAGGTGAAATTTGATCGCAACAGCCATTAATCGGCTGTCGGTGAACATGTCAAACCAGCGATCAAAGTCTACAGATTTTAGCCTAGGATTATAGGAATCATTTAGGATTTTCAAAATTTGTCTCAGACGACCAAATCGTGGCCAAAATCGCACAGTGTGAGCCGGGCTTTAGATTGAAATCAACTGAAGATTTAAACAACTCAACAAACAGCTTTACCAGCTTCACGCTTTACTAACCAGACTGCCTTTATTTCTGTCAGATGTCTACAGAAGATCTTATTGAGAATGAACAGAGGTTTAGATGATGTTTTATTGTTTCGTTTGACGTTACCATTGTGGAGATCAATGTTTGCTTTAGTTGGGCTCCTGACCCTTGACTTTTCAACATTAGTTTTTGTTTTTTCATGCATAGCCTACACTGTACAACTATGTTGTTTCCTTTATCCTTTTTGAATACAAAATAACTGTGAAATTTCCAGACATGAAAACATTTTTCCCTGCAGGAAGCATCGTTATTAACTGTAGCAGTGTCTCATCCTGTGTTTAAGGAGAATAATTGTAGACAGGTGTTGTTTGCGCTCACACTAGCAGGTGGCTCACGTTGAGTCAGTATGAGTGTCAACAGAATCAGGAGCTACTGTATGATGCAGCAGCGCTAAATATATTGTTTATGTCAAAAACTCATTTATTTAATTTTAAATGAAACAAAAGTAATCCTGATAGTATTCCCACTTTTTACAAAATGTAACTGTAATCTGAATACTTTGTTTTATGATATAACTGTAACAGATTACAGTTACTAGATTTTTGTATCCTGATTACGTAACGCCATACATGTATTCCGTTACTCCCCAAGCCTGCCAGTAGATGTCTGTCAGTCTGCACTAATACCGTTGTTGATTTCAAAGCTGAAAACTGCTCAGCAAAACTGATGTCTAACTTCAATGCTTGATACATTTGTAAATAACACAGTTTGTAAATATATTACCTCAGATTTCACTTTACATTCATTCACAGCTGTGTAGAATATTTGGCTGTTTTGTGTATTTAAATAAATGTGAATGCATTCTGTCTCTCTGTAATGTGTTTATGTGTTTTCAGATTTCTCTTTACTGAACATTATTTCTTTGTGTTCAACTCTGCTGCTGATTGGAGGATTCACTGTAACACACACAGTTTATCTGTAAAGCAGATTATGTCTAATAGGCCTACAGACTAACCCAAAACTTGAAATAAAAGAAGGAGGACGTTTATGGTCTTTTTACCAAACGAGGACATCCAAAATGTCTTCTGAATTTCTTCATCTCACTGTTTGTTTGTGATGTTGTGTTGAGATCTTAGAGATGAGCTCATGATCAGACAGACACAGACAAGACATCGAAGTGGTGAGTCTGTATCTTCATGCACTGAAGTTCTCGTGTGTTTCATCTGCTCATCATGTTTTTGTTTTGTTTAATTTCAGATTCTCTTTTTGCTCACCTTCCCACAATCCTCTCTGATGGCCTGACGATCTGTGAATGTGCGATAACTATTAGTATTATTTATAGCTTTTCATTATTATTAAAAAGTGTTTCAAAATGTTGAAGAAAGGCTTTGAATATCTTTTTGTCATAAAGTGTTTCACGAACACTGGTGTTTTTTTGTGTTTGCACAATCAACAGGCTGCTTTCTGACCACCTCAAAGCCACAGAAATCCGGTGAAGGTTCAGGGGATGATTTTTTTCTATGAACAACACATAGATGTGTTCAGGAAACCCATAGAGAGCACACATAACACTGAACAATAAGCAGAACATTGTTTGTGAGCAAAAGATAACAAAGACTAAAGTGCTGCTCATTTTACTGCAGACATTCAGTAATTCACCTTCAACATTTATTAATGAGGCAAAGACTGAAAATAACATTTATGATTATCCATGTATGATATAAAAATTGTACTCTTAAAACTGATCAAATTAAATAAATATAATGAGCCTACAAATCAATGACAGCATATCTGCAAATGTCTTATACATGTTGAAAAAATGGAAGCAAAGTTGAAAGTGAATCATATTTGTTTTAAATCATAAAACGCCTACATAATACTTTATGTATGTAATATGTTGAGTTCAACACATTACTGTAAAACTTCAGAATGATTCATTTCAAACAATAAATCAAACTAGATTTTACAAGACCTAAAGGTATAGTGTGTAGTTGTGGTTGCTTATGCTGTGTTCGTCAGGTTTTGTAGGTTTGTTCAATATGTGGTCAGTGTGCAAAAAAAGAAACCAGCATGTGCTGCTCTCCCGCTTTTGTTTTTTGGGGGTTTTGCTCTTGCTATTTATATTATTTTAGTCAAACCAAGATGCGCTGCAGGTGTGATAAACACAGGAAATGGTTTCTTTAGCAACGATGGACACAGACTTTCCACTCCATAAATAGATGCTGTGAATTTGCATAATATTATACAAATATTATTTATAATAAATTGAAATTCTTATTTCAGAAGGTCTGAATTAATTCACTGTAAAGACGTATTTTTTTTTTTAAAAAAAGTTAGTGTTTGTGATTTCCCGTGCATCCTGTTGTTCACCTGATGTCGAATTGAAACCTTCGACTCCATCTAGTGGCAAAAGTGAGTAATTGCCTGTTACATGTCTCAGTTTTATTGAAATGAGCTTTGTGTAGTGTTATGATAGCTGACAGGGTAGTTCCAGGTTAGCTCTGCAGCAAGGGGCTACGATATTTTTGTTCAATGTTTTCCTAATGATAATTTTATGATTGGTTTATAAAGGCTACTACGAACAACCTTTTCCCATTTTTATCACATAATAATTCAGGAATATATATTTTATAGTTTCTATACTAAATGATGTCAATCAGTACTGCATTTTTCATATAGTTTATTTATTTATTACCCGAAGATAACTTCACATAAAATCACATAAACCATATATTTTCGCAATCGTGTGTTTATTGTCTTCACGTTTCATCAGTAAAATAATTTCTGCTTTTTATTCAGCTCAGCTTTTAAGTTTCTGCGCGAGAGCGCCCTCTGGCTTCGAGTATGAATGAAACATGAACTGCACGAGAGTGTTCAGCTCTCCTGATATTCATATCTCCTCATTTTAGATACGAATATAACGTCAAGTCATGTCTCTTTTAATTTAAATCTAGAAACCTCTATGTGAAAACACCTGCTCGAGCTTGAATAAAGTGCCGGGGACGAATTTACATTTTTATTAAAATGAATATTAAATATTAAAAATGCAGCTAACGTAGTTCTACACACAGCAATAAAAACAAAGGTGCTTGTTCTCTTTCGTTCTTGCTGTTTAATTGGGAAAAGTTTAAAGCGCGTCGAGGTGCCTTGTCTTTTTTATGTTATCTGACTAAAAACTATTCATACTTTGAACTATTATTATTACAGTATTTATATAAAAAACGTAGAGTGCCTTAAAAATAATTATCACAACACTGAAAACAGGCTTATACTGATTTTCTCGTCCTCCGAATTATACTTATCAATCCTGTTTTTATAATCTTTATCATTAAAAAAAATGAATAAATTCAGAACAGGATTAGAATATAATTCTATTTTAAATAAGACAGGAATATTTTTTTTCTACAACAACAACAGTAGTGTTTACAACAGCAAAACCACCATACCCTGTAAACACAACAACAACAACAAAACACAATAACAACAACAACAACAATAATAATAATAATAATAATAATATGGGGGCAGTCGTGGCCTAGTGGATAGCGAGTCGGACTTGTAAGCGGAAGGTTGTGGGTTCGAATCTCAGGTCCGGCAGGGATTGTTGGTGGGGGGAGTATCCTCCTTTAATACCACGACTGAGGTGTCCTTGAGCAAGGCACTGAACCCCCAACTGCTCCCCGGGCGCTGTAACATGGCTGCCCACTGCTCCGGGTGTGTGTTCACTTAGGATGGGTTAAATGCAGAGAATACATTTCACTACTGGTTATATACTCTCTATATAATCGTGTATGTGACAAATAATCTTAATCTTAATATCATTCCAGAGTAATTAAGAGGTGCAAAAAATGTCTTTAACATTTAATCTTAAAATGGTCTTTTCTGTTCTGTTTCTTTTTCAAACCTGCGTCATGGCATTTGCTGCTGTATCAATACAGAAGCATCCATTTCGATACACATATCAGCAAGCAGCACAGCCCTATTAAAAGCTGTGTTCCATGTGCCCCTTTTATACTTTGAGCACCTGCCCCTCCAAAGGTCTCTGCACGGCCCTGGACATGGTAGTGGGAAAAATTCGGGGTGAGTGGAAAAAATTTGGGGTGGGAGGAAAAAATATTTTTCAAATTGTTTTGCGTTCCCTCGTAAAACCAGTTGAGTTCAGACAAACTCTTCATGTTTACTTTACAGCTTGCAGTGGTTCATACAGCTCCATATGTTCACAATGGAGCGGTTCATAGAGTTTTATTTCGAACTTGGACTCAAATAAAGAAATACATCAGTGCTTAGTTCACGGCAGTTACAGTGAAACTTAAAGTTAATTTTCTTCACAAACAGCGCTGTTGGTGTTGTGAGAAGTCATGTAGTTTTTAAGTTGTTAAATCATCAGAGTAACGCTAACAACATTAGCGAGTATGTTAACGTGTGCAAACTGTGCGTCTGTGAGGGAGAGAGAGTGGGAGAGATAGAGTATGTGCTTTCTAGTGATGGTGAAATGAAGCTTCATGAAGCTTTAAGCTTTTCAGCCAAGTGGTTCACAAAAGGGTTCATTTCTGGAGGCTTAATTTGCTCACAATACCACCTGGTGGCCAAAGAGTGTAAAACAAGCAGATATATTACAGAACAGAGGTGGATAGTCCAGGGGTCAGAGGTGGACTTTATACAAGCTTCATTTCACCATCACTAGTTTACACACCATCACAACAATTGCTGTATTTTTACAGTACAATTGTAATTATTGATTTACAAGAACTTTTGTAAATTTACAGTCTTACTGGCAACCAAAAGTGCCAGTAAGTTACTGTAAATTTTACAGCATTTTTTTACAGTGTGCATATGCAGATGATGTTCTTGTTATCATTAAAATCAAGGTGATGCTAATAAAATAACTTCAATAATATATGAATTTGGTAGAATTTCATCTGCTAAAGTTAATTGGAAAAAGAGTTCAGGTTTGTTAGTAGGGAGGTGGTCTAAGTTGGACTAATGGAGGTTTTCAATATTTAGGTGTTTATTTAGGGAATGATTTTATAGAAAAGGAAAATTGGAATGGAATTTTAGAAATGGTTGAAGGAAGATTTAAAAAATGGAAATGCCTCCACTCATGTATGTCTTATAGAGGTAGAGTACTAATTATTAACAATTTAATAGCCTCTGCATTGTGGCATACATTATCAGTTTTAGAACCTCCAGTTGATTTGTTAATAAAAGTGCAAATAATGCTTGTTGATTTTTTTTTGGGGGGGGGATCAAATGCACTGGATACCATTGAGTATTTTATATTTATCAAAATAATTTGGAGGTCAAGGCTTGATTCATTTGGGAAGCAGGAAAGCTGCTTTTAGAATACAATTTGTGCAAACGTTTTTATATTGTAAACTCCATGGCGAGTGTTAACTGGACGTATTTTAAAACAAGTTGGAAATTTTTTCTTCTGGATACCAATGTTTTGTATGTGAGAGGATTTTTTTTCTTTTTATTGTAGTGTGTTTAAAGCATGGAGTATTGTAGAAAGAAAAAAGATGTTAACAGAAAAGTCCTCTTTATTTTGGTTATTAGAAGAACCAATTGTCTGTGGATCACGAATTGTTTTAAACAAAGAGTTTCCAGGTATGAACAATGCTTTTATTAAAGGTGGAGTTGTAACAGTGAAAGATCTGGCAATGTTAACAGATCTGAATTTGAACAATGTGGAGGCTGTGGCAAAAATACTTGGTATTCACTCATTTCAAAAAGTTAGACAGATTCTAAGTTTTAGACTAAGTTTTTCGGGACTTATTAACAGAAGAAGAAAAATTGCGACTTAAAAATTGGATAAATGGATGTGAATTACCTGAATGTACTGATTTTTTTCCGAGTATGTGTGTGAGACCAAAAATGGATGAAGAGGATTCTCAATTTTTATCTTGGATTTTTTTTTTTAAATACTTTTTCCTTTTTTTATTCTGTGGGAGGAAAACTGTTTATTGTTTGTGTGTTAAGGTGTTGAATAAATAATAAAAAAAAAAAAAATAGAATTGATACACCATGGAGGAAATATTCGGAAGTAAAAGATGAAATAATGCCACAATGGGAAGTAATTTATAAGCCACCATTGACAAAAAGGGTTGGAGACATTCAGTGGAGAATACTGCACGGTATTATTGCAGTAAATGCTTTTGTGTCTATTTTAAACTCTGAAGTTATTCATACATGTCCTTTTTATAGAGAAACTCTTTTTGTAGAGAAACTGTTTCATTGTTTTCTTAGATGTGAACGATTGATTTCATTATTTGTTTTTTTGAAAGAATTGTTTGATTTGCTGGGAGAATTTTTCTCTGATGTTTGTTTCATTTTTGGAGTGAAAATTGGGGAAAAAAAGAAGAATATTTGTAAAATTTTAAATGATTTGTTGGGACAAGCTAAAATGACAATTTATGCAACAAGAAAAAGGAAAATGGAACAAAACAATAAACTTGATGTTCTTGTGTTTTTTAAATGTATAATAAGAGCTAGAATACGTTTAGAATTTAATTATCATAGATTAATGGACAATGTTGAAGGGTTTAAAGAGATTTTGAGTCTAAATGGAAAATGATGTACTGTTATTGGAGAAAAATTGTCTTTCTCTGAAAATGTGTTTTTATTAGATGTGTTTATTATTTTAACATGTATAAATTTGTATTTTAATTAGTTGCCTTTTAAAAAAAGGCAAAATAAAGTTTTGTTAAAATACAAAATTCTCTCTCTCTCTCTCTCTCTCTCAGAGGAAGTGGGCGACTCTGTCACATTCATCAGTTCGACCAGGAAATAAACACTCAGACTCATCTGAACACATCGAGAGCTTCAGAAGAACTGAATCTACTAACAACAGAGAAGATCACTGAATAAGAGAGAAGAATGAAGATCATCTGGACTTTCACTCTGCTGATGATTCCTGGTGAGAATCTGAACTCACAGTAAATCACTAAAAACAGCACAGTCTTTAACTTCAGTTCATGTTGTTCAATCGACTTTTTTCAGTTTTAATCAGTTTAAAACTTTATCTATGTTTAGTCTCATCAATGTATTAAGTGTTATTTTTTTTAATGCTGGTTTGTTGTAGGTGTGTTGAGCTCCATCAGTGTGACAGGATATTCAGGAGGAGGAGTCAGCATCACATGCAGATATGATAGAAAATATAAGAAAAATGAAAAGTATTTTTGTAGAGGGGAGTGGTCCACATGCTCTGAACTCATCAAGACTGATACTAAAGATAAATGGGTTGATTCTGGAAGATTGTCTCTGTATGACGACACAAGAGCAGCAGTTTTCACTGTGACCATCAGAGATCTGAGTGAACGAGATTCTGACACGTACTACTGTGCTGTTGAGAGATCAGGACTAGATCCTTACACTGAAGTGAATCTGAATGTTTTAACAGGTGAGTAACTGAGACTCTCAAACTCATGATGATCTCCACAACATCAGCACACTCAACACTGACTGTACCCAGATAGCAACATATTGTCGGCCCAGATCCGGCCCACATCTGGCACATGTGGAATGATGATCTGGCCCACATGTAGCGTGGAATGATGGCACTTGGGCGGACCGCTCCTGTTGCCAGATCTGGGCCAAAAGCAGGCCATAGCAATGCCACATGTCAGCCAAGAGCAAAGAAATAAACCACACTGGACCTTATCTGAGCCACAAAATCTTCTTAAATTATTTATAGAGTCCTCTCAGATTGTCTAAGCTTGTTAACAAGCTAAATCACTGAAGAAAAGAAGAGAACAGAAAAAGAGAGACAAACAGAAACTCAAGAACTATAACTGACTGAAGCCACAACCTTAGATGAAATCAGCTGAAGATAAAAGACATTAAATATCTGAAGATCTCAGCAGAGCAGGATTAAACAACTCCACAAACAGCATCACCAGCTTCACTCATTACTAACCAGACTGACTTTATTTCTGTTAGAGGTCTACAGAAGTTCTTATTGAGAATTAACAGAAGTTTAAATCTAGTTTGTTTCATTTGAAATCACCATAATAGTGATTGGTGTTTCCATTAGCTGAGCTCTTAACTCTAATTGCAATTAGTTTATCTTTGCTGGCTGTTTTCATGGTGTGTTTATCAAACACACTTGCAGTAGCAAGGAAAGAAAAAATGAGTTCAGGTGATGTGACAGCTAATGATATTTAATAAAGTGATCTGATTCACTAAAGTCATATGACTCTAACCACTGTGTTGTGATCAATGGTATTGCAGAACCGGATAAAAGAAAATAAAAAACACAAAAGTGAAACTCTAATAACAAACAAATTCATCATCAATCAACACATGAACCTCAGCAATGGTGACAATAAAAAGTGTAACGTCCCAATGCATGCTGGGTACAAAACTCCCAGCATGCATCACATCATTAATACATTATTCAGCTGAATTGCCAAAAGCAGGCCTGAATATAGCATCCTCTGCTGAGATCTTCAGAGATTTAATGTATTTTATCTTCAGCTGATTTCATCGAAGGCTGTGGCTGCAGTCAGCTGTAGTTCTTGTGTTTCTGTTTGTCTCTTTTTTTCTTCTTTTCTTCAGTGATTTTGCTTGTTAACAAGCTTAGACAAGCTGAGATGACTCTATAAATAATATATGAAGATTTTGTGGCTCAGATAAGTTCCAGTGTGGTTTATTTCTTTGCTCTTGGCTGACATGTAGCATTGCTATGGCCTGCTTTTGGCCCAGATCTGGCAAACAGGAGCGGTCCGTCCAAGTGCCATCATTCCATACATGTGGACCAGATCATCATTCCAGATGTGCCAGATGTGGTCCGGATCTGGGCCGAAAAAAAATTGCTATCTGGGTAATTACTGCAGTTCATAGTAAGAACTATATAGAACTAATAATAATAACTAACTTATAATAAGAACTTCATAGACTCATATAAGATGTGTTTGTCATTAAATGGATATAAAGTATCATTACTGACGTTATTCTTTACACACCGATATCTAAGTTTGTGTTCAGCAGGTCAAAAGATCAGTGCTGTGAAGGGATATTCAGGAGGAAACATCATTATAAACTACAAATATGAGATGAAATACAAAAACCATGAGAAATACGTCTGTAAAACTGGAGCAGATCAGTGTTTTCCTCTAATAAACACTAACAGAGCAGCAGAATGGACACATGACGGTCGATTCTCTGTTCATGATGACAGATCTGCTCGTCTCTTACGTGTGTTTATCAGAGAACTGAATGTGAATGATTCTGGAGAATATAAGATTATAGTCAAAGTTTCTAAAGACTATAGTTTCTTCTCTGAGTTTCTCCTGAACATCAGAGACGGTGAGCTGCTTTCATTCACTCATGCATTTGTTTCTGTGGTGAACTGATGAATCTGTGGTTTAATGTGAACTTGATTTGACTCTCAAACAGCTGATTGTTGTGAGAAGAGCATCAGTCTATCAGCTGCTGCAGGAGCATCTGTGAACATCAGCTGCAAATACCCACAATCCCACAGTGCTGATGTGAAGTTTGTCTGCAGGAGATCTGGATCTGATCTCTGTGCTGAAGAGACGTCTGTGGAAGGAGAGCAGAAGATGGAGCGCTGAGGGACAGATCCAGCTGTATGATGACAGAGAGCAGCAGCTCCTGACGGGAAGCATCAGTCATGTGACTCCACAACATTCAGCTGAATACTGGTGTGGAGTTCAGTCTGATCAAGGACACAAGAGCTTCATCACACGAGTCCTCGTCAGCGTTACAGGTACAGATGACTTTCTCACTCATATTAATCAATGTAATTAATAATCACAGCTAGCTTCCATTCAGCAGATCACTGTGTGTCTCGAATCATGTTTCCTGACTGTTCAAAGAAACTGATCAGTGTTGTTTGTAAGAGACCTGATTCTGTTCACACAGGTTTACCAGCAGGTTCATTTTAGATGTTATGTCTGTTTAACAGAGCAAAATCACAAACCACAGTTAAAAAGAGGAAGTGTACAACAATGGAAGTGTAATTGCAAAAATGAGCTGCAGTTTATATTTCTTCAGTCTATCTATGCAGTAAAACTGCAAATGCAATGGTCATTGTTTGTGTTTGTGATCATTTTATTCTTTATATGGTTATTCATGCTGTATGTGTATGAATAATTTACTTGGTTCATTTCATCATGAGCTGTTCATCATGAGTGTTTTTGTCCTGTCAGTACATTCGTATTCTCATTTCTGTTCATACAACTTCTCAAAACACCATCAAGTGGTGGTTTTAATTTTCTAGGTCAAGGTTTTTTTTTTATCAGAAGTTTGACCTAAAAAAAATTAAAAGTCCCCCTGAGATATTAAGTTCATATTTCAATAATTGAATAACACATTTGCTTGTTCAGCTCACATAAACAAATAAAATATTTAATCATTTTGGTGATCATTTGATTTTTATTAATTTATTTATATAGTTTTTTTCATGCTTTGATTATTAGCATTTCATCAACTTATAAACCTCTTGCTGTTCTATTGTGAACTACCAGGGGTCCTTTTTGGGGAAATCATGTTATACTGTAGAACTGTATAACAAGCAGTTTTTTGGGGAAAGGCTACAACAGCGTGTGAATGCAGGAACTGGACATCTAGAGACAGTTTGAAAGTGTGTGGTAATTTGGTATTACAGCAGTGTTTGGTGTTGCAGCATTAGTGTGCTCATTTGGCCTCAGTATTTGTCATTTGGATGTGCAGTAGAAGTGCAGTTTTTGAGCATTGCTTTACCACACTTATACTGCAGTTAAGGAATCTTGCAGATCAAAATACTGAAATAGTTTTTGTCTTTCACTTGTGCTTTTTTGCATTGTTCACTATGTGCTTATTTTGCTCATGTGCTTGTTCAAATTTAAGTTCCTAAAACTCAAATGAACTGCTTGCGGTTTTGTTTTCTGGGTGTCTGTGCTTCAGCAAACATGAATTCAGGACAGAGGACGTGAATGACATCAGTAACAGACACGTTACTGAGACATGTGATGTCAAGATCTGTGCGTAAAAAAAAAAAATAGTTATCTCTTCATGTTATTGTTTTGGACACAGATGTTCCAGAAACGACATCATCATCATCATCATCATCATCATCGTCTGTTTTCAAAACATCCACATCTAACATCATATCAGAGTCTTCTAGCATGTTAAAAGGTGTCTGTGTGCTAAAATATAAACATATGATCTGATATTCAGCTCAGAGTGATCAGATTCACTCATTATTTCCTATTATCTGTTTTCAGGTTTATCTCTGATCATGTCTCTGGTTCTGGTTCTTCTGGTTCTGGTCATCGTTGCTGTCTTGTTACTGTTTCTCTATAGGAAGCATGAGTCTCAAGGTAAAGCTCATTTAGATACAGAAACTCCGATACTGAAACCCATACTGGGTTTAAAATGAAGATTTGTTTTTTTCACTTTGATTCTATCACCACCTAATGGCTACAACTACAAAATACAGATATTTGATGATGTGTGAAAACATTTCCATTAGACATCAGTGTGGAAATATGATATAATATCATTAATTTAAAACTCCTGTTTTGACAGGCTGTAAATCGTCATCTCAGACTGGAGCAGGAAAACATGAACCGGTTAGTCCAGTTACTGTATAAAATAATATGTTGATTTTTATTCATAATGAGATATAAATTCTAATGCCTCTGCTGCAAATGAGCTCAAAAAGGGAAATGTATATAAATAATTACAATTCATTAATTATTTATATCTACTGCCAGTAGTAACTGTGGCAGAATTAAATTGCTGTCAACTAATCTGTTAGTCCAAACATTCAGTGTAAGAAAGGATATTATCTTGTCCACAGAAAATAACTTTCTTACAGTACTAATTAGGGCTGTGCAAATAATCGAATGCGATTCATCTGCAATTTTGAACGTGATATTGCGTAGCTTGTCAGCGAACTACGGATCTGTGTATTAAATGCCGCTCCAACTGAAAGCACGTGAAGGAGATTAACTACTAATCACAGAACCGGCTTATTTTTACAGACTAGTTAATGCGCATAATCATTGCATTCGATTATTTGCACCGCCCTAGTACTAATGCATTAGAGCATGTAGCTAGATCGGATCGTAAAAGGGACATTACACAACAATAACTCACAAGCGGTGACAGAATCAGAAGCTCATGTAATTTGTCCACAAGGGTTTTTTTTAACAAACGTGTAACGCAAACACAGCTTTACAGCAGTCACACATAACTAATCTTGAGCAGAAACCATCAGTGTCAGGTTTACTCCGGGATCTACAGCTTATACTAAACCTCTGTTTCATTTAGTTAAATGTACGATACTTGCATTGCCTTGGTCGTTGACCAAGCGTCTGGATGCAGTCTTGGATGAGTGAAGTCTTGATAGTTTGAAGGTTTGGTGGTGTTGTAATTGCAATCACGTTCTTACGGGTTTGAAGAGTGATGACCTCCAAAGATGTTCTGACTCGATGGTGATTGGGAGTTTCTACCCAGGTGGAAAGTGAAGAAGAGCTAAGAGAGACATCAGCTGAGATCCGAGGATCTTGCATTCATTTTAACTGGTGAATGAAAAGTCAAGGCCAAAGCCTGGCACAAGCTTAAGGTTTCCAGAAGAGTTCTAGCTCAGCAACCCCATCTTCTCAGAATCTAAAAGAAGCTAGACTGCCTGTGGTTAAAAATAATCTGGGACTTTGTGACCAGAAGATGAGAAGGTGATGAGAGACGAATGAAAAGACAAAAAAAAAAGCTGTGGCGGGTCACTGAAGTGAGGCCTTTTAAGTTCTGTGGAGGTCACACCTCTCGAGGGTCAAAGAGCCAATGGTGACTTGCACTTTTAGAGGGAAAGTTTACGACTCTTTGACTTAGATCATGATATTTTGCATATATAATTTGATTGGGTGTTGATGCAAAGACTACTAAAGATTCTTAGAACACTAATATGTTGCATAGGTATAAACACATTATAATATTCACGCTCAATTAGATCATCCAAAGACGAATTCATAGAGACCAAATATGGTATAAGTGAGGTTACATGAATGAGTGGTTCTATCATAAGCATGCATAAAACAGTATACAATACAAAAGACAATATACAAGAACAATAATAATATGCACAATGAGCTGAAGGATATGTGTGTTCATTCAAAGAAAGGTTTTTCTATGAATTAACTAGAGAAGAGTCCATTTTATGGGCATTATGTGTCTTTTCTAAGGGAAATGGAGTGAGATTTGCTCTGCCTGCATTCCTTTGAGCAATAAAACTAGTTTTATCAGATGATTTGTCTTTGGTTGCCATGGAACCACACTGACAAAAACAATAACATTTAATTAATTTTTATTTTGCAAATTTTTGCACACATAAATGTTAAGTAAAATGTAAGTATTGAATTAAGTAAAATCTACTTAACTAAGTTAGGTAGAACTAAGGAAATAAGTAAATTTAACATGGCCAGTTAGAGTTTGAGGAGTAATTTTTACTTAATTATTTTAAGTTAAATCTGCAATACTTAAGTACATTTCGCTCAGTCATGGCTTCTAAAATTTACTCAATCGATGTAGCACTGGAAAACAACCATGCTATTAAAGCATGTGATTCACTCACAAACATGTAAGTAAGCAAGTAGACAGCTTGTTATCCTTTTAAGCTAATATGTCCGCTCAAAATTATTACCCAAATAAACACAGAGACCTCAATACTTTGTACACCATACACAATGAAGGTGACAATCAGTGGATAGTGTTTGAGTTTGAATGGGTCATTTTGAGTATTTTTTAATTCTTGCCTGAACTAAATTATTTAATGTAGAAATTACATTTGTTTTTAATGTAGTATTTACTTCACCAAAAAAATCTTTTTTATCAGCACAGAGGCCTGTTCTGCCTTTTTGAGGTGTTAGTTGCATTTCAGGGGAAGGGTCCACAGACCATCTAGTTGCCTTGTTGTTTGGGTGAGGGGGTGTTAGGGATTATTTCCTAAACATAACAAATAGTTGTGTGTCTGATAGGTCCAAATGCTACACCTCCATAATGAAAATCTTCAGAACTGTAAATAATTTATCTGTCTCTCTGCAGGTTTCTCACACTGGTTGTGATTATGAGGACATTAAAGACACTCAGAAACAATTACCCACAAACACCTCTGATTCATCTAACACTGTTTATGCTACAGTTCATGAAGCCACTGGTGACTCTAAGATCTTGATCACATCTGCTGAGGATCTGAATTACGCCGTGGTGAATTTCCAGAAGAAAGCAGACTGTCCTGACCATGACAGATTGAGAAATAATCAGGATTACAATGAATACGCTGCTGTCAATCATCTCACTGCCTGACGAGCCTGCACTGTAAAACCTGACAAGTTAGGTTTTCAACTCAAATCTTTTGAGAAAACCGATTGCCTTAAACCATGCTAAGACAGTGTCTTAAGAACTACTCGGACCAACTAGCAGTTAGCCAAGTGGTAATCAGTCTTATTTTTTGGATTCAACTTAGACTAATCTACATTTTTATGTAACCGAATAAAAACATTATGACCAGTCTTAAAGAAAAAATATAAATACAAATAGCTGACTAACTTTTAAGACTAGTCTTAACATTTTATGCAACCGGCCCCTGGTAGTGATGGCCAGATTAAGCTTCATGAAGCCTCATGAAGTTTTTCAGCTTTTCAGCCAAGTGGTTCACAAAAGGGTTAATTTCTGGAGGCTTAATTTGCTCACAATACCACCTGGTGGCCAAAGAGTGTAAAACAAGCAGATATATTACAGACAGAGTTGGATAGTCCAGGGGTCAGAAAGTAAAAGTCCTGCCATATGTTTATTCCACCCATGAACTCAGCAGCTGATTTCACCAGATGAGGAACCAAGTCGTTCCTTTCAAGTCACACATGAGTCTCGAGACAAATCTCAAGTCCTCAAAGAGTTAAAGTTAAGGAGATTAATTAAGTGACTAATTAAATGATGATTGTAAATTAGTGATGAACACCTGTTGTTACTGAGAATTACAGAGGATCAGATGTTGATGTTTTACTGGTTAAAATTATGCCACCATCACAAAGATCAGTGTTTGATTTAGTTGGGCTCTTGGCCCTTTTAATAACTGAAAGTGGTTTGCTTTAAAGCAATTGCAATATTGCTTCACAACAAACATTTGTGCTTTTGCACATTCCTGAATTAGAAGCTTGTGAATAGCAGGTAAATGTGGTGACCGTTTGACGGCGATGCAGACGTAGTCTCTGCTCACTTTGCCACATATTGTATGATCCTGTCAGTAAAACTTAAACCACTCTGCATTGGACCCATCATGAGTGCTAAGGCAGACAAAGGGGATCGGAAAAGAGAGATTGAGCAATCGCCAATGAAGAAAAAATTCAGAGATTCAGCTATCTCCAGAGAAGACCTCGACGATGCTATTGCTAACCGCATTGAACTAGCATTTAAAGAGCAGCAAAGCCCTTAGAATTCGGTTGTGAATTCGGCAGTAAGAGATGCGATGGACTCGGTGCTGATTCCAGCATTGCGCGAACTGCGTGAGGACATACAAGCGACCAACAAGTCTGTTAAAGAGCTAAGAGAGGTATTTGAGGCCATAGCTACCGCGGCAAAGCAGACACATGACCGCGTTGATTCTGTTCAGGCAGCGGCGCGTGATGATAGGAGGACAGTCACGGACTTAAAAAATCAGCTGGAGCGACTCACCGAGAAGATGACAGATATGGAGGACCGGTGCAGGAGAAACAACGTACGACTGGTGGGGCTGCCAGAGGCGGCTAAGGGATCCGACGCGGCTGGTTTCCTCAGAGTTAATCTTTCCAAGTTGATTCCTTCCTTGAGGGGCCGTGACATTGAGATTGATCGGGCGCATCGCATGTATGACGGAGGGAGGGACTCCGATCGGCCGTGCACTCTCATCTTCCGTGTACTGAGATGGCATGACAGATCAGATATCCTGAAGGGTGCTCGGCAGGCTTATCCGGTGAAATGCGCACAGAGCAACGTCACACTGCTATTTTTTCCCGACTTTAGTCCGGCTACAGCGATCAGGAGAAAGGCATTTGGTCCGGTTTTGAAGAAGATTACAGCGCTTGGTCTCCAGCCCTTTCTCATCTATCCGGCGAAAATTAAACTACGGCTCAAAGGGGAACAGAGAAGCTTCGATTCCGCTCAGAAAGCAGAGAATTTTATCAGCTCCCTGTCTCAGCAGAAGTCGTATGCCGCAGCTCTGCAGGGGGATGACGGGGGAGCAGCGGCCGCTGTTTCTCCAGCCTGGCGGGAGGAGCTTGACGGCCGGGTTGGACATGGTCCTAGCTGCCCGAGAGGAGATGATGCCAGGATGGACATGGACGCTTATTAAATCTATCTTTTGCTTTATCTTCTCTTCTCTCTCCTACTGGGATATTGTCCTTATATATCCGGCACAACGATCTCTTTGCTGGTAAGACTGACACTCCTTTTTTCTTTTTTGGAGGGGACTAATGGAGAGTAGGTTTAATTAATAAAAAAAATATTTTTTTGGCTGTGTGAGCCTTTCGGGAAACATGTCTTGCGTTGGAGTGGATCGGTCATGAACCATCACTATTTTTTGTTGCTCAGTCTCTATGTTCTCGGTAATGTGCGGTCTGAGTTGTTCCTTGTTTATGGTTGTCAGTTGTTCATATTTTTATGTTGTTTTTGTTTTTTACAGCAGACATTTATACTTTTATATATTTTACCTTATTTCTAAAGGGATTTTTCATCTAGGAGGTTTGGTATCTAAAATGCACATCAGCGTTTACGTGTTATTTACAGAATGGAAGTGCTTCTGCTTTTTTCATTTATTGAGTACAATCTTGGGATTATGAATATTCAATGCATACTCTAAATATTTTATCACTGAATGTGAATGGTTTAAATTCTGCTGTTAAACGAACCCGTGTGTTAGAATATTTACACCGTAAATCTATTTCCTGTGCCCTAATTCAAGAGACACATTTAAAACAATCTGACGTGGCACATTTCCAGAATAAGTATTATAAATTAGCAGCTTTTTCCAGCGCTCAAAATAAAACTAAGGGGGTGCTTATCCTTGTTAACCGGAAGTTAAATTTAACAATTGAACACCTTGGTAGTGATGAGAAGGGTAGATTTGTTTTTATCAGATGCAAAATATATAATAATAGGTTAGCATTGGTCTCTATTTATGGTCTGAATGAGACAGAAAGTGCATTCCTTACACAGATTTCCAAAACTCTACTTGAGGAGATTGATTGCCCTCTAGTGGTGGGTGGTGATTTTAATGCTGTCGTAAATACTACTTTAGATAAGTCTCAATCTGATACAACAGCCAATCCATCCTCTAAATCAGGGGTCTTCAACTCTGGACCTCGATATCCATTTTCCTGCAGAGATTAGCTCCAAACTGGATTAAACACAGCTGCCTGCAATTTTGTATTGATCCTGAAGACCTTGATTAGCTTGTTCAGGTGTGTTTGATTAGGGTTGGAGCTAAACTCTGCAGGAAAGTGGACCTCGAGGTCCAGAGTTAAGGAACCCTGCTCTAAATTATTGAATAAATTTATCACTGATCTCAACTTAATCGATCTATGGAGAATTCAGAATACTAAAGCTAAGGACTTCACTTTTTTTCTAATAGACACAAGACTTTCTCTAGGATAGACTACATATTTCTCAGCCCATCTTTAATTTCATCTAATTCCTCTATCTCTATATTACCAATTTTATTATCTGATCACTCTGCTGTGTTGTGCAGTGTTCCTCTTTCCGATGTTAAAGCCAAGTCCCCTAGATGGCACTTTAACATATCATTATTAAGTAATCAGACTTTCATTACTTCTCTAAAAGAATATATTAAGGAATTTCTTGAAATTAATATGCCCTCTGATGTGGATCCTCAAATACTGTGGGAAACGACTATGTGTGCTATACGAGGTTTCTGTATGTCTTTCTCTTCTACTCTTGCCAAAGCGAAAACTCAGCAGTTTACACAATTAGAAAATAAAATCCAATCATTACAAAACCTACAAAAACAACATTTTACTGAGCAACAGGCCATACAGCTGTCCTCTTTAAAAGAAGAATATGATTTACTTTCACACTCAAAGGCGGAATTTATTTTACATAGGACTAGACAAAAATATTATTTTGAATCAGAGAGACCTAGTCATTTATTGGCCCTTAGGTTGAAAGAATGCGAGTCTAAGGCATATATTAGCGCAATAAAATCATCGGATGATCAGGTCACCACGAACCCTGTGGCAATTAATGACATATTTAAAGGTTTTTACACAAGTCAAAGTCAAGTCAAAGTCAGCTTTATTGTCAATTCTGCCACATGTACCGTACATACATACAGAGAATTGAAATTGCGTTACTCTCTTACTCCCTGGTGCATACAGATAACACTAAACACAAACAGTAGAACGCAAAAATACAGATAAGTACAAATCAATATATATATATATATATATATATATATATATATGCATACATACATACACATACACATATATATATATATATATATATATACATACACATACACACACACACATACATACATATATATATATATATATATACATATATATATATATATATATATATATATATATACATACATATATACACACATACATACACAAAAATGCAACTATTACAAATATACAAATAAGGACATGTAGGAAAAAAATAAAACATTAAATAAAGAAAATAAAAATAATAATATAAAAAAAATGGATAAAGTGGCATAAGGCACATGGCAGATAGTGCAAATCAGTGAAATAAACAAACAAACAAACAGTGCAGAATATAAATGGTGTAGTGCAAAGAGTTTATCAAGACTATTTAAAGTGACAATGAGCAGTCTTTTTTATTCAGACTGCCAAAAGAGGTAGTTGAATGAATGAGGTCAGTCCAATGCTGTACAAGTGACCGGTGCTTGTCTCAGTGTGAGTGTGAGTGTGTGTGAGTGTGGGTGGTGGTGGGGTGGGGGTCCGAGTTCAGTGATTAGTGGGGTAAGAGAGGGGAGGGGGGGCAAGGACGGGAGGGAGTTCAGCTTCCTGACAGCCTGGTGGATGAAGCTGTCTTTCAGTCTGTTTGTCCTGGCTTGGAGACTCCTCAGTCTCCTCCCTGATGGTAGCAGACTGAAGAAGTTGTGTGTCGGGTGGGTGGGATCACCTGCAATGCTGAGGGCTTTGCGGGTGAGACGGGTGTTGTAAATGTCCTGGAGGGAGGGGAGAGAGACACCAACGATCTTCTCAGCTGCTCTCACTATCCGTTGAAGGGACTTGCGGCAGGACGCGTTGCAGGCGCCATACCACACAGTGATGCAGCTAGTCAGAATGCTCTCGATGGTGCCTCTGTAGAAGGTGCACATGATGGGGGCCGGGGCTCTGACTCTTCTTAGTTTGCGGAGGAAGTAGAGACGCTGTTGTATCTGTACACAAATCTGTATAAAGCCGAAACAGATTTTGATGAACCAATTTGTAAGCAGTATTTTGATAAATTGGAACTGCCTCGGATCTCACAGATGGATAAAGAATCTTTGGAGGCCCCATTAAGTTTGGAGGAACTCCACGTCTCTCTAAAAAGCCTTCAAAAGGGCAAATTGCCGGGTCTAGATGGTCTCCCCCCTGAATTATATTTAGAAATTTGGGATTTGGTAGGGATACTTATGCTTAACTCATTTAATTTTGCAATTGAACATGGGGTATTTCATAGAGATAAAAAAACATCACTGATTTCATTACTTATTAAAAAAGGGAAATATCCATTAGATTGTTCCAGCTACAGACCGATTTCGCTTATCCCATGTGATCTTAAAATCTATGCTAAAGTTTTTGCTTCTCGTATGGAGAAGGTAATTCATAGTCTGATCAAGGAGGACCAAACTGGTTTCATCAAGGGGCGCAATGCATCTGACAATATGTGTCGACTCCTTCATATTCTTGACTCTGCGGACTCCCACCCAACCCCTTGTGCGGTCTTTTCACTTGACGCAGAAAAAGCCTTTGACAGGCTAGAGTGGAATTATATGTGGGCAGTTCTGCAATGTTTCGGCATCGGTGAACACTTCGTTTCTATGATTAAGACATTATACCACTCACCTGCAGAATCAGTCATAACTGGTAATATTATTTCCCCCTCATTACCTTTACAACGGGGAACGGGGCAGGGGTGTCCGCTTTCCCCCTTATTGTTTTGTCTATCTCTTGAACCCTTAGCACAAGCCATCAGGAAATCTGAAGTATCGATTAAGATTCATGACCATAATCATATTATTTCATTATACGATGATGATATTATTCTATATTTAGACCACTTTGATGTTTCAGTCTCTAGTATAATAAAGGAATTTGATAATTTTAGTAGCCTATCAGGCTATAGAATAAATTGGAGCAAATCGGCTTTAATGCCAATTAACAATGTTAAGGTTAATGCTTCTATTCCCTCATTTATCCCTATTACACTGTAAAACCCAACAAGTTAGCGTAACTCAAACCGTTTGAGTAAACAAATTTCCCTTGACTTAAACCATGTAAGTTTTAAAACTTGCAGTTAAGTAATTATGTGATTAATTAAGTGCTGATTGAGTATTAGTGATGAACACCTGCTGTTAACAACCAGAATCACTGAAGAAAAGAGAAACACAAGAACTACTACAACTGACTTCAGCCACAGCCTTAGATGAAATCAACTGAAATAAAATACATTAAATCTCTCAAAATCTGATTAAACAACCCCACAAACAGCATCACCAGCTCCACTTATTAATAACCAGACTGACTTTATTTATGTCAGACATCTACAGACGATCTTATTGAGAATTAACTAAGGTTTAGATGTTGATTTAGTTTCATTTGAAGTAACCATGTTAGAGATCAGTGTCTGCTTTAGTTGAGCTCTTGACCCTTGACTTCTATGGTCTTGTTTTTTTCTGGTTGTTGTAACCATGTGTTCCTCGAACATATTTGCTACACTCAAAAGCCCTGAGAAAATGGTCAGTAGTTGGTTGTTATATGTTTATAATGACAATCATCTGTTAGTGAACTGATCTCATTGAGAGTGAACATAGACTCATTGTGTGTCTAATGTCTGATTAAATGGATGTTGTATTGATTATAGTAAAAGTGATTCTAAGAGCCAGTGATTCTGTGACAAACAGTTAATATAAAGGACTTTCCAAACAGTTTGTCCACAAAAAGTTTTCATCTATGGTAGCAATTAGACTCACACAGACATCAAGAATCAACTTATGAACCTCAACAATGGTGACCATTAAAAAAATAAAAAAAATACAAACTCATCCATGGCTCCCAGCATGCATTGCTGCATGATTTCTCATTTTTCTTTTTTTAATGGACACCATTGTTGAGGTTCATAAGCTGATTCTTGATGTCTGTGTGAGTCTTATTTCTACTGTAGATGAAAATTGTTTGTGGACAAACTGTCTGGCAAGTCCTTTATATTAACTGACGGTCACAGAATCAGTGGCTCTTAGAATCACTTTTACTATTATCAATACAACATCCATTTAATCAGACAATAGACACACAATGAGTCTATGTTCATTCTCAACAAGATCAGTTCACTAATATATGATTTTCATTATAAATACATGACAACCAACTACTGATCATTTTCTCTGGGCTTTTGAGTTATAGCAAATATGTTCGAGGAACACATGATTACAACAACCAGAAAAAACCCACAAATACAGTGGTCAAGGGTCAAGAGCTCAACTAAAGCAGACACTGATCTCTAACATGGTTACTTCAAATGAAACTAAATCAACATCTAAACCTTAGTTAATTCTCAATAAGATCGTCTGTAGATGTCTGACAGAAATAAAGTCAGTCTGGTTATTAATAAGTGGAGCTGGTGATGCTGTTTGTGGGGTTGTTTAATCAGATTTTGAGAGATTTAATGTATTTTATTTCAGTTGATTTCATCTAAGGCTGTGTCTGAAGTTAGTTGTTGTTCTTGTTTCTTTTTCTTCAGTGATTCTGTTTGTTATCAGCAGGTGTTCATCACTAATGCACAATTATCACTCAATTAATCACTTAATTACTTAATTGCAATGTTTATCTTATTTTAGCGAACTCAACTGAAATAAGTTCAGAGCACTCATAACTGTTAGTTTTAAAAACTTAAATATTTAAGGCAATCAGTTACCTCAAATGGTTTGAGTTAACCTAACTTGTCAGGTTTTTAAGGCAATCGGTTTACTCAAACGGTTTGAGTTACCCTAACTTGTTGGGTTGTGAACTCAACTGAAGTAAGTTCAGACTACTCAAAACTGTTAGTTTTAAAAACTTAAATATTTAAGGCAATCAGTTACCTCAAATGGTTTGAGTTAACTTAACTTGTCAGGTTTTTAAGGCAATCGGTTTACTCAAACGGTTTGAGTTACCCTAACTTATTGGGTTTTACAGTGTAAGGAATCTTTCATCTATTTGGGGGCAGTCGTGGCCTAATGGATAGCAAGTCGGACTTGTAAGCGGAAGGTTGTGGGTTCGAATCTCGGGTCCGGCAGGGATTGTTGGTGGGGGAGTGAATAACCAGCGCTCTCTCCACCTTCAATACCACGACTGAGGTGTCCTTGAGCAAGACACTGAACCCCCAACTGCTCCCCAGGCGCTGTAACATGGCTGCCCACTGCTCCGGTGTGTGTTCACTTAGGATGGGTTAAATGCAGAGAAAACATTTCACTGCTGGTTATATACTCTCTATATAATTGTGTATGTGACAAATAAAAAATAATAATAATAAATAATTACCATATATAAAAACATTCATAAGATTGCCAGAGACAATTTTAATAACATTTTAGTTAAGGTCAAAAATGATATATTCAAAGATGGAAGAATCTTAAAGTCTCTCTCCAAGGAAGAATCTCCACTGTTAAGATGAATTTGTTACCTCGATTTAATTTTTTTTCTCTATGCTACCACTTTCTCCCCCTCTAGGTAACTTTAAGGAGATCAACTCCATAATTTGTAAGTTTATCTGGAATGATAAATGTACCAGAATTAAACTTACCACATTACAACATCCTAATAGCGCAGGAGGACTGGCTGTACCAAATTTTGAATTATATTATTGGTCGTTCCAGCTTAAGGCTCTTCATAATTGGGTTGATCCTCAATCTACAGTTTCATGGAGGGTGATTGAAGCTGACAAGGTTAAACCAAATAGACTTCAAGATATTTTATTTACTGGCACAGGAAAAAAAGGGGATAATTATAAATTTGGTCCGGTTGTGGCTAACTCTATTAACCCTTTAGGCGCCAGGGTTTTTTTTTTTAAATGCTGGATTTTGACATCAAGATTTCAAAAGCTTGTGGCTTGAAAGGGCTTAAAGATAGAGATCTACTGTAAATTAGAAAAATGTTGGGCATGACCTAAAGTTTATGTGGGGTGTAAATATACTCATCTAATTTGCATATTATGATGTCAACAGGGGGGCGGCCCTCTTGAATTTCATAATATTCAGGAAATAGTAGATATTAAATTGATGTTTGAATTTATTTGCATGTTTGTTTGTTTTTTTGTCTTTTTATCCTCATTCCAAATGATCAGAAAAGAGGAAATCAACAATAAAACAGGAGAAAGTACTAAATTATTACTATATTACTATCCTATATAGTAGTAAAACTCATGTGAACAGTAGCCTACTTTTTGATCAGTTAATCAGTAATATTCAGGAAATAATAGATATTGAATGGATGTTTGAGCTTATTTGCATGTTTGTTTTGTTTTTTGTCTTTTTATCCTCATTCCAAATGATCAGGAAAAGAGGAAATCAACAGTAAAACGGGAGAAAGTAGTAAATTATGACTATATTACTCTGCCATAGTAAAATACATGTGCCTATTTTGTGATCAGTTGACCAGCTATCTGACCATTCAGGTATCTAAGTGACACAGTTTATAGTTCTTGAGAGTATGGTAGACCAACCCCACACTGACTGCACCTGTACTGGCGGCCCGTAGAGCACGCGCGATCAGAAAAAAAGACGCAATCTGGCCGATCATCAGCACCGCGGCGCGGAGCCAGCGGCGCTCCATGAGCTCAGAGATCAACAGCTCTCCTATGGACACTACGACCACGTCCACCCCTGCCACCCCCATCCGCGTTGGGCAAAGGGTCAAATGAACACTTGTTTGTGCTTCGTGAACTCTCTCGCCTTGCACGGCGGCACCATTGCGCTGCAAAGATGTACCGGGAGAAGCGCGATCATTAGACGGCCGATCGTCATTTCCAAAAGGCAAATATTCCCCTTCAGAGTCAGAATCAGCGAATAACATTTGCAACACATCCTCACGGTACAACTTTCTATTAGCCATTTGGCGATTTTCTCTCACAAATCTCACAATTCACTCGTGACGCTGTGAACTGAACTGCTTCCGCATCAATGACACGATCGCTCACTTTCTCTGCTATTTCCTCGAACACTTTGAATAGGAACATGACGTAATTTTGGTCTAGAATCGAAGTACTACATGTCTGCCATCTAGTGGTAGGGAATACAAATGAGATATTATACCAAATAAGGAACTACGGTCTATTTGATCAAGTATGACGTCTTGTCGCAATTTTGCGACTTTGGCGCTTAGAGGGTTAAAATCTGGAAAACGGTTGAACGTCGGATAGGTGGACCCTTCAAATTCTGTAACAGTACACCCTTATGGCACAATTTGAAATTTTATGTGGAAATCGTCCATTTGTCCAACCCTCTTGGTCCTCTTTAGGTGTGAACACGTGCGGTGATATGTATGATAACCAGGGCCTCTGTTCATTTCAGACATTAAGAACCAAATTTTGTCTACCAGCATCCGCATATTTTGTCTTTCTTCAATTACGTTCTGCTCTCAAAGCATGTGGCGTTCCTTGGTCTTCTTCCATTTCCTCGCATCCTATGCGGGACTGGATTGCACCATCTGCTGGTCGGCCATCTGTTTCCTTAATATATAATAAAATTATTGATTGTATTTACAAAACCTCTTTCTATTAAAACTATTTGGAATAGGGAATTATCTGACCTTAATTTATCTGTCGACTGGGAGAGAGTGTGGTCTAATCTCAGCTTAACATCTAAAAATCTGGCTCATCGTCTTATTCACTTCAAAGTCATTCATAGAGCATACATAACTCCTTACAAAAGATTTAAAATGAAACTACAGTCAAATTTGGACTGCCATATATGTAACACTATATCATCAGGCACTTTTCTGCATATGTTTTGGGAATGTCCTGTCGTCATCAGTCTATGGACACATGTAAACCTGATTTTGTCATCATTACTGCGAATTGATTGGTCTGTTAACCCAAGTTTGTGTCTTCTTAATGATGATTCTGGTCTCTGTATTAGTTCCATGCAAAAGAGAATGTTTTTTGCTGGTTTTACAACTGCAAAGAAGACAATAATCCAGAACTGGTTTACATCACACATGTGTAGAAAACCATATTGGATCCGTAGCCTCCTGCAAATAGTGTCATGTGAATGTACAACAGCGCGAGTCGGTGGGGCCAGGCCTTCGAACATTGATGCTTGGCAGGGTTTTTTGTTGGATATACGTGATTGTATAAAGTAGTGACTTTTGTGTTCTTGTTGTCCTTCCCTCTCCCCCTCCCTTTTGATTGGACCTTGAGATGTTGAGTATGTGTCTGTTGTTTTGTTTTGTTATATTTTGGATACTATGTTGTGTTATGTGTGAAAAAAATTAAAATAAATTGTTGATAACAAAAAAAAAAAAGCTTGCGAATAGCAGATGAGCTTATACTTTCTGCTTTTAAATCACTTGAACGAACATCGTAAAGGTGTCTCTCTTTGGTTTATTGACTGACATTCAGCTATTACAGAACTGCAAAAAAGTCCTACTAAACAAATGTCACCGTAATACTTAAACATTGGAAAAAAGAAGCTCTATATCTCTCAGGATTTTAGACATGAACACTTATCATATAATCCTCAACAATGGTGACAATAATTATTCATGCTGCAGTGCATGTTGGGAGTTTTTACTATGGTGTTACCCAGCATTCATTGCAGCATGAAGCATTTTGTTGATTGTCACCATTGTTGAGATTCATATGCTGGTTCTTGATGTCTGTGTGTGTCTAAAAAGCACTGGAGTTTAAATATTTATATGCATTACATAGACTAAAAATGCATTCAATGTAACTATTAGAGCAACGCTTTCATTGCATGCTGTAGTTTCACAGGGTTGGTTATTGAAAACCTGAACATGTAAATGAAAAAAAAAAACATTTTGGATGTAAACAGGTCAGCACCTGATGATTACCTCATCATATGAAAACAGCTAATAGTTGCTCACTGCACAGCATTGATCTCTCTGCTTTACAACAGCACATGCATTGCTTCAGAGAGAGATCTAACACAGGAGTCAAGGGTCAAGAGCCCAACTAAAGCAAACACTGCTCTCCATGATGGTGGCATCATTTTAACCAATAAAACATCAACATCTGATCCTCTGTAATTCTCAATAACAGCAGGTGTTCATCACTAACGCACAATCGTCATTTAATTAGTCACTTAATTATGTCATTAACTTTAACTCTGTGAGGAATTGGGATTTGACTCGAGACTCGTTTATGACTTGAAAGGAATGACTTGGTTCCTCCTCTGGTGAAATCAGCTGCTGAGTTCATGGGTGGAACAAAAATAATGCAGGATTTTTACTTTCTGACCCCTGGACTATCCAACTCTGTCTGTAATAAATCTGCTTGTTTTACACTCTTTGGCTACCAGGTGATATTGTGAGTAAATGAAGCCTCCAGAAATGAACCCTTTTGTGAACCACTTGGCTGAAAAGCTTAAAGCTTTATGAGGCTTCATTTGCCCATCTCTAGAGAACATGAAACCTGTGTGAGCTCTCAGTGTCAGACACTGTATCATCCAGTAGGTGGCGCTCTTTCAGTGTGATTAATGTGATATTCAGTCAGTGGTGATGGTGGGAGGAGACAGTAAAGCTGCTCATTACTGATAAAGAGCTGAATAAAGAGGAAGTAACTAAAGCAGACAGATGTAGAGACAGAGAGATTCACACAGAGATCATTCAGCATAAAGAAGACTGAACTCAAGTCACAATGAAGATACTCCTCATCTTCTTCACTTTTTACCTGATCTCAGGTCAGAGCTTTTCTCTTTCATCACTGCAGTAATGATGCTGTTTTCTGTTCATCATCTTTCTGATCACAGTATCAATCTGATTGACAGCTGCAGTGAGATGCTTTAGCGTCACTGGATATTCTGGAGGAAGCGTACTTGTTGATTCTAGGAAACTTTGGTACAGTGCAAATGTTAAATGCATAAATAAATTACCTGAGTGGACAAATATAATGAATAATATGAAACATGATAAATGGATAAATGATGGAAAATTCACATTGTTTCAAAATAATGAGGGAAACCTCATGATCTACATCAGAGATTTGAATGAACATGATGCTGGAGAATACTGGATTGGTGTTCTTTACATGTGGGGTATAGATATGACTTTACATGTGGAAGATGGTCAGTCATTTTAAGATCAAAAATAATTTAAAAAAATATTTTTTAAAGCCTGTTTAAAAGTAAAATATATTTAATATATTTCTTTATTATGGCAGACTCATGTTGTAAAGTATCAAAGAGAGTGATGGTGAATGTTGGAGAAACTGCAAATGTCAGCTGTGAATATTCACAGAATCATATTAATGATGTCAAGATCATATTCAAAGAAGGAAAATACACCATTGAGACGATCTACAGCAGATGGAAGAAGAAAGAAAGATTCAGTATTTCTGATGACAAACATAAAAACCTCTTCAGTGTGAGAATCACTGCTGTGACACCAGATGATGGAGGAGTTTATTTATGTGGAGTTTGGATCAACAGACACTCGTATAGTTACTATATTATTAATACTGTTCATCTGCATATTATTAGTAAGTAAAACAAACACTCAATCAAATCTTGTTTAAAAATGTCTGAAATTTGCATTTGCAGCAGAGTTGATTAGATGTGATATTATCTAGGAACGTGAGCAGTTAAGTATGATTGTTTACATTATATACAAAATTTTATAATTATTAATGTATAATTTACCTGTTTTTTTGTTTTTTTTTAAAGTGCCTCCAGTAGTGAGACGTGAAGGAGAATCTGCTGAGATCATCTGCCCTTATGATTCAATCTATAAATCAAACACAAAGTCTCTCTGTAAGGGGAAGTGCTCCACTAGAGACAGAAATCCTCTCAGTGAGACTGTGAGAGAAGAGAAAGAGACCAAGACTGACAGACTGACTCTGAAAGATGACGTCACTGCAAGTGTCTTCACTGGGACCATCACTGGACTGACAGCAGAGGATGCTGGGAAATACTGGTGTGCAGTGACATTAGAAACAGACCTCAATTATCTTTACACTCATCTGATGGTCATCATGAACGAGGGTGAGGAAGGTTTATTCATCTGAATATGTGAAGCTACGGCTGTGAATTGATGTTCTTGTGTTTGTAATCATTTCCAGAGCTGAATTTGACTAAGTATGAAGGAGACGACGTGTCAATCCAGTGCAAACATCAGAAAAGCTTCTGCAAAGCACATGAAGCCTCCATGTGTGTGAAGGATGGAGTTTCATTGGAGACGATCAGAGATGATCGATTCTCTTTCAGTGATGAAGCATCTGCTGGAGTCTTTACTGTGAACATCACTGATCTGAGAGAAGAGGATTCTGGGATATACTGGTGTGGAGCTCACGTCATGTCTAAAGTGAACCTCAGTGTTAAAACAGGTAAGAAAACTTGAGATAAGATGAAGACGTGTCTTTTGACAATGTTCATGACTGTTACAAAAACAATGGAAAACATCAGAACCAACTTATAATTATATTAATTCATGTTATTTCTTATTTCTCTCTAGTTACTGTATAACTGTGTGTTTGTGTTTTATTTTCAGATTTCACCTTGATCAACATGATTTGTGTTTCTTCAGCTCTGCTCCTGATTGGTGGATTCTCTCTGATTATGTGTAAATTGAACCTAGATTTTTTATTGTATTATATAAAGCAGATAATAATCACTACTGAGTAACCCAATCCCTAAAATAAAGGCCAAAACCTTTTTTGTCCAAATGAGGGCAAACCAAAATATCTTCAAAGGGAAGTTTGGTCTCAGTTGTGTTGTGAATATAGGGACAGATGAGACTGGTGACTGGTTCTTGTGTATCATCAGTTTAATTCTCCACATTCTGACTCTAATTGTGGAGCAGATCCACTTTTCATCCTCTGACAAAACTCTCTACACCACCCAGAAAACATGAAGTTTTCAGAAGTGTGATGACTGCCATGCATGATGATACACTCATCTCTCATAAGAAGGAAATTTATGCTGTTTACTCCATTGTCAATCACTGCACAAGACATTCCTGCAAAACAGCCTGCACTGGCCCTTTACGGGCTGCCAGCGCAGAGCCCCCTGAGAAGTTGCAGTACTGGCCCTGCACGGGAAGCCTTAGCACTGGTTTATTGAAAATAATAAAGATTGAAGTCATAGACTGAAATCAAGTTAATTTGGATGGGTTCATGTAGACTCGCACAGATATCAAGATTCAACGTATGAACCTCAACAATGGTGACAGTCAACAAAATATCCAGATCTACTCTGAACATCACAAAACAAGCTTTTCGTTGATTGTCACCATTGTTGAGGATAATACGCTGAATCTTGATATCTGTGTGAGTCTACATGACCCTGTCCAAATAATTTGCACAAAATGACTAAAAAACATTCAAAACATAAAAGCAGGACAAAATTTCATGCTGTGGTATTCTATAGTATCTATAAAATGAAATTATTAAACCTAAATAATGTTCTCAGAGATCAAACTCTGGATGAAATCAGTGTTAATCAGGCCACTACATGATGACTGAATCATCAAATCAGTTTTTTTTTCTTGCAGCTATTGCTATAACAAATGTGCTTCAGAAACACACAGTTACAGAAGCCAGAGAAAAAACTTAAGTTTAAAAAGTCAAGGGTCAAGAGCCCAACTAAAGCAAGCGCTTAACTCCATAACGGTGACTTCAAACATTATTATTTTCAATAAAACAGCGCTAAGGCTTCCTGGAGGCTAAGTGAGGGCTGCCTGTGCAGGGCCAGTGCTAAGGGGCCAACGTTTTGCCAATGAGCAAATTCTCAGGGGCCCTGCGCTGGCAGCCCTAAGTGGGCCCGTAAAGGGCCAGTGCAGGCTTGTTTGCAGGGACAAGTCATCAAAGCTTACAGACAGTTGTGTTTGGTTAAAAAAAAAAATATATATATATTTTTGTGTGTTTGTGTTTTATTTATATATATATATATATATTAGGGCTGTCAAAGTTAACGCGTAAATTCATTTTAATGCACTAATTTTATAAATGTGCGATAAACGCAGCGCGCATTTTCTGTTTGACCCGTTGCCTAGCCCGTATTTGGAGAAATGGAGATGCACAGTGTTGCCAACTTAGCGACTTTGCAGACCCCTTTAGCGACTTTTTCCCCCTCCCTCTTCAAAAAAGTGCCTAGCGACAAATCTTTAGGGTTTGCCCAAACCTTATTTCGTTTCTGAGACGCGCTGGTACTGCCGTGTGAGCACGAGGTCTTGCTGTCCCAGCGCGCGCACACACCTCTCTCTCTCTCTCTCTCTCTCTCTCTCTCTCTCTCTCTGTGCGTCTGCTCTGTTCAGCGAGCAGCGGAGAGGAGCAGCGCTTTCAGTTAAACACAGATATGTTGCTTCTCTAATTTTACATGTAAGTTTAGCCGAAATCACAGTACAGCTATTGTCTTTATTTTATGTGTATTTGATTTCATCAGACGACGGCTCGATCATCAGGATTTTTGTGCAGATTAGCATCTTGGAAGGGAGAGCTTTTTTATGTAGTCTTAATGGGTCGCGTTTTAGTCACTATTTCATATTCATTCCGTTGTCTGACAACAGAAACAGTAAAATATATCAATGAAAACAGTTTTATTGAGAATTTAGCTGCATCAAAATACAGTATGTGGGAACAGAGAGGCAAACAAATCTAATAATAAATAATAAATGTACATTTTGCATGTTCAGAAGAAGAGCTGCCCTGTGTGCAAAAATATAAACAGGTTTGTGTAAGTAAATTGCTCAGTGCAAAGAAAGAGAAGTAATGGGAACCTGGTATTTTTTATGTGTCTAATAGACATGAACAAGTTGAAAAACATCTATGACCTTTGAACCATGTCTAGTCTTCATGCTCTGTGTTGACTTTGGTTTAAATAATAATAAACATACATTTGCATAAAGCATCCATATTTGTCCATGCCCATGTTGATTAGAGTATTACAAACTTGAAAAGTATTAATTTAAGGTACATTTAGAACAAATAAAAATGTGCGATTGAGTTGCGTTTAATCACGAGTTAACTCATGACAATCATACGATTAATCGCAATTAAATATTTTAATCGATTGAGAGCCCTAATATATATATATATATATATATAGTTTATTTATGTTTGATTAACATGCTTTCAATCAAATTTTTAATGATTTCAGAAAGAAAAAAAATCCTCTCTAGTATCTTAAGCAGGTTAAAGAGATGTGCTTGGAAATGGCTCTCATGGTTTGTGCTTAAATGTTGTTTTATACTGTGACTGTGTGTTAAAGATCAACCAACATGCTCTCCAGCTTGTGGTTTTCTTTGCTGTTCTTTGAGTCATAACCAATATGCCCCTCAGCCACGTGCAGGTGTGATAAAAACAGGAAACGGTTTCTTTAGTGCCAATGGACAGAGATGTTTCCACTCCACAAAAAACATGTTATGAAGTTTTATTGCATAGAAAAATATAATAGTTCAACTGCAGTTATTTCTACAAAACTGTCTTATTCCAGCCATATTTGCAGCAGTCATAAACAAGTATGCATTATAAAATGTATATAAAATGCAGCACTGCTTGGACATGTTTGTGTCTATGGTAGCAGTTGTTATTATAGAAAATACTGCATATTCAAATTTGCCACAATGATGATATACACAAAGGCCAATGAGGTTTAAGGCCAGTTTAGACTCCTCCCTTTTGTCCTTATATGGCGCTGAGCGCTGCGCGTCCGCTTGAATGAAAACAAAGTTCACGGGTGAATCATAATTTGAACAGTCAGAGCAGAGTAAGATTTTCCGTGAGCATTCATTTATACTGGGTCCTGTTCTTGACACAAAGGTAGTTTGAAGCCTTAAGAAGACTGGTAATACAGATCATGAAGAATATTAACAATTTTATGGTAGTTTTTTTAAAGCTTCTTAAGAGTTTGAAAGCAGTAGGTGAAACTAACAGCAATGAGAGTGGAAGAGTCGGGCTGGGACTCCTGAATCATTCACAATATTGTTATATACTAGAGATGGGCAAATGAAGCCTAGTGGTTCACAAAAGGGTTCATTCAGCCAAGTGGTTCACAAAAGGGTTCATTTCTGGAGGCTTCATTTGCTCACAATACCACCTGGTGGCCAAAGAGTGTAAAACAAGCAGATATATTACAGACAGAGTTGGATAGTCCAGGGGTCAGAAAGTAAAAGTCCTGCCATATTTTTGTTCCATCCATGAACTCAGCAGCTGATTTCACCAGAGGAGGAACCAAGTCATTCCTTTCAAGTCACAAACGAGTCTCGAGTCAAATCCCAATTCCTCAAAGAGTTAAAGTTAATGAGATAATTAAGTGACTAATTAACTGATGATTGTGCATTATTGATGAACACCTGCTGTTATTGAGAATTATGGAGGATCAGATGTTGATGTTTTATTGGTTAAAATGATGCCACCATCATGGAGATCAGTGTTTGCTTTAGTTGGGCTCTTGGCCCTTTTAAAAACTGAAAGCGGCTTGCGTTTAAGCAATTGCAATATTGCTTCACAACAAACATTTGTGCATTTGTACATTGCTGAATTAAAAGCTTGCGAATTGCAGATGAGCTTGCACGTTATGCTTTTAAATCACTTGAACGAACATCATGAAGGTGTCTCTCTTTGGTTTATTGATTGACATTCAGCTATTACAGAACTGCAAGAAGTCCTACTAAACAAATGTCAACTTAATGCTTAAATATTGGAAAAAAGAAGAACTATATCACTCAGGCTTTTAGACATGAACACTAATCATGTGATCCTCAACAATGGTGACAATAATTATTCATGCTGCAGTGCATGATGGGAGTTTTTACTATGGGGTTACCCAGCATTCATTGCAGCATGAAGCATTTTGTTGATTGTCACCACTGTTGAGATTCATATGCTGGTTCTTGATGTCTGTGTGTGTCTAAGTAGCACTGGCATTTACATATTTATATGCATTACATAGATTTAAAATTCATTCAATATAGCTGTTAGAGCAACACTTTCACTGTATTCTGTAGTTTCACAGGGTTGGTTATTGAAAACCTGAACATATAAAGGAAAAAAAAAAAAAAGTTATTTTATGTATACAGGTCAGCGCCTGATGATTATCTCATCTTATGAAAAAAGCTAATAGCTGCTCACTGCACAGCACTGATCTCTCTGCTTTACAACAGCACATGCATTGCTTCAGAGAGAGGTCTAACACAGGAGTCAAGGGTCAACACTGATCTCCATGATGGTGGCGTCATTTTAACCAATAAAACATCAACATCTGATCCTCTGTAATTCTCAATAACAGCAGGTGTTCATTACTAATGCACAATCGTCAATTAATTAGTCACTTAATTATCTCATTAACTTTAACTCTTTGAGGACTTGGGATTTGACTCGAGACTCGTTTATGACTTGAAAGGAATGACTTGGTTCCTCCTCTGGTGAAATCAGCTGCTGAGTTCATGGGTGGAACAAAAATAATGCAGGACTTTTACTTTCTGACCCCTGGACTATCCAACTCTGTCTGTAATATATCTGCTTGTTTTACACTCTTTGGCCACCAGGTGGTATTGTGAGCAAATGAATCCTCCAGAAATTAACCCTTTTGTGAACCACTTGGCTGAAAAGCTTAAAGCGTCATGAGGCTTAATTTGCCCATCTCTATTATATACCCAAACAACACTGTTAAAGGTGGGGTAAGCGATTTCTGGTAGCCAATGTTGATATTTGAAATCCCAAAAGGGTCTCGCCCCTATTTTGATAGCTCTGCCCCACACATACGTAGCCTATGCAACCCAGGCAACGATTAGTTCTGTGAAACAAAGCAAAACCAATGTTACACTGTGTCTACACTGGACGCGAGCGGCATGCCAAAATACTATTGAAGTCATTATAATCAGTGATCCTGTCTACACTGGATTAGAGATGTTCTGATACCCTTTTTCCCTTCCCGATTCCGATTCCGATACCTAGGCTCAGGGTATCGGCCGATACCAAGTACTGATCCGATACCTGGGTGTGTATCTGGTTATACAGCTGTATGTACTACTAGCCCTGTATGAATTGATACAATTATTTTATGGTGTGCTTCACCAGATAGATAGATAGATAGATAGATAGATAGATAGTCTGGCGAGTAAACAAAAATAATATATATATAATGTTTGGAAAATGGCACATCTTTTTAAATATCTAAAAGTACACTCTTAACATCAGTCAGTCAAGCATTATAAATATATTATGATAATCAAGTATTATTTAATGATATAACTTTAGCAATTAGAATTAAAACTTGGTAACCATGTATGAATGCATATTAGTCATTTTAACTGAACTTAGGACTTGTGATGGTGCTTTTTTGGTCATTCAGTGTAAAATGGGGAAAAAACTATCAATAATACTGATAAGATAATAATCATACTATGAATTCTACTAAGAACAATACAAAACGCACTAAGGATTAACGAGCTGCTGGATTCATGAATATTAATCACGTTGTCTGCATTGGCTCAAACTGATTTGCTGAAATCAAAACAGGGACGATAATAGGTGAGCGCCAGCCAATGAGATTGTTGTTTACACATTAGCTCCGCCTACTACCGGAGAACCCGGCAGTTAAGCTGAAGAATTACAAAGGAACTCCATTATTTTGACAGGAAAATACAACAAAGAATATAGTTTACATGTTTATTAAAATAGTTTTTGATTCTTACTGTTGTATTTCTTTTAACAAGTCATTACGGTCACCTTTACTGATTTTATTAAATATAACAGTATATTAATATATTTAATTATTAATTACAACAGTATTATTATCAGACAGTCCAACTTTATTAAAAAAATATGAACATAAGGTTAAACAAACTGTAGTAAACTGGTGTATAACAATAAATGTTTGCCCGGTTAATTACTTATTTAGTTTGGTAAATGTACAAAGAAAATTTTGTGTTTTAGAGATGATGGACAAAACCGGTGTACTGGGCCTGAGGATCAGGGTACTTGTCCCTAATCCGCCAGACACAGCAACTGGGGATAACGAGCCGATTTCCCTGACCCAATGCCCCATGTTGCCAGAAGACGTACTGTCGATAGGCTGCATATCTGAATTCGCGGTTGTCATCCCCTGGCTCTCTTGACTCACTGATCACCAACACATCATTCCTGTACTGTCGGTGCAGACGCAAATAACCATCTTCAAGACAGTACAGGCTGAACTGTGGCAGCTGGCTTATGCAATAGTTAGGACCCTGGCCACAGCATTTTCTCTCCAGGTCTGTTGACATCTCCCTGCAGTTCCCACATTTACACCAGGGTACAGCACTGGAAGCTGGGGCAGCATGCTGTTCCTGGAGTGTCATCAGGGTGTCAAAAACTAGCCCAGGCTCCCTAGAAAACAGTTGAGTTGACAACTCCAGTAGACTCGCCTCGCTCATTTTTTGAATGAGTTCCTAGGTAAACAGATCAGAGATGCAACCACATTCGTATAATAGTTTACCTCATAAAATAAAGTATAAACTGTATTTACATTTTATTATTGAACCACCTTTGTGCTTGCACTCATTATTCAATATTGCAATATTGTACATTCATTTTCAATTTTGCCTGTCTGCATGAATCTGTTCTTATCATTTTGTTTTATGTTGTATATATTGCATACATTGTCAAGATCCCTTAAAATGCAAACCTCTGTCTGAACACTTCTTTCATTTTGGAGAGCCTGGATTCTCTCCTCGTCCAGTGCATCTCTGGCACCTTTCTTCCTGCCTCTTCTGCCACCTCTATCACACTTTCTTGTAACTGTCGTTCTTTCTTTTGCTCTTCCTCTCTGGGATCTACCTCTTGTACTACGAACTACACTCTCTTCTCCTTCTCCTCTCCCTTTCACTCTTCCTCTTCGCCCTCTGTCATTTGACCAGCCCTCACTGGCTTCACTTGACGAGGGCACATCGTTATTGGGATCTGTCTCAGGCTGCAGTGAGATAGAACACAAGGCTACTACTATTTATACAAGAATGTGAAACTATTTATTAATTTTCTTCAGCAATGTGTTGTCGGGGCAAGGAAAAAAGTAAAAAAATACTGACTCCAGAGTGTGGATTTGCAGAGTAGTAGACTTATGTTTTCGGCCTAACAGGCTTTTCTGTCTATGTGTAATTTATGCATAATTCATTGAGGCAGTCTCATTTGAGAACATTAACCATTATATTTCAAAGTAAATAAATTATAGTATTTTACACCTCACAATGAATAACGGTCTACTTGACTAACATTTACAACTGGGCCGCCTCAATGTATGCGGCCGACAAATGCGACATCCGGAGGACGCAGCAGCAGCCTCCGATATGAGACGCAGATTCAGATTTATAAAAATACACAAGGTAGTTTATAATTTGCAAACAATATAAATATTGCAAACGTACACATTAGCTGATCAACTTACAGTGTAAGGCTCAATGCTTTCCATCGTCAGGTGCGCTGTTCCAGTTAGTGTCGTCAATCTGGCAACCTGTGTGTGCGTCAAGTCTGAGGAGGAGGGGCTGGTGAAAAAAAAACGTCTCCAATATTTTGAATTTGGACTGCAATACCTACATCAACCGCTAGGTGTCAATCCTACATACAGCACCTTTAAAGTCCAATTTTGAGGAGGGGGGGGACTGATATTGTCAGAATTGTGCGTTTATATCTCGCAGTTCTGACTTTATTTCTCAGAATTGCAACTTTATGTCTCACAATTGCGAGTTTATATCACGCAATTCTGACTTTATTTCTCAGAATTGCGAGTTTATATCTCACAATTCTGACTTTTTAACTCGCGATTGTGAGTTTATGTCACGCAATTCTGAGAAAAAAAGTCAGAATTGTGAGATAAAAAAGTCGCAATTACCTTTTTTATTTTTTATTCAGTGGCGGAAACGGGCTTCCATACTTATGAATCTCACAATTAAAAAAAAAAAAAAAAAAAACTCAACACTGTTAAATGACTATGATTATGAAATGCCTAATTATACAGTATGTAAATTAGCATATTAAACCTTTTACTCTAAAACTTACATAAATATAAAAATGGCTCAAACTGTAGCCTATATCCAAACATAGGATATACATTTTCTGAAAGAAATACTGCTTGCAAAACCACCACAATACAATGAGATGGTTGCCAGGTCTTTCAAAAAATTGGGTAAGTGGCATAATTAATTTATTCCATATGTATTATGCAAACTGCAACATTTCAGAATAAATAAACAGGATGAAAACTACTATTTTGTGAAATTACTTTAGGAATAATATAATTTAAGTTGAGGCAATGGACCAATACGAAGTCTGTGAAAATATTGCTTGAGAGCATCTACTTAAACGTGAACATAAATGCCTAATTGAAGCCTCTGGCACCATCTAGTGGCAAATATGGGTTAAATTTAGTTAAATTCCTTGTTTTTATTGAAATAATATTTGTGTATGTTATGGTATGGTAGTTAAAGTAGGTGTATGTTTCTTATTTTTCTGTTCTGTTTTGATTAATTATAAATGACACTGATTTACATGTTTCCTGTAAGCTTGAAATGAAAGAGTCAATCAGGAAGAATGAAACTTTGGCATCATATTTGTTAATTACATGAAGTCATTGTTCATGAAGATGTTTTTAAAACCGAAGTTAAAGATGAAGGAAGGGAAGCAGATAAACTCAAGTCTCAGCATTTAATTATTTTTGTTTTTGTTTTTTGTTCTCTGTATATTAGAATAGATCAGTCTTAATAGCTCATGCACATTTGTGTTATACCTTACATGTTTTTTTTTTGCCTTTTATTTTAAATAATTTTAATGTTGAAACTACAGTATGTTACATCTGCTGAGGCTCTATAGATGCATTACAGCCATGGCCAAAAACATAACATAAATTTTCATAAGTAACAAAGTTTGTATTTTGACGACATACATACATACATACATAAAAACATTATGTTTCACAAACACTGCCATGAATGGTAATGCTGACTTTTTGCATATTGTTTTTTTTTTTGTTGTTTTTTGCTAAGTAGGCTAAAGCATTGAAAACTTATGAAATGCTTACCATTCTTGTCCAATGTACCATACAAATGTGAAAAATAATCTACAAATCCTGAAACACAAAGGTGGTGTGGTCTTTTTTGAAACACAAAATTTAGCCTATGTCACTGACAATACTTTTAGCCACAGCTGCGCAAATTATACTGGCGCCCTCTAGTGGAAGATTTAAATAATGCCGATTAATTGTGTCTGGTACTTGGTCCTTTGTGAACATGAAACCTGTATGAGCTCTCTGTATCAGACACTGTATCATCCACTAGGTGGCGCTCTTTCAGTGTGATTAATGTGATATTCAGTCAGTGGTGATGGTGGGAGGAGCCAGTAAAGCTGCTCATTACTGATAAAGAGTTGAATAAAGAGGAAGTAACTAAAGCAGACAGATGTAGAGACAGAGAGATTCACACAGAGATCATTCAGCATAAAGAAGACTGAACTCAAGTCACAATGAAGATCCTCCTCATCTTCTTCACTTTCTACCTGATCTCAGGTCAGAGCTTTTCTCTTTCATCACTGCAGTAATGATGCTGTTTTCTGTTCATCATCATTCTGATCACAGTATCAATCTGTTTGACAGATGCATTAACAGATATTGATGTGACTGGATATTCTGGAGGAAGTGTACTTGTTAATTCTAGGAAACTTTGGTTCAGTGACTCTGCTAAGTACATGTATAAGTTACCTGAATGGAGAAGAATAAAAAATGATAAGGAACACGATCAATGGATTAATGATGGAAGATTATTACTTTTTCGCAATAACAAGGGAAACCTCTTGATCTTCATCAGAGAACTGAACCAACAAGATGCTGGAAGATACAGGATTGGGGTTTCTGTGTTGAGGCCTGAATATATGAATTTAATTGTGTTAGAGGGTAAGTTCCATTGACATCTAAACGAGTATAATTAAATTACTGATCAATTTTAAAGCCTCAATACATGCAAATCTTTTATTTTCTACATGAATGATAGATTTGTGTTGTGGGATGTCAAAGATGATTGTGAATCGTGGAGATAATGCCATGATCAGCTGCAAATATTCAGAGAAACATAAAAATGATCCCAAAATCATGTTCAAAAAAGAAAAAACCTCCATTGAGTTGATTTACACCACTGAGACATGGGAGAATAAAAAAGAATTGAGTTTTTCTGATGACAGGGAAGAAAACCTCTTCAGTGTGAGGATCACTGCTGTGACACCAGATGATGGAGGCGTTTATTTATGTGGAGTTTGGATCAACAGACACTCGTATAGTTACTCCGTTATTACTACTGTTCATCTACATATTATTAGTAAGTATAAAGTGGGCGTGTCTAGAGTGAGCGGCTACTCAGGAGGTGGTCTGATGATCAAGTGTGAACATCCTCAATACAAAACCAAGCCAAAATACATCTGTAAAGAATCAGATGGATGTTCAGAAAGGAAGAATCCAGGAGTTCTGGATGAATGGATGGAGAATGGAGATGTTTCTTTATATGACGACACCAGAGCAGGAGTCTTGATGGTGTTTTTTAGAGAGCTGAAAGCTGCAGATGCAGGAACATACAGGTGTGGAGTGAAAGTATCTGACTATACTGAGAGCTTCACTGAACTTCAGCTGAGCGTCAAACACGGTGAGGAACTGCAAATACTGTATTTTATGTGTATACACTCTAAAAAATGCTGGGTTAAAAATAACCCAGCGCTGGGTTAAAAAGGGACGAACCCAGCGGTTGGGTTATTTTGACCCAACAGTTGGCAGAGGTGGAAAGTCCAGGGTTCAGAAAGTAAAAGTCCTGCCATATGTTTATTCCAACTCAGCAGCTGATTTCACCAGAGGAGGAACCAAGTCATTCCTTTCAAGTCACAAGCAAGTCTCAAGTCAAATCCCAAGTCCTCAAAGAGCTAATGAGATAATTAAGAGACTGAAGAAAGCAACATCACTGAAGAAAAGAGAAACATAAAAACATATGACTTGAGCCACAGCCTTGGATGGAATCAACTGAAAAAAACAACAACAACACGATGCCACCATAATTGTGGTCAGTGTTTGCTTTAGTTGGGCTCTTTAGACTTTTAGTAACAAATTAATTTGCTTCTAAGCAATTGCAATATTGTTTTACTGCAAATATTTGTGCATTGCTGAATCAAACCTTGAAGTAGCAGATTAACTTTTGCTTTCGGCTTTTGAAAATGAAAATTCATTTGAATGAAAATCATTGGTCTTTCTTTGGTTTGTTGATAGACGTTCAGCCATAATTGAACTGGAAAAAAAGTCCTATTAAACAAATACTACCATAATGCTTTAATATTGAAAAAGAAGAAGTGTATAGGCTCAGGCTTTTATACATGCACACTTATCATATGATCCTCAACAGTGGTGACAATCATTTTTCATACTGCAGTGCATGATGGGAGTTTTTACTATGGTGTTACCCAGCATGCATTGCAGCATGAAGCATTTTGTTGGTTGTCACCAATGTTGAGATTCATATGCTGGTTTTGATGTCTGTGTGTGTCTAAGTAGTACAAGAGTTCAAATTTTATATGCGTTATTTAAAATTATTTCACTAAAACTATTTGAGCAGCACTTTGCTTGCATGCTGTAGTTTCACAGGGTTGATTAAGCAAAACCTAAACATATAAAATGAAAAAATATATATAATTTGATTGCAACCAGGCCAGCTCATGAAAACTATCTGATCATATGAAAACAGTTAAAATCTACTTACTACATAGTAGTGATCTCTCAGCTTTATAACAGCACATGCATTGCTACAGAGAAACATCTAAGACCAGAAGTCAAGGGTCAAGAGCCCAACTAAACAAACGCTGATCTCCATGATGGTGGCATCATTTTAACCAATAAACCATCAACATCTGTAATTCTCAATGACAGCAGGTGTTCATCACTAATGCACAATCATCATTTAATTAGTCACTTAATTATCTCATTGACTTTAACTCTTTGAGGACTTGGGATTTGACTTGAGACTTGCTTGTGACTTGAAAGGAATGACTTGGTTCCTCCTCTGGTGAAATCAGCTGCTGAGTTGGAATAAACATATGGCAGGACTTTTATTTTCTGACCCCCGGACTTTCCACCTCTGCCAACTGATGGGTCAAAATAACCCAACCGCTGGGTTCATCCCTTTTTAACCCAGCGCTGGGTTATTTTTAACCCAGCATTTTTTAGAGTGTATGTTTAAGTATTTGTTCTGATTTTCGGTAATTTCTGATGGTTAACAGATGCAAAATATCCAAAGAGAGTGACAGAATCTGCTCCTTTTGGTGAAGTCAACATCACCTGTCAGATCCCAGAGGGATATGAAGTTAAGCTCTGTAAAGAGGATGATAATCACATCTGCCAGAACATCAGCTCATCTAAAGTGACACAAATGGGTTCTGAGAGAAATGAAGAGAGAGTTTTTACAGTGAGCATCAGTAATGTGAGCGTGAGAGATGCTGGAGTTTACTGGTGTGGAGCAGAAACCAGAGACACATATTTGACTTTCATCTCCCTGACCACGAAAATTCAGCTCAGCATCATCAGTGAGTCCATTCAGATGATTTTACTGTAAATACAGTCTATTCAGAATCATGTTTGTTAAATGTTTGTTTGTTTTTAGTGGCTCCAGTAGTGAGACATAAGGGAGAATCTGCTGAGATCATCTGTCCTTATGATTCAATCTATAAATCAAACACAAAGTCTCTCTGTAAGGGGAAGTGCTCCACTAGAGACAGAAATCCTCTCAGTGAGACTGTGAGAGAAGAGAAAGAGACCAAGACTGACAGACTGACTCTGAAAGATGACGTCACTGCAAGTGTCTTCACTGGGACCATCACTGGACTGACAGCAGAGGATGCTGGGAAATACTGGTGTGCAGTGACATTAGAAACAGACCTCAATTATCTTTACACTCATCTGATGGTCATCATGAACGAGGGTGAGGAAGGTTTAATCATCTGAATATGTGAAGCTACGGCTGTGAATTGATGTTCTTGTGTTTGTAATCATTTCCAGAGCTGAACTTGACTAAGTATGAAGGAGACGACGTGTCAATCCAGTGCAAACATCATGATGAAGATCAGAAAAGCTTCTGCAAAGCACATGAAGCCTCCATGTGTGTGAAGGATGGAGTTTCATTGGAGACGATCAGAGATGATCGATTCTCTTTCAGTGATGAAGCATCTGGAGTCTTTACTGTGAACATCACTGATCTGAGAGAAGAGGATTCTGGGATATACTGGTGTGGAGCTCACATCATGTCTAAAGTGCATTTAAATGTCAAAAGGGGTAAGATGACTTTATTTATTCTTAAATATTCAAATATCAACCCTTAACAGGTCATTTAAATGAACATAGATCATTTAAAGGTATTATCTACAGACAACAATCACAATCATTTTGTTGAACTTTATTTTTAAAACCTAAACTTCTACATGTGTCTCTTTATAGCTTGAAATGCATTGAATGTTGAGTGAATGATGAAATAAATAATAATAAAATGTATAAAACTCTGCATGAAAACTCTCTTAGTGATGTTGGGTTGTACCAGATCATCAAATGTTACCAACAGCATTTTATAAATATTTAATTTATATTAAATTTGGTTCATGCTACAGATTAGACCTTACTCATATTAAAGATTCATGTTAACAATGGAAATTGAAACTGAACATCATCGGTTTTAATATTTGTGTAGATAGTTATTTCATTATGTGTATCCAGACTTGGGATTTGACTTGAGACTTGCTTGTGAAGTGAAAGGAATGACTTGGTTCCTCCTCTGGTGAAATCAGCTGCTGAGTTCATGGGTGGAACAAAAATACGGCAGGATTCTTACTCTTTGGCCCCTGGACTACACACAGAGATCTCTGTGTGTTATCTCTGTGTTTCTCTTTCATTATTACTCTGTGTTGGTGTGTTTTATTTCAGATTTCTCCATGATCATCATTATTAGTGTATGTGTGATTCTGCTGCTGATCGGAGGATTTACTCTGACTGTGTGGAGACTAAGACATGAGAGACGAGGTGACACACACAGACACATTTTATTTAGTCTGATCCTCTTTGTGTTAGGGCTGGGACGATACATCGAATCTGGATCGATTGTGAGATTTTCAGAATGCATCACGAGTCCTCAGGAATCGATTCTGAGCCTAGATTTTAACAGCAGATGGCACTCTACTCTAGTTTTTATCCACACACTCAAATGCTCATGAAGAAGAGCGCTGAAGAGCGCTTGTGCTTTTGGCTGAGTCTGTAATTCACCTCGGCTCAGAATGCTTTTATGACGTGAAATGAATGTAAACACAGCTCACTGTGAACACCCTTGTAATTCACGTTTATGAATTATTATTTTAGGTTCAAGTGTGTGTAAAGATTTGGAAACAAGCAGAGTACGTCTGTTTCTGAAGCATGCAGCGCCATCTGCTGTTCAAAACTAAGCTCAGACTCGAGAGGAATTGCGATGCATTCGGAAAATCTCAGAAGCGATGCTGAATCATTTCGCGATTTGCGATGCAACGATGTATTGTCCCAGCTCTACTTTGTGTCCTTCACGAACTGCCATATTTAAAGTTATTTGAATGTCTCTGAGTGTCTCGCTGTCAGCAGCAGTAAATCATTCTCAATGAATTTCAGATGCTGCTCTGCGTCTCCAGTTTGATGCTTGATGTTGATCTGATTCATGTGATTCTCTCTCAGATCCAGGATCAGTACAAGTGAACAGCAATGATGATCTACCCACAATCCCCTCTGATGGGCTCCTGTACACTGCTGTCAGTTTCCAGGAGCATGAAGATTCTCTCAGTGACGCTACAGTCAGATTCAGTAAGAATGAGATTCACTCTGATTACACCACGATCAGATTCACCTCATGAGACTCAACCAACTTACTTATTACAGCGATCACAGATCATCATGTTACCAATATTTTAAAAACAGACTCTGTTTTTTTATTTTATATGTTCACATTCACAGTTCATTGATAAAAATGTACTCATAATTCATAATTTAATGTTGAAACCGATGTTTTTATTGGTTCAGTTCAGTGTGTGAATCAAGAGACATTTTAAAGTTTCAGCTGCTGCTCATGTTGCTTCTTGCACATGTTTTAAATAGTGTAAGCTCAGTGTCTGTGAGGGTGTGATAAAAACAGGATATACAAACACTTCTAGAATGTATTGTCAAGTTTCCACTCCAAATGCAGAGACTTGGCAGCTTTTGACACATACACACTCAAAACTGAATTTTGCTTATTGTGTTGTTTACTCAAATAAAATGATGTAATGAAACACAACACAAACATTGTATCACCAGTTAATTTCATTACATTCAATTGATTTGTTTGTTTGTTTGTTTTTTGTGTTGCTACTATGTCAATATTTTTTGTTGACAACTGAATCTGGACAGTGGATTGCTAGTTTCCAAACATGCTTTGCATGGATGTGAATCAGTGGAGTACATGTTGAAAATAAGTGTTATTTCATGTGTTTGTGAGTGAAGGGAAATATTTGATTGGTGCTTAATGCTTACTTTTGGTGGGGGTTTAAAAGAGGTACTGTTATGTTGGAGTTGGTATTGATTGTGCAGAAGAGTGGAACTTAACAGGCACATGACATGACAACTGTAGTGTGATATTGTCATGGCAAGACATTGATTAAATAGCATTACCATATAGAGGGTGACTGAATCTAGCTTTCAAACTGATGAAATAAACAGAGACCAGAGAAACATCCAGAAATACAGAATAGGAACATAATGACCTGATTATCATCATGCAAGACAGTGAGAAAGGTTTATAATTTCTGCAAAGGAGAAAGACTGAGTCTGACATCAAAATGATATAATTTTATGAATTTGATTTCACATCCCCCTCAAGAGGACTAATTTAAATATTCACAGTTTCTTTGGGAATATGAAATGGACATGAGACTGAACAGAGGCAGAAGATGAACATTGATTGTGAGCAGAAGACAATATTATACTGTAGACATTCAGTAAATAATCTTCAAACTTGAATGATCAACAAGTGATCCATATGTGATTTGACAAATGTAATTTTTTCCCATAAACAAATCAAATAACACAGAATGTCTGTAAAATGTGTTGCTTTAAATGTTATACATTTCTGTTGTTTAGGTTAGTAAATTTCAGTCGATACCACTTTAAACATGCATCATTTTTATTATTATCTGTCTGGCTGACTAAATTCAAAATAAAGTTTATATATAAAATAAAGTATATATATATATATATATATATATATATATATATGATAGCTTGCTTTTCTGAATTCATATAAAGAAAAACATAAATTTTCTAATGTTGTGTTGTGATATACAGCAAAGGTTGAGCTCATCATCAGACATTCAAATACAAGAGCAAAAGAATGATGAGACACAGAAGTGGTCATTCTACAGTTGTGTTTGAATGTCTACAAAAGTACTTTAAAGAACAAATATGTTTGATTTGGTTATGAATTTATTTTAAATCAAAAGTGTGTACTTGAAGAGAAACCTGGTATTTTTATTAGGTTAAAGATACTTGCTTGTATGTCTCAATGTTTTATGTTTGCAGGGTTATTTAATACTGTGGTGAGTGTACTAAAGAAGACCCAACATGTGCTGCTCTCCAGCTTGTAGTTTTTTCTTCTTGCATTTAAATTATTTCGGTCAAACCAAGACACGCTTCAGCCGCCTGCAGGTGTGATAAAAACAGGAAAAGGTTTTTCGATACCCATTGTAACAGATGTTCTACTCCATAAGATGCTGTGAACTGTGTAATATATGAAAAAGAAAATACAATTCTTATTTATAATAAATCAGTTCCTACAAAACGTTTAATTCAGGTCATCAGAAATATTTATAAGAGGAAAGTTCAAGTTCAAAACTGTTTTTTACAAGTCCAACCAACTGCAAAGTGCAAACTTAAGAAAGAATTATAAAATGTGTGCCTGCTATTTAAATGTTAAAGTGGTCTAGATCCTTCTTCCCTAAGTAGTCAAGTCAAGTTCAAGTCAAGTTGAGCTTTATTGTCATTCCGCTACATGTGGGGACATACAGTGGAACGAAATGTCGTGCCTCACAGGACCACGATGCTACATACTGTAAATACAGACATACAACACTATAAACCTATACACAACTAACCTACTGACAGATTTTGACTATACATTTACTATATATATATGGTTACCTATACATAAACTGAAAAATGCAAACTATACAAATGCTTCACATAAATACTATACATGTGCAAAGAGAAAGTCAAGCAGCCAGCTGGGGAACAGTGGAAGATGATTTGTAGTGCATGAGCATGTAAACATACATATATTACTGAGTCTTTTTTGGGATTATGTACACACAGCAGTGTGTGTGAAAAGTGTCTAGTGCGCATAGAGGAGAGTGTGTTACTACAGGTGGTTTGTACAGGCCCACTCACCTGTGTGTAGCACACTTCGAATTGCACAAAAAAGTTTAAGACATTTTTTTTTTCCCTTTGGTGTGGTAAGGTTGGGAGAGTGATGGTCCATGTTTCAGGAGGTAAGGAGTTTGTATGGGGTTTCAGAGGGGGTGGGGTAATTTGAGTTCAGGGCTCTCACAGCCTGTGGGAAAAAGCTGTTGAGCAGTCTGGCGGAGTGGGCTCTGATGCTCCGGTACCGTCTTCCTGATGGTAGGAGCTGGAAAAGACTGTGGGAGGGATGGGTGGGGTCCTTCACGATACTGTTGGCTTTGCTGGAGCATCGTGTAAGGAAAATGTCCAGGATGGAGGGGAGAGGGGCACCGATGATCACCAATGATCACTGCTGCAGCTGTGTTCACTGTCCGCTGGAGGGTCTTGCGGTCTGCTTCACTACAGTTCCCGTACCAGACAGTGATGCAGCTGGTCAGCACACTCTCAATGGCTCCCCTGTAGAATGTGGTGAGGATGGCTGGAGGGAGACTTGCTCTTTTCTACTCCTCCATCATTTAATCTGTCCTCGGCACGTCAATAACTGTCTGGTTCAGCTCAGCTTCCAAATCTGACCTCAGAAGACTACAGAGGGTAGTCCGGACTGCTGAGTGAATTATTGGTACAACCCTCCCTCACTCTCCATGAACTGTACTTATCCAGAGTGAGAGCAAAATCACTCTGGACCCCTCACATCCAGCACACTCCTTCTTTGAACTGTTGCTGTCTGGTCAACGCTACAGAGCTCTGAGCACCAGAACGAACAGACACAGGAACAGTTTCTTCCCTCAGACAATCCATCTCATGAACACTTGACAATAAACGTGGAACACACAACACTATTATACATTATTATTTAACACACATACTTATTTCCATTTCAAATTTGCACATATCATACCTGTACATACATAATTCTCTATATTATATATTGTGTTTTTGCTATTTTGTACATTGTCTAGTTTGTATATTTGTACATTATTATTTTCATTATCTGTGTCCTGTCCTGTCGCTGTCTTTCTGTTGCACTGTGGAGCTTCAGTCACTATAACAAATTCCTTGTATGTGTAAAAATACCTGGGAATAAAGCTCATTCTCTCTTCTCTCTTTTCAGCCAGAGGAGAAAGTGGAGGCGCTGTTGTGCCTTCTTGGAGAGTGACATGGTGTTGGTGGTACAGGTGAGATCCTCTGTGATGTGCACCCCCAGGAATTTAGTGCTGCTGACTCTCTCCACAGTCGAGCTGTCAATGGTCAGTGGGGGGTGGTCAGCAGAGTTAATATATCTGTTAGGACATCTGTCAGCTGTGCAGCACAGTCTCTCAGTACACGGCCAGGTATGTTGTCAGGACCCGCAGCCTTGCGTGGGTTAATCCTAGACAGGGTCTTCCTTATGTTGGCTGGAGACAGACAGAGCGCCTGGTCGTTGGGAGGTGTGGGCAATTTTTGTGCAGGTGTGTCATTCTGCATTTCAAACTGTGAATAAAAGTGTTTGAGTGCATCTGGGAGGGAAGTGTCATCATCACAGGCTTGTGGCGGGGGCTTGTTGTCAGTGATGGTCTGAATGGCTTGCCACAGGCTCCGTGTGTCTCTGCTGTCTGTGAAGTGATTGTTGATTTTTTAAGCATATGACCATTTCACATTTAACATTCACATAATTGTGGTCAGTGTTTGCTTTACTTGGGCTCTTTAGACTTTTAGTAACAAATTAATTTGCTTCTAAGCAATTGCAATATTGTTTCACTGCAAATATTTGTGCATTGCTGAATCAAACCTTGAAGTAGCAGATTAACTTTTGCTTTCGGCTTGAAAATGAAAATTCATTTGAATGAACATCATGAAGTGGTCTTTCTTTGGTTTGTTGATGGAAATTCAGCCATCATTGAATTTAAAAAAAAAAAAAGTCATATTATACAAATACTACCGTAATGCTTCAATGTTAAAAAAAAAGAACTATATAGGCTCAGGCTTTTAGACATGCACACTTATCATATAATCCTCAACAGTGGTGACAATAATTTTTCATACTGCAGTGCATGATGGGAGTTTTGATGGGAGCATGCATTGCAGCATGAATCATTTTGTTGGTTGTCACCATTGTTGAGATTCATATGCTGGATTCTTGATGTCTGTGTGTCTAAGTAGTTCAAGAGTTCACATTTTTGTATTCGTTACATAGATTTAAAATGATTTCACTAAAACTATTGGAGCAGCACTTTGCATGCATGCTGTAGTTTCACAGGGTTGTTAAGCAAAACCTAAACATATAAAAGAAAAAAAAAAAAAAATTAATCGTAACCAGGCCAACTCATGATGATTATCTGCTCATATGAAAACAGTTAAAACCTACTTACTGCATAGTAGTGATCGCTCTGCTTTACAACAGCACATGCATTGCTACAGAGAAACATCTAAGACTAGAACTCAAGGGTCAAGAGCTCAACTAAACAAACGCTGATCTCCATGATTTTGGCATCATTTTAACCAATAAAACATCAACATCTGTAATTCTCAATAACAGCAGGTGTCCATCACTAATGCGCAATCATCATTTTATTAGTCACTTAATTATCTCATTAACTTTAACTATTTGAGGACTTGGGATTTGACTTGTGACTTGAAAGGAATGACTTGGTTCCTCCTCTGGTGAAATCAGCTGCAGAGTTGGAATAAACATATGGCAGGACTTTTATTTTCTGACCTCCAGACTTTCCACCTCTGCCAACTGATGGGTCAAAATAACCCAACCGCTGGGTTCGTCCCTTTTTAACCCAGCACTGGGTTATTTTCAACCCAGCATTTTTTAGAGTGCATATATATATATATATATATATATATACAGTGCCTTGCGAATGTATTCATACCCCTTCATTTTTTTCACATTTTGTTATGTTGCTGCCTTATGTTAAACTGCTTTAAATAACTTTTTCCCCCACATCAATCAACACTCCATACACTATATTGTCAAAGCAAAAACAGAATTGTCACAACTTTGTAAATTTATTAAAAACAAAAAACTCAAATAAGTACATTGCATAAGTATTCATACCTTAACTAAATATTTAGCTGAAGTACCTTTACAGCCTCAAGTCTTTTTTATTTGATGCGACAAGCTTTGCTCATCAACATTTGGCAACTATCTGCCATTCTTCTCCTCACCTCTTCACCTCTCAAGCTTTGTCAGGTTGGATGGGGGCAGACGCACATTTTCAGGTTTTTCCAGAAATATTTGATTGGGTTCAAGTCCAGGCTGTGGCTGGGCCACTCAAAGACATTCACAGCGTTGTGTATAAGCCACTCTTGCTGTGTGTTTAGGGTCACTGTCCCGTTGGAAGGTAAAACTTCTGCCCAGTCTGAGGTTCTGAATGCTCTGTACTGGGTTTTCATTAAGGCTATCTCAATATTTTGATGCATTGAGCTTTTCTTCTATTCTGATGAGTCCTTCAGTCTCTGCTGCTGAAAAACAGCCCCATAGCATGAGGCTGCTACCAGCACACTTTACGTTTGGGATGGTACTCTGCAGATGATGAGCAGAGCTGGTTCCCTTCAAACATGATGCTTAGACTTGAGGTTCGTCAGACCAGAGAATCTTGTTTCTCAGAGCCTGAGGGTCCTTTAGGTGCTTTTTTGTAAATTCCAAGTGTGTTTTCTTTTGTCTTCACTGAGGAGAGGATTGCGTTTGGCCACACTGCCATAAAGCCCAGATCGTTGGAGTGTTGCAGTGATGTTTGTCCTTCTGTAGATTTCTCCTATCTCTACATATGATCATGGAGCTCAACTAGAGTGACCATCAGGTTCTTCGTCACCACTCTAACCAAAGCCCTTCTCCATCAATTGCTCAGTTTGGCCAGGAGACCAGCTCTAAGAAGAATCCTGGTTGTTTAAAACTTCTTCCATTAAGGGTAACAGAGACTACATGCTTCTGTGACCCTTCAATGAACCAGATTTTTTTTCTGAACTCTTCCCCAGAAGTGTGGCTTGACGCAAACCTGTTTCTGAGCTCTACAGACAGTTATTTTGACCCCAGGGCTTGGTTTCTGCTCTGATATGCATTATCAGCTGTTGGACTTTTTATTAAGACGTGTGCCTTTCCAAATCATACCCATTCAATTAAATTTGCCACAGGTTACCTTCACTCAAAGTCTAGTAACACCTACAAGCAATATGAATGCTCCTGAGTTAAATTTCAACAGATAAGGGTATGTCCAATGGAATGTTTTTTTAATAAATTTGCAAAGATGTTAAAAACCTTCTTTTTTTTTTTGCTTTACCATTATATAAGGGTATGAGTACTTATGCAAACATAAAAGGTAAAAAAATAAAAATAAATAAGGGGTATGAATACTTTCGCAAGGCACTATATACCCCCCATAGAAAAGAAGCTAAAAGGTCAAAGTGTAATTTCCAATTAATAAAAATAAGTATGCAACTGTGTACAACATATAGGCTACTTTAATTGAAAATGTTACCAGTATATTCTTCACACTAAGGGACAGCAAAGACCTCCTCAAAGAATGCAACCTTTATAAGAATAAGAGAGGAAGGCGGAGAACAAGTTAATAAATTATGATTTTTTACAACACAGCGATTACAGTACTGGTATCTTTAATATTGAAAGTTAAGTTTTTGAATATATTGCAAACTCACAAAATAAAAAACGGTGTGTGAATAGCCTATCCCATCTCGTTGTTTTGGATAAGAACAAAACATCAGGTCATATTTAAATCTAAGATTTATTCGCATTGGACCGTGGAAACCTCTGTGAACACACTTGACTTGGCCAAAAAAGCGCAAGGGACAAATTTCCGTTTTTATTAAAAAGTGTTTACGTATTATACACTCGTGGCGCGCACACACATTAGGACAGGTTAGATTCCTCCGTTTCCCCTTCATGCGAGCCCCTGTTATTAAACTCCTTACCGATTAAACTCCTCTCCTCCTCCTGCCTGTCCCTTTTCGCCCACATCACTACTCACAGCAGCGCAAGCTCGTTCTTGCCTCCAAATTTTTAAGCTGCTTTTCAACACCATCGTTTCGCTTTGATCTGTACATTTTGAGAGACTGAGAGGTGAAGCGATATTTACATAGCCGGAGCAAGATCCCTTATCACTCCTTAGATGTGTTTCCGAGTATTTATCTGATGATTTTGCGATAAAGTGAGACTGTTTGAAGACGAGGAGACGAGACTAACAGACATAAAAACACATCTTTAGGACCCAGAGTAGCCGCTGCGTCTGACCACACCGCCATCTTGGTTGTACTATAGGCCTATTTCAAACATATATTTTCTCTCTAAGATATTAGAAAAAGCTGTTGCCTCCCAGTTACAGGCCTATTTAAGAGCACACAACCTATACAAGCCCTTCAGGTCTGGCTTTCATCCAGCTCAGCTCAGCTTTTGACACTGTTTGTCATGATATACTCCTCTCATGGCTTTCAGCAATTGGAATTACTAGCTTTTGAATAGTTTTCCTCCTATTTGACAGGGAGGCAACAATTTGTCATATACCAGAAACACTAGTGTAACGTGTCTAAGGAATTGAATTTATCAGAAGATTTAGAGATCGTAAAGCCAAAAAAAAAACATACACCATCAATAGTTCAATGTTCTGTAAAGTACTGATCAGTTTCTTCTCTTTTCTCGTTCTTTATCAATTCCCTCAAGGAAGGGAACTTAATAGTTCTTTAGATTTGGGATCGTCTTGCATTCATAAAGCAAGGCTGATAATTGAAAGAAATGATATTGTCCTCTTCTTTATGATGTGCAGTCCTTTTTCCTCTGTAGCAGATTTGGTTGGCTCGCCATAAAATGTGAAGTTTCACAGGATGTCACAGAGGATTACAAGAGTGTCACAAATCCATAGAATCAAGAAGAAAGAAAAATAGAAAAAACACAAAGAAGAAAAAAAAAAACCTGCCCTGATCACAGACCAGAACATTCATTTAGTAAATTCAAGAATAATTCCACATGAAAGATCAAAACAATCAAAACAAACAGTTAAACATACAATCACAAATACCATTTTTTACAACAATGATATATACACTCATTTACCTCTGTGTCAATTGTTTTTTTTTCTTACACACCAACAATGGCGTCGGTGAACTGAAATGAACAAGTAACAACCATGTGGTTCACTATGACCGCTTAGACTGAAATAATCTAAACAATAACACATACAAATATATTTTTTACAAGAAATTATATATCACTTATTTACATTAAAATATTGTAAAACAAGCACACTCTAAAAACGGATGTGTTAAATATTAACACATTTTTTGTGTTATGGCCATTTTAACACATTTTGTGTAATTTTAAGTTGATCATGTGTAAAAAGAAAGAGAGAGAGAGAGAAACAACACAGTGTGTCCAACACAATATGTGTTAACTATCATCCAATCACATTTCTGCCTATGTCACTCCACAAGCTGTTAAACTAATCCGCACCTGTTTTTTTCATTGGTAAATGACGTGGATGCACTCGTGTCAGGTATATGGATTTCCCCGCTAGAAATGTAATGTTCCCAGAGCATTATCAAAGCGTCCCACCGGTGTCAATGACGTTCCCAGAATGTTTACCGAGATGGTCATGATGTGGAGTTCTTTGAAGGGTTGGGGACGTTATTTGGAGAATCTTCAGGGATTAACACTGATCAGAGTGTGTTTGGTCCCACAATACAGAGTGTTAAAGTAACACTGAAGCAGAGCTGAACTTAATGAGAATGTTAACAAGCAGAATTACTGAAGGAAAGAGAAACAGAAAAACAGAGAGAGACGAACAGAAACACAACTACAACTGACTTAGTCACAGCCTCAGATGAAATCAACTGAAATAAAACACATTAAATCTCAAACAGCATCACCAGCTTCACTTACAGTATTACTAACCAGTTTGACTTTATTTCTGTCATACAAAAGTTCTTAATGAGAATTAACAAAGGTTTAGATGTTGGTTTCATTTCACAAAACTTCACCATCACCATCACTGTGGTCAGAGTTTGCTTTAGTTGGGCTCTCGACCCTTAAATACATATATATATACATAAAAAAATGTTCCTCTCTTTTTCTGCTATAATTCTGTTTACAGGGCAGATTATTATAGCAAAGAAAAACCTGGAGAAAAATGATCAGATGATGTTGGCTACTTGATGCTGAAAACAATGATCATGTTTTGATGATCATGATTCATTGATTGTTATGTTGAATACTGAAGCTCTTTGTTTCTGTAGGTTGAATTTTAACAGTGTTTGGACAATTTAAACAATTAAAAAAAGCACAATAAATTTTTGTCTATGGCACACATAGACATGGAGAATCAACATATGAATCTCAACAATGGTGACAATCAACAAAATTGGCTTAATTTATTCATGTTGCAATGCATTCTGGGAGCCATTAATGAGTTTTGATTGGTGCACCCAGAATGCACTGCAGCATGAAGCTTTTTGTTTATTGTCACCATCGTTGAGATTCATATGCTGATTCTTGATGAATGTTTGCGTCTAAATTATACAGATGTTCAAAATGTCTTGGGTGCAAAGTGTTTTTAAAATTCAGCGAAGTATCAGATTGTAGATGTATTTTATCTACATCACACCTTACTTTTACTTGTTAATCTCAAATAATCACACATTTGGACTCTGGATGAGATCTGAGAATTAAGACATTACACAACAACTAACTCATCACTAGCGATCAATCAAAACCAACTGATCATGTTTTCTTCTGGGTTTTTTTGCCATAACAAATGTGTTTTGCAAACACAGCTTTACAGCAGCCAGAGAAAAACTAATGTTAGAAAGTCAAGGGTCAAGAGCCCAACTAAAGCAAACACTGATCACATTAATGGTATGTTCAAATGAAACATTCAACATCAACTTTTTTAGTCAAACTGGTTAGTAATGAGTGAAGCTGGTGATGCTGTTTGTGGAGTTGTTTAATCCTCCTCTGCTGAGATCTTCAGAGATTTATTCTTTTATTTCAGTTGATTTTATGTTTCTGTTTTTTGCATTCAGTATTCAGTATTGCATTCATTTTAACTGGTTAAGAATAGCACATCTATGACACAAATTGTGTAATTTTTGACACATCAGTGTGTTAAATATTTTAACACACTGCCTGTGTTAAAAATAATAACACACTGGTTGTGTTAAAATTTAATTAACACAAAATGTGTTGTCCTTAACTAGACACACAGGTGTGTTAATATATAACACAGGTTGTGTTGTTTTTAACACATCTGTTTTTTTAACACACTAATGTGTCATAAATCACACAATTTGTGTCATATTTGTGTCATTATGACACATTCGTGTGTTAAATATTTTAATGTTATCAACCTGTGTTAAGAAGAATATCACTCTGGTTGAGTTGAAATTAACACAAAATGTGTTGTCCTTAACTTGACACACAGGTGTGTTAAAATATAACACAGGTTGTGTTGTTTTTAACACATTTGTTTTAAGAGTGCAGATATATTACAGACAGAGGTGTAAAGTCCATGGGTCAGAAAGTAAAAGTCCTGCCATATGTTTATATATGCTTTCATATACTTTATTATAATGGGTTTATGTGTTAAGTTCACTTAAATTAGAAGTTATTTTTAAAGTCTATTAAATTTTCTATTAAAAGTCAGTTTGCTGTATTTTTACAGTACAATTGTAATTATTGATTTACAGTACTTTTGTAAATTTACAGTCTTACTGGCAAGAAAAATTGCCAGTAAGTTACTGTAAATTTTACAGTATTTTTTTTTAAAGTGTACTGTACCATTTTCAAAGTTTCGCAACATTCATATGCAACAAAAGTCTAAAGCAAAAAAAAAAAGAAAAAAAAAGGGTTGATCATTTGATGATGAGGCTTTAGTGTTCAGTCCATTGACTGATGGATACTGTGATAGATGGACTCTTCTTGAAGAGAATCAGCGGTGAGACTCTGATAAATGTGACTCTGTCTACTGGCGTTCAGTTCTGTGTAGATCTGATCTGGATTCACACCATTTCTCACTGCAGCAGCAACATTCATGTAGTCGAGGTCTGTGTCTACTGCTTCAGTGTTTGCAGTAGAACCGTCATTACTCCGAGCTGTGTGAGAGTTTGAGACAATAGCTGGGTTTTCTGTCTGTAAATTGGAAGAAGGAAGAATTGAGTAAGAATGTGAACCTTGACACTGACTTGAGAAGAACTAAGTTCATGATGCAATACATTATAGAAATTTTAAAGATGATCCTGACTCACCTCTTCTCCTTTTCTTAATGTCAGACGAAACCCTTCAGCGGAGAAGGAAACCAGACCTGTGATAGATGAATGTTATTTTAGTTTTAAAACGTCTAGTAACTGAATTCAGTTATTCACTTTAGCCAGACAGTAAGTCACTGACTGTCTCAACAGTTTTGCTCAGACTGGCAAAATAAAAAAAATAAAAATATGAACAGAAAGAAAATCTGCATTTTTTTTTTTTTTTACAAACCCCTGTAATTTTATGTTGTTTTTCCATTATTACAGACTATGAAGTTCTATGTGTCTATGTTACGGAAGAGGATTAGGGCCAGGCAATAATAAAAAAAATAAAACCATCTCGAGATTAAAGTTATTACATTTCGAGAAAAAAGTCTAAATAAAATGTTGAGAATAAATTAATTAAATTACGAGAAAAAAGTCATTAAATTTCAAGACAAAACTTATAGGATTTCGAGAAAAAAGTAGAAATAAAATGATGAGAATAAACTAGTTAAATTACAAATAAAAATAATTAAATTTCGAGAAAAAACTCATTAAATTTCGAGAAAAAGTCAAAATAAAATGTTGAGAATAAATTTATTAAATTACGAGAAAAACTCGTTAAATTTTGAGACAAATCTCATATTTCGAGAAAAAAGTGTGGAAAATAAACACTCGTGTCAGGTTCATTTCATCTCGTTGGACCACATTAATCAGTGGCTGCAGTGGTGTAGGTTGGAGAGCAGAGTTGGGTATAACGCGTTACTGTAATCTATTTACTTTTCCTGGTAATGCAGTAAAGTAATCAGATACATTTTACATTTATGTAATTTGATTACAGTTACTTATGTCAATAAAATTACGTTACTTAACCCTCATGTACTGTTCAAAAACAGGTGACTTCCTGTATGGTCCAGGTCAAATTGACCCGTATTGGATTCAATGTAATTCCACATAAATTATGACATATAAAAAAACATACAATCAAGTACAATCAATAAACTTTTAATATCAGTATTTTTCACACATTTCAAAGAATGAATATCTGAATTTATGATTTATAAAAATGTTTTTAACCACTATTTTTGACTACCACTCCCCCAGACCTGTGAGATGTTTGTGATTGCACATTTTTTAATGATAAGATCTTGGTCTAAACCTAAAGTAATATTGACAAATGATGTCATTTGAAAGGTTTTGGACACTAGTTTTTATATTTGGTGACTGTTTTTCAAAGAAATTACGAAAAATCAATCATAAATAGCGATATATTCTCTATTTGTGATATAGTGCCAAACACACTTTTATTCTATACGTATGTTTTTTTGTATTTTAGAGATAGAATTCAAATCAAATATTAAAGTTACTGCCCAAACTATTTCTGAATAGAATGTATACTTCATAAATATTTTTAAAATTATGGAAATATATAGTTCAGAACACACAAACAATAAATGGAAATCAAGAGTCCCTGTATAAAAGTTTGGTACTGCATCCACAAAAAATCGTACTTAAAAGTTCATTTTTTGAGATATCAACCTAAAATTTGTCACAAAACTTGTTCAGATGATTGGCTTTGATTTTCTTGAAGATTTGGTGGTAAACATGTTTTGTAAAATTGCTATTTTAAATAAAATATAAACATATATATTTTTATATTTTACAATTTCATACATTTAAACTTCTATAACTTTTTATAAATTTACTTTTATAACTGTTTTTTTACTTCTACAATAACCTGATGTTTCACCTTTAAAAATATACCAATCTTAAGTCTGTGCTTTGAAGTATTCAAGTTTTGTAACAATTTTAGCTGGAAAAGTCATTTTTATGTCTATACTCAAAATCTGTGACTTACAGTTAAAAGGCTAAACAGTTTTGTTTTAACAAACTTTGAAATTAAAAAGTTGTTAAACTCATCTAGACACTGACACTAGGAGGCACTTCAGGACTAGAGTTGAGGAGCTCTGAAATACAACAAAGGAATTTGTTGTTATTTTGTGTGTATTTCATTTGCTTTTGAATGGATGCCTATGCGGGTCAAATTGACCCACGAACATCACAAACGTATAATAATTTCTGTATGTACATTTCACAACACATCAGTGTGTTGAAACTGTGTATGAATGTTCATGACCCTAAACGGTAAAATGTAACAAAACTTCAAGAAAAACAACATGAGTTAAATAGTATTTCAAGATAGATTGAAAAAAGAAATGATAGCTAATTTTTACCACTTTGGCTGACAAAATATTTTTCCTGTATTGAAATGAGTGGGGAAAAGCTACTTTTTTTGCTTCATAGGATTGTAAAAACAAAATATAACCAAGACATATTATTTTGGGTCTGTAGAGTTGCCTTAGAGCATTAAAATTGGCGGGTCAAATTGACCCGGGAACAGTACGAACGTAACAATTTTTTTTTTTTTGGACATGTCAAAACACACCAGCGTGTTGAAACTTTGCATGCATGTTCATGACCTTAAATGAGAAAAATAAATTTCAAGAAAAACAACATAGGTTTAATAGTATTTCAGATATATAAAAAAAAATGATAGCTCATTTTTACCACTTTGGCTGACAAAATATTTTTTCTGTATTGAAATGAGTGGGGAAAAGCTACTTTTTTTGCTTCATAGGATTGTAAAAAACTAAAATAACACAATATAACCAAGAAATGTTATTGTTTTGGGTCTGTAGAGTTGCCTTAGAGCATTAAAATAGGTGGGTCAAATTGACCCAGGAACAGTACGAACGTAACAATTTTTTTTTGGACATGTCAAAACTAGGGCTGTCAACCGATTAAAAAAATAATCGCGATTAATCGGATGATTGTCATCAGTTAACTCGCGGTTAATCACAATTAATCGGACATTTTTATTTGTTCTAAATGTACCTTAAATTAATACTTTTCACATTTTTAATACTCTAATCAACATGGGCATGGACAAATATGGATGCTTTATGCAAATGTACATTATATTGCCAAAAGTATAGGGTCGCCCCCTTCTAATGAACAGGTTTGACTACTTTAGTAATTTCTATGAGTACAAATCGTAATGTTAAAGCATATAATGATATTCTAGGAAATTGTGTGCTTTAATATTATAGCAACAGTTTGGACAGGACCCTTTTCTATTCTAACATGACAATGCCTCTGTGTATAAGGCGAGGTTCAAAAAGAAATGATTGTTTCAGTCAGTGTGGAAGAACTTGACTGGTCTGCATAAAACCAAGTCCTAATCCCAGTTTAACACCTCTGGTGTGACTGTAAATGCAGACCTTGAGCCAAAAACTCATCACCAAACACCAATGACTTGTACATATGGGTTCAGTCATTTTAGACACTTCCAAAACTGTTGCAACAGAGATGGAAATACAATTTTTAAATACATGAATTATGTTCCCATCGTTGTTGCCACAGATTTGGAATTGCATTTTTCTGTTCTAAAGAAGAGAATCTCCCAATACTTTTGTCTATATAGTGTATGTACAAGTCATTGGTGTTTGGTGATGAGTTTTTGGCTCAAGGTCTGCATTTACAGTCACACCAGAGGTGTTAAACTGGGATTAGGACTTGGTTTTATGCAGACCAGTCAAGTTCTTCCACACTCACTGAATCAAACATTTTCTTTTTCTGTTGTACTGCTAAATTCTTAATAAAACAGTTTTCATTGGTATATTTTAGTGTTTCTATTGTCAGACACCGGGATGCATATGAAATAGTGACTGAAACGCGACCCATTAAGACTACATAACCAGCTCTCCCTTCCAAGATGTTAATCTGCACAAACATCCTGATAATCGCACCATCGTCTGATGAAATCAAATACACATAAGATAAAGACAATAGCTGTGCTGTGATTTCGGCTATACTTGCATGTAAAATTAGAGAAGCAACATAATATCTGTGTTTAACTGAATTAAAGCGCTGCTCCTCTCTGCCGATCGCTGAAGAGAAACTGAGCAGATGCAGAGAGAGAGAGAGAGAGAGAGAGAGAGAGAGAGAGAGGTGTGTGCACGCTGGGAGAGAAACTGAGCAGACGCAGAGAGAGAGAGAGAGAGAGAGAGAGGTGTGTGCACGCGCTAGGAGAGCAAGACCTCGCGCTCGCGCAGCAGTACCGGTGATTCTCAGAAACTATGTTTGGGCGCTTTTTTGAAGGGAAAAAAGTCGCTAAAGGGGTCTGCAATGTTGCTAAGTTGGCAACACTGTGCATCTCCATTTCTCCAACTACTATTTGGGCCACGGGTCAAACAGAAAATATGCGCTGTGTTAATCGCGTGTTAAAAAAATGAATGCCGTTAAAATGAATTTGCGTTAACGCGTTAACTTTGACAGCACTAGTCAAAACACATCAGCGTGTTGAAACTTTGCATGCATGTTCATGAACCTATGGAAAAGTCACAAAATTTCAAGAAAAAAACACAAGTTAACTGATATTTCTGACAACTCAAAAATCAAAATGGGCCAAATTGGCCCGGAACAGTACATGAGGGTTAAGTTACAAATGCAGTGTTAAAAAAATCTGAAGTAAAAATCATGTTTTGCGCGTCAGTATGCCCTATAATAAATCACCGGAGAATGCGAGCTAAAATGAGAGTCCTACAACATTTAGATGCAATGAAAGGTTGCCTATCATATTTCAAAATGTTGTACTCGACATATTTTAGTCTGGTATTATAGTTTGGGAAAAGTTCAACAAGTGAATGTGTAGTTTATGTCACAGTAACACTAATAAAGTAAAAAATAAATGACTCATCAGAATGAGATCAACCGCTGGATTAAACCGTGTCGGCATCACAATTCAGGGCTTATTCCTCCGGGCGCTTCTTCTTCCAAAAACGAAAAGTAGCCGAGATGAACTTGAATCTTTCTACAGAGGTGACGCAAGCGTTTACATGTTGACATGTCTCAAGCTTGTCTCAAGCTTGGTTTCGCGCGGATGATTATCTTATAGCGCGCGATGGGCATGATCACATGATGGGCATGGGCATGCGTGGGCATGATCACATTTTAGGTGAGCTCAGACGGGAAAGACTGTACCTCATGTTGGTTTCATACGGATTATTTTATCAGAGAATATTTGTTTTCGACATGTCATACTTCATTTAATAATAGACACTTCAAGCTTTCTTTAGATGTACTGTATTTCTCATGTCAATTTCGTTCATTCTAGTGACTCGTTTCAGGAATATTAACGGAGACTGAGAATGCAGAAAGCGCACCTTATTTGTTTTCTTTATTTTACAAAACCCAAAAAACAAAAAAGGAAAAAAAGTTTTGTTGATATTGGGAGTGAATCAGTTTATACAAATAATAGGCCAGGTGATATGTGCAAAATTTAAGGTGATATGTTCACTTTTTCATAAAAGCATGAAATGTGGTACACTTGTATAGTTTGCGGTCCTAAACATTTTCAGAAATGGAGCCATCGCAAAAACACCTCGTGGTTGTCATGGCGACCATTTTACTTTCCACCATAACCAAATGATGTATTTTGTGTCATATCTCCTGAACCAAACATGATAACACAGAAAAGGTGATGTCTACTCCTATGTTTTGATGGTCAAGGATTACAATGATACCATATACAGCAACATAAATTGTTCAGCTGAAGAGTTAATGGTGAAATCAGCAATGTAAGAAGGAAATAACAGTATCTGAGCATCACAGTATCACAGCATTTACAAAAGTCCATATTATGGCTATTATTATTTTTTCTTTCTTTGATAATTAATATTTTATTCAATAGTACAATAAAAGGATGTTTTAATTAGTTAATTATTCATTCGTTACATTTAGCGCTTTTCTGGCTACTCAAAGCGCTTTACATGGAAGGGGGAATCTCAATCTCAACTGTGCAGCATCCACGCCCACCACACACCAGCTAAATAATATTTTATTCAATGGTACAATAAAAGATTGTTTTCAAGAATACAATCATTTATTTCAGAGATATTAAAAAATATCATCTCGGGGGATCACGTGACCCTTCGACAGCGATGCAGGCTTAGTCTTTCGCTCTGTTCACTTTGCCACATATTGTGTGATCCTGTCAGTAAAATTTAAACCACTCTGCATTGGACCCATCATGAGTGCTTCGGCAGACAAAGGGGATCGGAAAAGAGAGATTGAGCAATCGCCAATGAAGAAAAAATGCAGAGATTCCACCATCTCCAAAGAGAACCTCGACGATGCTATTGCTAATGGTGTTAAGCTAGCACTTAAAGAATAGCAAAGCACTTTGAATTCGGTTGTGAATTCGGCAGTAAGAGATGCGATGGACTCGATGCTGATTCCAGCATTGCGCGAACTGCGTGAGGACATGCAAGCAACCAACAAGTCTGTTAAAGAGCTAAGAGAGGAGTTTGAGGCCATAGTTACCACGGCGAAGCAGACACGTGACCGCGTTGATTCTGTTCAGGCAGATGCACGTGAGGATAGGAGGACAGTCACGGACTTAAGAAATAAGCTGGAGCGACTCACCGAGAAGATGACGGATATTGAAGATAGGGGCAGGAGGAACAATGTTCATCTGGTGGGGCTGCCAAAGGGAGCGGAGGGTACCAATGCAGCTGGTTTCCTCAGAGTTAATCTTTCCAAGTGGATTCCTTCCTTGAGGGGGTGTGACATTGAGATTGATCGGGTGCATCGTGTGTATGACGGAGGGAGGGGCTCTGATCGGCCGCGCACTCTCATCTTCCGTGTACTAAGATGGCATGACAGATCTGAAATCCTGAAAGGTGCCAGGCAGGCTTATCCGGTGAAATGCGCACAGGACAATGTCACACTTCTATTTTTTCCCGACTTTAGTCCAGCTACAGCGATCAGGAGAAAGGCATTTAATCCGGTTTTGAAGAAGATGACAGCGCTTGGTCTCCTGCCCTTCCTCATCTATCCGGCGGTAATTAAACTACGGCTCAAAGGGGAACAGAAGAGCTTCAATTCCCCTCAGAAAGCGGAGGATTTTATCAGTTCCCTGTCTCAGCAGCAGACGTATGCTGATGCTCTGCGGGGGGGCGGCGGGGGAACAGTGGCCGCTGTCTCTCCGGCCCGGTGGGAGGAGCTTGATGGCCGGGACGGACATGGTCCTAGCTGCCCAGGGGGGGATGGTGGCAGGATGGCCATGGACACTTGCTAGACCTGTTTTTTGCTTTTTCTTCTCTCCTCTCTTCTGCTGGGATATTGTACCTATATATCCGGTACAACGATCTCGTTGCTGGTAAGACTGACACGCCTTTTTTTTTCTTTTGGAGGGCACTAATGGAGAGTAGGTTTAATTAAAAAAAAAAAAGCCTTTCGGGAGACATGTCTTGCTTTGGAGTGGATCGGTCACGAACCATCACTATTTTTTGTTGCTCAGTCAGACCTGTGTTCTCGGGAATGTGCGGTCTGAATTGCTCCTTGTTTATGGTTGTCGGTTGTTCATGTTTTTATGTTGTTTTTATTTTTATTTTTTACAACAGACATTTATACTTGTATTTATTTTACCTTATTTCTAAAGGGAATTTTCATCTAGGAGGTTTGGTATCTAAAATGCACATCAGCGTTTACATGTTATTTACAGAATGGAGGTGCTTCTGTTTTTTTTTTATTTATTGAATACAATCTTGGGATTACGAATATTCAATACATACTCTAAATATTTTATCACTGAATGTGAATGGTTTAAATTCTGCTGTTAAACGAACCCGTGTGTTAGAATATTTACACCGTAAATCTATTTCCTGTGCCCTAATTCAAGAGACACATTTAAAACAATCTGACGTGGCACGTTTCCAGAATAAGTATTATAAATTAGCAGCTTTTTCCAGCGCTCAATATAAAACTAAGGGGGTGCTTATCCTTGTTAACCGGAAGTTCAATTTAACGATTGAAAACCTTGGTAGTGATGAGAAGGGTAGATTTGTTTTTATCCGATACAAGATATATAATAATAGGTTAGCATTGGTCTCTATTTATGGTCCGAATGAGACAGACAGTGCATTCCTTACACAGATTTCCAAAACTCTACACTGTAAAAAGTGATACACTATATTTACTCAATGAAATTATGTCAACAGATTACAAGCAATATTAATTAAATTCAACACATAAAAAATTATTAGAATTAATCAAATGATATGCTTGCAAATTATCCATTTACAATGACTAAAATAGCACAAAAAAATAAAGTAAAATTTAATCAAAAATATTGATTTCACTGGCCAAAAAAAAATAAAAAATAAAAATACTGAATACTATGCATGCCAGGCCAGTAGTTGGTGATCAAGGAACACTGCTCAAAAATGTATTATGCATGCGCATGACGTCACCTTTTTCACAAATTAATGTTTTTGTTGTTTACATGGAGATGATACAGGCATTGTGTTCAAAAGCTTGTGTTTTCAGGCCCCCAAAACGGAGTTATTGAAGACACCTGGGGCCCGTTTCAGAAAGGAGGTTAAGTGAAAACTCTGAGTATGTTAACCCTGAAATGAGGGAAACTCTGGGTTTTCCGTTTCAAAATGGGAGGTTTGTCAAACCCGGGAAAGCAGGGTAAGTCAAGCCAGTTTCTGATAGAGAGGTAACTTATACTCAGAGTCGGTTACCGTGGTAACTTATGCTGTGAACCTAACCTGGTCGGGAGCAGGTTTTCTTCAGTAAACCCAGAGTTTCTTTCCATCTCCTCCCCCTTTTTAAAGTGTAAGCGATGTTTTAATACCTCATGCATTCATTCACGCTGCAAAATTGCTTTTCTTACTGAGTATTTTTGTCTTATTTCAAGTACAAATATTTTAAAATTCTTAAGTTAAGATCCATTTTCTATAGATAAAAAATATCTAGATATTTAGTCTTGTTAAAATATAAAAGTGTTCTCCATAGGGTAAGAAAAATAATCTTAATGCAAACGGAAACAAGAATGGGCTATTTTTAATTTATTACCGCATTGCGAGATAATTTGCAAAATAAAATAAAAAATCACTTAAATTAGTTTTTTTTCCTTCATGGAAACAAGACTAAATACTGTATATTATTTATTTTATTATAATTTTTTTACACCGTATTCATGTGCATATTTATTTGAGCGGTCCTATTTTAAATGGTAGTTTTCTTCAAAACATCGGAGATGCAGAGCACATTATAAGTCCTGTATGCAGAATTTAAGGAAAGTGTGCATCGCTCTCACGCTCTTTCTGATATTTTTTTTTCATGAGCACAAATCCGTCAAAGAAGAGTATCACAGGACTGTAGGTCAGAGGTGTAGAAATCATTTTAAATGAGGCTAATCTGATAAATGACGTTCACTTGATAACATCTTTCTGTGTCCTCTGGAAGTAACCCAATAATCAGAATTTCCTTCAGGACCTCCAGTGTTGTTGGATGCATTGATGACAAGCATATCCCCTCCATCACATCTTCTGAAAATGAAACTAATTACTGTATGGAATGGAAGGATGCCAGATCGGTAGTACGAGCTGTAACCACCACCACCACAGCTGTTAAATAAACTAATTATTCACAATTTTTTGGTCATCTTTATTTCCTAATACAAAAGCAAAAGTTATTCTTTTTATTTTTGGATTTTAGAAATCTTCCAATACCTGACCATCACCTCTTCATCTGTCAGTGGTGCTGTGCAGGTTCTCCCTCTGCCTTCTTGCTGTCTACAAGTCAGTAGTTAATTTTATTACTCTAATTAAGAAATGTAACAGGTTGGATTAGAAAATATTTAATTATGTGAAACGAGTGTTAGACTATGTGGAAAAAGCTGCAGCGCATTGAAATAGACATTGAATGATATTTAATGTCATAAGTTTGTAAAGTCATTTATCCCACACCCATGAACCTTTCATGTTTAAAGCTTTACCTTGATTGAATTGTGTTTTTATACTTCATTTTTAGCTGCTGCCACGTTCTTTTTTCTTCTTTCTGTCTTTTTCCTTTTTTTTTTCTTTTTTTTTTTGTGGCCATGATAAACCATTAAAATGAATATTAGTTCAATAATTTACAGTTTTCACCTCTGATATTATAACAGTTATTAGGTTATTGACAGTTATTAAGAATTAAAGTTACGCATTGACGGAAGTATGTGCGCTGACGTCTTTTTGGCGGGAGCTGTTGCCATGGTGAATCATAATTTCGGAGCTCCACTGATCATGACTTTTCATAGTCGTGGTGCATGCGCTAAACTCAGAGTCAACCTACTTAGAGTTGAGTAAACTAACACAATTCAGCTGTTCTGTAACCGAAAACTCTGAGTTTCCCATCTCAGAGTAAGTCAACTCTGAGTTCAAGTTTAAACTCCGAGTTGGTTGAATCTCCTTATTGAAACGGGCCCCTGATGTTAACGAACAGAATCACTGAAGGTGAAAATCAAATGTTTTAGGTTACCATTACGGTGGTCAGTGTTTGCTTTAGTTGAGCTCTTGACCCTTGACTCTTTAACTTTAGATTTTGTTTGGCATCTGTAATTGAGTTAGATAACAGTTAAGACAAGCCAAGAGAAAAGGTGATCACGTGGTGATGGTCAAATCATCATTTGACCTGAATCTCTGAACTCATGTAGAGTCTAATCTCTGAATTAGATTTACTTTTGTTACAGCAGCCCTGTTGTATAGTATAAGATGTGGCATTTTCAGTAAAATCCAAAAGGTTTCTCAAAAATTGTTCTGATCAAAAAACATAGGGGGATTTTTTTTTTTCCTTTTAGGCACCCTCTGACATCAAGAATCAACGTATGAATCTCAACAACGGTGACATCAGCATATTCAGATAAACAGATCAGCTCAACATCACAAAACAAGCTAATAAAAATATCACATAAAAACAGCAAAAAAAAAAAAAGTCTAAATAAAATAAATAAAATAATTTACTAAGACAATTCAGCTCATAATTTATTCATGCCGCAATGCATGATGGGAGCTATTGATGAGTTTTGATTGGTGGCACCCAGAATGCACTGCAACATTTGATGGTCACCATTGTTGAGGTTCTCACGCTGATACTTGATATATGTGTGCCTAAATGAAAGCTTTTCTTTTTATATTGGGGAGTTTCAGACATTAAGAACCAAATTTTGTCTACCAGCATCTGCATATTTTGTCTTTCTTCAATTACGTTCTGCTCTCAAAGCGTATGGCGTTCCGTGGGCATCTTCTATTTCCTCTCATCCTATGCGGGACTGGATTGCACCATCTGCTGGTCGGCCATCTGTTTCCTTAATATATAATAAAATTATTGATTGCATTACAAAACCTCTTTCTATTAAAACTATTTGGAATAGGGAATTATCTGACCTTAATTTATCTGTCGACTGGGAGAGAGTGTGGTCTAATCTCAGCTTAACATCTAAAGATCTGGCTCATCGTCTTATTCACTTCAAAGTCATTCATAGAGCATAACTCCTTACAAAAGATTTAAAATGAAACTACAGTCAAATTTGAACTGCCATATATGTAACACTACATCATCAGGCACTTTCCTGCATATGTTTTGGGAATGTCCTGTCGTCATCAGTCTATGGACACATGTAAACCTGGTTCTGTCATCATTACTACGAATTGATTGGTCTGTTAACCCAAGTTTGTGTCTTCTTAATGATGATTCTGGTCTCTGTATTAGTTCAATGCAAAAGAAAATGTTATTTGCTGGTTTTACAGCTCCGAAGAAGACAATAATACAAAACTGGTTTACACCACACGTGTAGAAAAACATATTGGATCAGTAGCCTCCTGCAAATAGTGACGTGTGAACGTACAATGGCGCGAGTCGGTGGGGCCAGGCCTTCGACCATTTATGCTTGGCAGTGTTTTTTGTTAGATATACGTGATTGTATAAAGGAGTGACTTTTGTGTTCTTGTTGTCCTTCCCTCTCTCCCTCCCTTTTGATTGGACCTTGAGATGTTGAGTATGTGTCTGTTGTTTAGTTTTGTTATATTTTGTATGTTATGTTGTATGTGTGAAAAAAAAAAAAATTAAAAATTGTTGATAACAAAAAAAAATATCATCTCAAGTAAGTGTATTTTTCCTTACCTCTCAGGTAGAGTAAGGTAGGTGGTAGTATGTTTCCAATACATTCTTGTTCTCTCTCAACGATGCTCTAACATCACACGCAGACGGCAATGCAATCTTGCTAAACTGTGTCCTATCTGCACCTCTTCTGTTGCACCTCTGTCATTTTCTATGGGTCTCTGGAATTGTCAGTCAGCTTGAGTCAGCAAACCTCATTCTGGCCATTGCTTCTCAGTCTACTCTTAGTATCTTGGGCTTGACTGTGACCTGGATTTGTCCAGAAGACTCCGAAACCCCTGCTGTTCTCTCTAACAACTTCCCTTTCTCTCACACCCCCCGGCAAGGTTGGAAGGGTACTGGTCTTCTCATTTCTAATAATTGGAAATACTCAACCCACTCTTCCCTATGCATTAAATATTATTTTGCGTTTCAACTACTGAGCAGTTAAACTCTATATTGTAATGATTTATCACCTTCCTGGTCATATATAATCCTTTATAGAGGAGCTGTATGGGATGCTGTCCTCATGGCAGTCCACTTGTAGTATTTGGTAACTTCGAAATCCATCTGGAGAAGCCTTACACGGCAGACTTCCACTTCCACTCCTAGCTTCATTCAATCTCAAATGGCTTACCACCACAAGCACCAACAAATTAGCCAACCAGCTTGACTTAATTTACACATGCAATTGTATCACAGACAACATTTGGTAAAACCTCTAGACATCTATTCTCATTTCTTTATTACATTTAACCTACATATTACTACCTGTGTGCCACCAATTCCTCTACCAGTTACTTTTAGGCAAAACCTATGCTCACTTTCACCCTTCCATCTTTTCCCTGTAGTGTCATCCTCTCTTCCCTCACCCACATATTTCTCATCTCTGGATGTAAATACAGTAAGTGACACTTTATGATCCACTTTAACTTCATTGAGGAAGTGAGGCAAAGCAAACGCACACCTATAGAGGTGCAAGTTGAAGGAAAAAATATGATCTAATTGAAAGAGAACAACTGCACACTCACTTAAGCATAGGCTATTTATTATGCTTAAGTGAGTGTGCATTTGTTCTCTTTCAATTAGTCCACTTTAACTACATAACAAGACAATATATGTCTAGACAGGCCAGTGCATACTACCCCTTCTAACCTAAAAAGTTGCCCCATTGTAATGCCTCGTGGAGAAAAAGAACACCCAGGATGGCAAGCGAGCACATTCAAAAACTAGGAGAAATTTGAGAAGAACATTTGGATGTCTTTAAAGAACAGAACCTTCAAAGTCCTAACTGGTTTACCATAAATAACAATCTAAAGAAAAAAAAACTGCTATCTGGAAATGTTCCAGGATGGTCGTTTAACGCATAATTCAATGATGGTATCAACAAGAAAGACTGTTTTACGACAGACGTCCGAGCTAAGAAAGACCAGATCTCCACAAACGTGATATTCTCATGACCTGGACAGCTCTTCTTTCGACCTCCCGTTCCTCCCCGGAACATTCAAAGAAAGTGTCTCTTTCTCTACTCGTTTCTGTTCTTGGACAAACAAAGACTCAAAACTTTTATAAAGTGTTCCTAAAAGAACAAATAATAATGTTGCTGCTATGAAAGCAATGTTCTCAAGAGACAAAATATATTAATGTGTATTTTATGTCCTGTATAAGCTTGCTGCGTTATTGGAACCAATGCTATTTTCTTAATCTGTGACATATAACTTTTCCCTGTGTTTAGTATCATATGCTTGTTGATTATTTAGAATTTAGCATAGTTTAATCTATGCCTTAACCCGTGTAGTAGATAAAAAGTAGTATAAGCACTTTGTGTATGCCAAATACCTGTTGTTTGATGTTGAATAATAGCTGGTTTCGTAAGCAATAAGTTGGTGTGCATGGAGAGTTAACCTTTAGTATAATAATGTATGATAACAACGCATTTAGAACGTGTTAAAGATATTTTCTTCATGTGACAAAAAACAATTATTGAGAGTGTTTGACTAAGTCGGTATGGTCTAGCATTTAGGACCATATGGTCCCATATGGTCTAGCGGTTAGGATTCCTGGTTTTCACCCAGGCGGCGAATATTGACGAATATGAACAAAGAGAAGCCAAGAACACAAAGAGCTCGCTAACATTACAGCAGTACTGTTTGCAAAAAAAAAAGACACTCACACAGAACTTTTACAATCACACATGACAATACAATGCGAATTGTGATGTTAAATGAAGTATTTAACAAAATTTTTGGGTAATATGTGCGATGCTAACATTCGAAAGCATCGGTTTTCAAATCTCCCAGCATATTAATATTGTTTTGAAGTCGTAACATGATATTCTTAAAGTAATTGTGCGAAAAATACGCTTTATTAATCAAAACTCTGTAAATTTGTGTGAAAAGGAGTAAAAGGTGTTTTTAGAGAGCTTTACTGCCTCTAGTGTTTGTTTCTTTTGGAAAGTGAAACTGCAGTAATATGTAGTTATTGGTACGTATTTCGTGTCTCGCTAAAAAGTGCACCCAGGTACATAAATGCCATGAGACTAGGTTGGATAAATTTCTTAGTGACTTGGACTCTTGAGTTACATAGGGAGCACAAAAAAAATTATTGATATGTTGTGTCTGTAGCCTTTTCAAGATTGTGTACAACCTCAAACTTTACTGAATGTGTAGCTTTGAGCACAATGGTTAGATATGTTTCAGTTGTAAGTGTAAAACAGCAAGCCTTAATTTTCGTGTCTAAACTTAATGGGGTCTCACATCAAATAGATAGATAATTGTCCTAAAAAAGAAATGAAAGTGAATGTGAAATACAGCCAAGTATGGTGACCCATACTCGGAATTCGTGCTCTGCATTTAACCCATCCAAAGTGCCCACACACAGCAGTGAACACACACACACCGTGAACATTACCTTTGGATTACGAGTCCGACTCTCTAACCATTAGGCCCCGACTCCCCCAAAACATTACTTCCCATACCGGGAGTTGAACCCGGGCCGCCTGGGTGAAAACCAGGAATCCTAACCGCTAGACCATATGGGACCATATGGTCCTAAATGCTAGACCATACCGACTTAGTCAAACACTCTCAAGAATTTTTTCTTAATTTTCATTTATTTCTATAAACACTGAATGCTGATGGCTCTCAGAGAGAAGGCCTCACCTACAGTACAGTCCTAGTAATGACATAAACAGTCGAACAAACAAAATTTGAGCCGCTTCATCCATAATCCTGATCGTCTGACTTAGTAAAATGTCAGTCACAATAGATCAGATAGGAGGATTTCTGTATTCTGTATGCATTATAGCAATTTTTCTTAAATTATGTATACACTTTTGCATTTCGTAATTCAATGATTTTTAGTCAATTCGCTTTACGCAAAGATAATTCCTATGTAAAGATTATGTTTGAATTCTTTCTATAACCTTTACAAAAGCGTGGAACATCATAGTTCTCAAAATATGTTTGCATTACATCAAATAAATATGACAGAAATGGAGAAACAAAGATGTTTAGCACATGCACACATTGTAGATGCTTATGTTGCTTTATTTGAGTCACAGAAGATGGCCATAGTGACTGATAACATTCTTTAATGTCGTTGTGTTGAAAAAGATTCTGTGGACAAACACCTCAAGGGAAATAATTTGAAATGGAGGTTTGTCAAAATAATAAAAAGTTCAGTCAAATGTTCAATAATTTTCTTAAATTAATAAGTATGTGCTCGTCATGCTCTCTTCTAAGGATTAGCATGAACTTGTGGAGGAGTCTGAAAACAAATACGGTCAATCAATCGAAATGTGAATTGTGTCATCTGAACAAGATGATTAAATTAGTGGAGTAATTAAAAATATCATTTAAAAATGTACAGATTTTCTGAATTCTAGAAGTATTATAAACATTTTCTTGTCTTGCTATACTCTTTCTTAGCGATTTTGTCTCTTGAATGTACGAAAGGTTATGGATGAAATTTATCAATACTCTTTACAAGAGCGTAGAAACTTTAATATGCTCAAACTTAAATGAGTGTGCAGCTATCAGTGCAATAGTTTGATTTGTTTCAGTTGTAATAGTTTTAAGGGTAAAACAGCAAGACTTAATTTTTGTGTTGATGCTTCATGTGTTCGCACATCGTGGACAGACACAAAGTTGCACTAAAAGAAATATCTCAAAGAGAAAAGACTGTTAGTTAATTTTCATTTATTCCTATTATGATGACAGCTCACAAAGAGGTGTCTTCACCTAAAAACATACACCATCCAATCTTGATAAAAAATCTTGATAATATGACTAAAACTCGTGGTGTAAGAAAAATGTATTTTACAAAAGATTGTAATTCTTGGATGCGACACATCCCTAACAAAATCTGCTGGCATGCAAAAATACTCATAAATGTTATAGCACAGCTATTTACACACATTGTATGAGAACTGTACATTGTATCATTTGCCATAGAAAATTAATTACCAATTTATTAGGGTCAAAAAGAAATGACGATAATAGTTGAAACACCCTTGTACATCTCTTTCATGTTGAAAACACAGATGCTGGTGCTTTAATCTTTTAGTAAACCATTTCAAATGACATGATACCTACAAAAGAGTCAAATAGTCAAAATTGTACAAGTTTTGTGTTCTAGGTGAGAAATTTACACCAATAAAGGTGTCATGAACATTAGAAAACAACATGTATTTCCTTTGGCTGTTAAACACCTCGGGTAAATAATTTGAAAACATTGGTCTGTCAAATGAGAAAAGTTCAGTCATACATTTAAAAACTTGTCTGAAGTAAAAAATTATGTGTTTGTCACAAACACATCCAAATAGTTTTCTACTCATGTGAGAAAAGCAGTTGGGTGCATTCACATCAGGCTATTTTAAAGAAATTAAAGAATAAAACTAAAGTTTAATTTAAAGACAATAGACAGCATGACTTGCTTTAGTGACACACAATGTGTTTAAACTTTTAAACATGTTTAAAACTGTAGGTGTAATTATTTTACTGAGAAGTTTTCAGTGAAACATATATTTGTTCTTTTACAGTACAAATACTATCTACTACAGGCTAGATTAAAATGAAAACATTTCTTAATTAACAACAAAAAAGTAAACACAACATATATGATTTTGCTCATACTTAAAATGTAGTATACTCAGATCGTGTGTGTGTGTGTGTGTGTGTGTGTGTGTGTGTGTGTGTGTGTGTGTGTGTGGCTCAGGTATACCGTACATTATGGGGGACAGAGATGGCAATATTCAAAATCCTTGTCCTTGTGGGGACGTTTTTTTTTGCCCCACTGAGGAAACAAGCTTATAAATCATACAGAATGAAGTTTTTTGAAAATCTTAAAATGCACAAAGTTTTCTGTAAGGGTTACGTTTATGTGTAAGGTTGGTGTGGGGTGATGGAAAATACAGTTTATACAGTATATAAACCATTACGCCCATGGAATGTTTCAACGTGTGTGTGTGTGTTCATTGTCTAAAGCAGAGCTTATTTAAAATGTTTATTTGTTTGTCTTGTCATATCATGTTATGTACTTTGATTTCTTTTAAACGATATTGTTTAGCACAATGGTCAACCATTGTTGTTGTGCTTTATAAATAAAATGAACTGAACTGAACTAAAGCATGATTCTGTGTGCATCTATTTGAGGTGGATGCTGTAAAGCCATTAACACAAGCACAAAGAGGATACTGTCGTCCACTGTCAGTTAGACCCCACAATCACCTTCACTGTCAGAAGTAAATGGATAGGTGAGGTGGACTGGTGGATAGTTGGTGGTTTGAATAATTTTGAACTTAAGACTCCTCCTTATAAGTTTATCTATTCAACCTACAGATTAGGTTGTTCTGATCCTACAGAGGGGTTAGCATACACGCATAGAGATGATGAAGAAAAAACATGCCCGGACATAGCACCTCATTCAGAGGTGGATGTAGACGGGCCGGTAAGAGATAAAAAGGTAAGAGATAAAAACATCATAAATCCAGTCATAAATCCATCAAAAGTCAAATCTAACATCTGTTTTGATCTTTGATTTACACACCCTACTGTCATGTCACTCAGGGCTGACAGGACCCCGGTGACGTGACAGTCAGGGGGACAGAGGGGGGTCACATAGCCATAAATCACGTCATAAATCTACCCATGTACACATTTGACATATGACGACCTGTCAATCAACGCTGACAGGGGGGGTCATAAATCAAGTCATAAATCAGGTCATAAATCATCAAAGTGACATAAGGTGTATTATATTACTACTCATGTGAATCCTCACGTTCATGTTGTGCATGCTACTTTTTGTGTGTTTAAAATGAATCCCTTGAAAACAAATTTAGGTATTTTTAATGGGTCACAGCCACCTATCAATTTAAATTGAATTTAACATAAACTTGTCGGTTAACGGTTAATATGGCTTAACGTCCGTCGGTTAGGATAAATAACCAAAATGAACATTCCTATTTCCTATAAACATTAATCAGAAAAATAATAATAATACAACTGCACCTGTTTATGATTATTGCTTGATTATCAAGTAGCCTATCTATCTAATAGTCTATAACAAAGTAAAAAAAAAACTCATGACACATGTAAATAAAAATAATTTTATGTAGGCCTATCCAATTTAATAATAGGCTGTTTTGTTTCAAATGGATAAAGAACAGGCTACTAGCCTATAATTTACACAATTGGTGAAATTATGTATGGAAACAGCTCAAGGGCTTTTTTTTTTGTGATACACCAAAACTTATGTGACAATTAGTTTTTTTAGGGATGACGTCATCACGCACACCATTTTATCGGTAAAAGGCCAGTTGGATGGAAACAGGCCGTAGACAGCAAATTTCGCAAAGTTTTTTTTTAACGCATATTCTCTTTGTCGATAACAAACAGGCAAAAACTGGATGGAAACTTGATTACTGTCGGATAGTAATGCACAGGGGTAAAGCATACAATGCGATCAACTAGGGTTTGAATCAATCTTTTGCTGAACTCTCTTTTCTTCCTTTTCTCATCACGTCACATCAGAAAAGTGGAAATCAACTGCCTAACGAGTGTTTAATAATAATGTATTAATTGGGTAGGTTTAGTGTTATTACAGTAAATCCACTAAAATATTAATTTGTGGACTGAAAAGTATTCTAACTGATTGTTGTCGCACAGTGTTTCTCCTGTTTTCCGCATCAGTGTTGTTGAGAATGGCAGCGCTGTTTCATCTGCCTTTAAACTCTAGTTTAAATCACTTTCCGGCCTACGCCACCGCAGACGCTGATTGACGTGATCCAACGAGATGAAATTAACCTGACATGAGTGTTTATTTTTCCGCATTTTAATTAGATTTTTTTCTCAAAATTTAACAAGTTTTTTTATTATTTTAACGAGTTTATTCTCAACATTTTATTTTGACTTTTTTTCTCAACATTTAATAAAAATGTTCTCGTAATTTAACGAGTTTATTCTCAACATTTTATTTATTTTTTCTCGAAATTGAATGAGTCTTTTCTCGAAATTTAACGACTTTTTTTCTCTTAATTTAACAAGTTTATTCTCAACATTTTATTTTGACTTTTTTTCTCGAAATTTAATGAGTTTTTTTCTCAAAATTTAACGACTTTAATCTCGAGATGGTTTTATTATTTTATTATTGCTTGGCCCTAATCCTCTTCCGTACTATGTTGTCTGAATCAGGGTTATTATTATAGCTAAATAAACCCATTTTAAAAAAAAAGTGTTACTTGAAAGAAACATTAACTGAAATAAATAAATAATTAAAAATATATATTTTTCTTTTAGTTGCCAACATCTCTCATTTTCATTTAGTTTAACGTGACGTACTAAAATAACTAAAATTGAAATGGAAATTAATAATAAAACAAAATCTACATAGCCATATTTACAAAAAAAAAAAAAAAAAAAAAAAATTATAAAAACACACACCAACTTTACTAAAACTTTTAAACTGAGATGAAAACGGAAAATATAAAAATGGACAGTAATTCAAAATATCAATAAAACCTATAATAAAATCTCAGTGGTACTAAAATAAAACTGATCTGAATGTTGATGAATGTAGATTTAATTAATTCATTCATTTTTTTCATTCATTCATTCATTTATATATACTTCATAAATATTACCACACGTCTTTTTCTTCCATACAGCCACAATAAGCAATACAGCACAGATCAGGAGCACAACCAAACCTCCTGCTGTGATGATGATGTTGACAAATGAACCTGAAAATACAAAAGACAAAATAAACCACTCAGCTGGTTCAGATGTGTATGTGAGAGAAACATGAGCAGTGAGTGTGTGGGATGTGGAGAGGTGTTTACCTGAGTCAGGTGGAGACGTCTGTGCTAACAGGGTTTGATGAGTCAGAGGAGCTGTTGAAACACATGTGCTTGTTTTTGAAAACTGGCTGATGGTTGGATCTTCAGTTGTCCTCTCATCTAAAGGGATGACAATAAAGATGGACTAGTTCAGTTATACTAATACATTACAATAAAATTTGTGTTACCCCATTGGTTTCCATGCAATATGATGCAATATCACCAAGAATATGATGTATAAAGAGTCATGTAAAAACATGAAACTTCTACTGTAGTTTGTCAGAGTCTAAAATATATAATAAAATATTCTAAATAAAATTAGTTCTTCCCTTTGTGTTGGGATCAATTTGACCTGCATTTTTTTGTTCAAAATTAGCTGCACAGACACAAAATGAATGACTACTTGTTTTTTTTTAATTAATACTTGTATGTTTATTTGTACCCTGAGGTGCAAATAATTACAATTAGTTATAAATAATTTCTAAACTTATTTGTATAAGTATAGTATTTACTCAAACCCTTGCAAGATTAAAATGAGTTTCCCATTGCTTATTTTCAGTGTGGCAACAGACTAGTAATTGAGATGCAAAAAACTAACAACCAATTACATAAATTCTCAGACTTTTCGACTGTGAAACTCAAATAGATGAAGAAACTGCAAATTCTCCTTGGATGATTCAGAAGATTTTTGGTGAACTGCATGGAAACCAATGGAGGTCGATTTGACCTCAACACAATTAATGTAACCAAAATTTGCAGTCTTTCTAAAACACATCTATGTGTTGAAACTTTGCATACACATTCATGACCCTAAATGAGAAAAGTCACATGCATACATGAGCAGTTAATGACTTGTTTTCATACATTTCTACTATAGGTCAATTTTTTAAGTCACATTACCTTGTTTAACGAGCAACAAAATCTCTGAATAGACATCAGTTAAAGTCCTCTCCACAGCACACCAGTATTGTCCCTCATCCTCTGTTCTCAGGTCAGTGATGCTGACGGTGAAAACTCTGGCCGTCGTGTCGTCAGTCAGAGAGAATCTCTCGACTTCCGCTGGAGATCCTGATTTAACCATGATGATTTTATTTCCAAAGTTACACTCGCCTTTGCACAAATACTTTGAATTTGATTCATATCCAGATTCATAGCTGCATCTGATGTCAAGTCTCTCTCCTTTGTGTCCTGTGACTGTTTTTGGAGCACCAACAACAACTGAAAACAGAAACATCATTAGACAGGATTAGCACATTTAACGTATTAAGAAATCCTGACTGCTGATTGTAAAATATTGGAAAATTAGAGAACTGCAAAACTGTCACACGCAGAAGTCCTGAACTCACTGATACGCATGCAGGACCAGAGAAGAAGAAAGCTCCACATGCTGAGGATTTATGGCACTTTTGACTAAATAAAACTCGTAAACACTGACAAATGTTTCTTTCTTCCGTACTGACACGTGTATGGTGCAATACTTAACTCCTTTCCCTTCCCTGTTTTTCTTACCACTACACACACACACACCTAGCATATCTTGACATTACTATATATCAAACCAATATCAGAACAGATTTAATTCATACAATTTGTTAACGTTATTATGCTTTTATGTGGCCTCAAAGAGTATTTGATATACTTCACTCACTTAAAAATGTGTGAATATCATTGCATCACATAAACTATCAAACAAACTCTGCCAGAGTGACATTAAATTACAATAATGACAAAAAATCAGTCAAGTTCCAATATGCTAATAGTCATATAATAGTAATAGTACCATAATAGTACCAAATGATAATAGTAACTCAAGGGAATGATCCATCATATATCTATTTACACTCCAGGTTTACTCTTTAGTCTGTTTACTCTCCAACTTGTAAAAGGCACATTTTGATAATTTATGAAAACTAAAGTCTACGTATGGCTTACTTCTGCATATTAACTGGATATGAAAGTATTTTAGTATCCAGAAATTACAAACCTCTCCTTCAAATACCTTGTAACAGAGGGTGGGGACATGCCGTATGTACACTCTAAAAACGGATGTGTTAAATAATAACACATTTTTTGTGTTATGGCCATTTTAACACATTTTGTGTAATTTTAAGTTGATCATGTGTAAAAAGAAAGAGAGAGAGAGAGAAACAACACAGTGTGTCCAACACAATATGTTAGTGATGGTGAAATGAAGCTTCATGAAGCTTTAAGCTTTTCAGCCAAGTGGTTCACAAAAGGGTTAATTTCTGGAGGCTTCATTTGCTCACAATACCACCTGGTGGCCAAAGAGTGTAAAACAAGCAGATATATTACAGACAGTGTTGGATAGTCCAGGGGTCAGAAATTAAAAGTCCTGCCATTTTTTTGTTCCACCCATGAAGTCAGCAGCTGATTTCACCAGAGGAGGAACCAAGTCATTTCTTTCAAGTCACACATGAGTCTCGAGACAAATCTCAAGTCCTCAAAGAGTTAAAGTTAATGAGATAATTAAGAGACTAATTAAATGATGATTGTGCATTAGTGATGAACACCTGCTGTTATTGAGAATTACAGAGGATCAGATGTTGATGTTTTATTGGTTAAAATGATGCCACCATCATGGAGATCAGTGTTTGCTTTAGTTGGGCTCTTGACCCTTGATTCCTGTGTTAGATCTGTGTCTGTAGCAGTGCATGTGCCGTTGTAAAGCAGAGAGATCAGTACTCCACAGTAAGCAGCTGTTAGCTGCTTTTTATTAAAATCAATCCACTTTCAGTTGTTAAAAGGGTCAAGAGCCCAACTAAAGCAAACGCTGATCTCCATGATGGTGGCATCATTTTAACCAATAAAACATCAACATCTGATCCTCTTAAAGGAATGTGTTGTTTAAAGAGATGAGTTACGTTGCTCAATGCGTCACAAACTTGTAGGTTATAAAGTGATAATAAAATGTTTTCATGGCAAGCAGTGTTTTCTTGTTTATACCTTAATAAAATATTTGAGCCTATATTGATTCTCTTACAATTTTTAAAGGTTCCTATCTTATAGTAAATAAGTGTCCCTGTCCGTGACATCAGATATTAAAAATCCAATTTCTGTATCCACATCCTCATTGTGTGCGTGTTAATCTGTGTACGGGATGAATTCAGTTATTAACACTCGATCATTGTAGCCATATAGACCTGCATAACTATCGAATATTAAATCACTCAGAGCTGTAAATCTGTGCAATAGGTACATGAGCACTTTTAATGAGTAAAAGAGACCTTCTCTGTGATTAATATTTTTATTTATTTATTAAAGACTATAATAACTAGGCCTACTAAAAATCTAAAATCAATATAGTACAGTGATTCCTGGTTCTTTTTAAAGGATTGAGCCACAAAACCAGTAATTTAATTTGTGCATAGTCTATATATAAAAGTATAAATATAAATGTTGCAGAGAAAATTAACATTTATTGCTTAAATACACACTAAAGCACATTAATAATAATATTTTCTGTAGGTCAGATTTAATAACAGCTGTTTTAGTAAACAAAAAAACATTAAAATAGGCCTATGTGCAAAGAAATAAATTAAAAAAATGTTTCAGCAAGGTTTTTATTCCCATTATCCACACATAAAACCCCAGTTCATGCTGATGGACTATTTGGTATTATTGTCTTATTTGTCACCGCAGTTGTTCTTTAAAATAAAACCATTTGCGGGTTTGTCCTATGTCTTACTGAACTACAGTGAATTATCATCGTAAGTTTTTGCTTATCCACCGATCCTAAAATAAAGAATATGGCTACATATAAATATACATTATACAAAACAGCTAAATCTCAAATAGTGGATAATTTTTTATCAACATCGCCCAGCTAAAACTGCTCAATGTTTAAGTATATCTGCTTCTGTGAAAAGTGCAATAATATCTGACTTCATTTAACGTGCAACGTCCCACCTGTTGATATTGAGGACCACTATTTATGTTCATCACATAGGAACATAATTAATATTTCTCATAGGTGAGGCTATTTATAGCATATGTAGGACTATATCATGGCCACAAATTAAGAATTTGTTCCCCAGACTTAATTCGTGAGCCGCTCATATTACACAGCTCTGTTCTGCCCGAACTGAAGTACTCGGAGATGCCGCCACCAAGCGTTTGATAGGAACTTAATCTAACTAATTTGTCATAAAAAAAAAACACACATTTGCTAATTGATTCTAACTAAAATCGCTGTTGTTAGCACTTGATATTTCTGTAGTACAGCCAAACAGCGTAGATCATTCATAAAAACGTATATAAAAGAATGCTCATGCGCAAACGTCTACACCAATAAGCTCTGCTGTATCATAAACCAATGAAATTGGGGGTGGGCGGAGCGACACGTGTCGCCCCACCTTAATGTGTCGCCCCGCCCCATCGTCCAGGGTTCACTCTGGAGCTACTCCTGTCTGTAATATATCTGCTTGTTTTACACTCTTTGGCCACCAGGTAGTATTGTGAGCAAATGAAGCCTCCAAAAATTAATCCTTTTGTGAACCAAGCTTAAAGCTTCATGAAGCTTCATTTCACCATCACTACCATATGTGTTAACTAATTCGTGTTAACCAAATTTGTGCCTCTTTTTTCATTGGTGGATGACATGGATGCAGTCATGTCAGGTATATGGATTTCCCGGCTAGAAATGTAAAGTTCCCAGAGCATACTCCGAACGTCCCGCTGGTGTCAATGAGGTTTCCAGAACGTTTCCCAAGATAGTCATGAAGTGGAGTTCTTTAAAGAGTCGGGGACGTTATTTGGAGAATCTTCAGGGATTAACACTGATCAGAGTGCTCTTGATCCTTGAATATTTAAGGTCAGTTTCTCTCTGATTGTTGTAACTGTGTTTCTGGAGCACATTTGTTATAGCAACAGTTGTGCTGAAAACTGTGATCAGAAGATTCTGGTTGCTTATTGATGATGATTCAGTCATCATGTAGTGGTCAGATTCACAGATCATAGCAGAAATCTAATAGTTGTGAATATTAGTTATAACAGGTATGTGGTTCGTTCTTGTTGATGTAAAGCACAGAAAACAAAATGGAAAGGTGTGTAGTTCTTTCTCATATATTAAAACCTCAGCTGGCATTAATTTCCTTCTGTATATGTGTGTGTGAGTTCACTTCTCACACTGACTCATTACGAGATGCGTAAGAGGAAGACCATGCTGTATCACATCTCATCTGAAACTGAAACTTTATTTTTGATTTACTGTTTTTAACCTTTGTATGCTGTTCATAATACAAGGGTTAATTCATTTGTTTGGTTAAATTTATTTATTATTTATTTACTATATTTTTGGCTATTTAAAAGAATAATTTCACAATCAAATGTTTGACGAATTTGATAGTGCCACTCTATTTAAATAACATTGCTATTTTCATTGTACAATTTCCAAATACATTTCAACACAATTTGAACAGATAATTGTGTGATTATGGACAAAATCAGTGTTCTTTGCTGTAAATCAGGGCTAGTCAACTTCAGTCCTAGAGGGCCAGTGATCTGCAAAGTTTACTTCCAACACAGCAAAAAGCCCAGTGATAAATTAACTCTCCCGGGAGTTTATTTGTCCACACTCAAGAGTGTAAAATTAACACTGAAGCACAGTTAAAGTTAATGAGATAATTAAGTGATTAATCAAGTAATAAAGGAAAATCAATAAAGAGAATATAACTCAGAAATTAGACTCTAAACGAGTTCAGTGATGCAGATCAAACAATCATCAACGTCTGATGACTTTTGCTCTTGATTTATGTGACTGTTATAATTCCTTTACAGCAGCCAAACAAATCTAACGTTAAAACTTTAAGGTCAAGAGCCCAACTTATGCAAACACTGACCACTATAATGGTGACATAAATATTGTGATTTTCTTCTTTGGTGATTCTGCTTGTTAACATCAGGTGTCTTCAATAATGGTCAATCATCACTCAATTAATCACCTAATTATCTCATTAACTTTAACTCTGCTTCAGTGTTAATTTTACACTCTTTAGACCAGTGCTTCCCAAACCTGTCCTGGAGGACCCCCTGCCCTGCACATTTTGTATGTCTCCCTTATCTAACATACCTGATTCAACTCATCAGCTCGTTAGCAGAGACTGTAAGACATGAATCAGGTGTGTTAGATAAGGAAGACATTCAAAATGTGCAGGGCTAGGGGTCCTCCAGGACAGGTTTGGGAAGCACTGCTTTAGACTATGTTTTGGGTAAAACTGCACCAATCCCCCAGACCTGCCAGAAACATGCAAATGGTACATAAAGGGAGACAAAGGAAACTTCTCCCGCTCAAAAATTCACGCCTGGTATTGGCCGTTCCACCCAAAATGTGGGTGTGGCAAGGAACTATCAAAAGTTCTGAACTCAGACTAATCGTGGCTCAAAACGCTTCTTCTTGAGACAGACACTCTCCAAGACTCTTCAAAACTCTCCTCTTGAGTTTGATTTTCTGGCAGTTTTCATCTTCAAGTAACTTTTGTTGATTCGCTGTGGATTTTCCTATCTTCAGAAGAACCATAGGAAAACCTCCGGCTCACTCCTAAAGAACTCATCAAGAGCCTCTGTTGTCTACCGCATCAGGACTCTTGTTCAGCAACAAAACCAATGCAAGTAACCGTTTACAACTATTTAGATGTGTGTTTAAGTTTGAGCCCCTTTTTAAGGTAATTTTTGATTCTCTGATGATTCTCATTAGGTTGTGGTTAATTGATGTGAAATACTGCCATTCTTTTGCTCTTCTCTCTCTTCCTTACTTTCCTTCATTCTGTATATATATATATATATATATATGTATATATATGTGTGTTTTGCTTAGTTTAGTTGTATGTTAGCTGTAGCTTCATTTATTAAATCCCGTATATTCACAATTTATTGTCTCTGTGCTGCTCACGATTCAAAATCACTGAATGCTGTTCCTTGCTACATGCTAAACTACTGCTAGTACTGCATACGTAGGAAAGCTATTGGTCTTTGGCCAGGAAAATAATCTTTCCTAGAATTGATAAATTATTATTGTCTGCTCGGTGGACGGACAGATCAAATAATTGTAATATTGATTCTGCTACAGTTAATTTTAAGATCTAATTTAAATATTTATTATTAATTATAACCAGTTATAATTAATTATACATATTTCCCTTTTGAGCTGATTTGCTACATGCACATGGATCAGTAAACACAGTCTCAGTCTGAGCTGAAAAACAGCTCCCTCTTCAGGGCAGCGGAGGTAAAGTCTGGCCATCCTCACATTAGAAGATTGATTTATAAGTTACTGTTTTTAATTTATTCATCTGTATTTGATTTATTTATTGGCTTTATTTACAGTTTAATTTAAGTTTTATTTTTAATTAAATTTGTTTATTTTCAAGTATGTATTTCTCATATTTACTGTTTTAATTAAATTTGTTAATTTTTCTTTTTAAGTAATTAATGTATGACTTTATGTATTTTTATATATTTTATTATTTTTGACTTCACTTATTTAGTTTTGATTTTATGTTTTGGTATTTTTTTTCTTCTTGTATTTATTTATTTATATATTGTAGGAATCAATATAGGAAACTGATTCAGGAAACTGATTAATACACTGTAAAAAAAAATTGTTTCAACAAAGTAAGTATTCGTACCTTGCTGCAGCACACTACATAGTGGCGGTTGTGCTGTAGTATTATATTCCGTCTTGTGAGGCAGCGGCAGAAACGCAGGAAGCTTGAATGTGCGGCTTTATTCCGTGCTGCCGTCTCCGCTACTTTGCTTTTTTTTTTCTCCGCTACTTTTAAAACACAAAGAGTATACTAGCAGTATATAGTTTTTTTCTGCTTGACTTGCACTTCGAAACAACACAAACTTGTTTCTGCAAAGATGTTCAGCATGTTTTCTGCAAAAACGTCTGACGTGTTTACATTTTATGCGGCAAGGAGGACGTGAAAAAGCTACGCTAAATCTGATCTGGGGTGCGTTTCCCAAAAACAACTATGGTCGCAAGTTCCGTCGTTATCAATAGAGTTCAATGGAACTAACGACCATAGTTAGCTAACGATGCTTTTGGGAAACGCACCCCTGACCGGTCAGACTGAAACGGATTTCCAGAAATGTAATAGGATAGGATTCAATAGGATTCCAAACCACATACGAATGTAGCTCGAAACAGATTTGCACAAATCGGATTTCATGTAGTTTGTTGCCGTTCAGTAGAGGTGGAAAGTCCAGGGGCCATACCATGGGATGTTTATCCCGTGGCAGAAACAGAGAAACAAATAGAGACATAATTAGCGTAGCTGTTGTTCCATCCAAGCAAAAATGAGTTGTTCAACCCAAGCTAAAGAATAATAATGTACATTTGATCAGATATAACTGCAGTACAAGATTATAAGATGCATTATATGAATGCATTATGTGAATTCTTGGCTAAAGAGATGTGTCTTTAATCTAGATTTAAACAGAGAGAGTGTGTCTGAACCCCGAACGTTATCAGGAAGGCTATTCCAGAGTTTGGGAGCCAAATGTGAAAAAGCTCTACCTCCTTTAGTGGACTTTGATTTCTTAGGTACTACCAAGAGTCCAGAGTTTTGCGACCTTAGGGAGCGGGTTGGATTGTAGCGAGATAGAAGACTAGTTAGGTACGCAGGAGCTAAACCATTTAGGGCTTTATAGGCAAGTAATAATATTTTGTAACTGATATGGAACTTATTAGGTAGCCAGTGCAGAGACTGTAGAATTGGGGTAATATGATCATATTTTCATTCCGAAGGGCCCTTTGAAGGGGCTAATTTTGAGCACTTCGGTTTGGAACGACACTTCAATATGTCGGCAATGATTGTTTTCACTCCAAAGTGCCCTTCGGAGGAAGATATATCCCGTTTGGAACGCACCACAAGTCTCAAGTCATATCCCAAATCCTCAAAGAGTTAAAGATAATGAAATAATTAAGTGACTAATTAAATGATGATTGTGCATTAGTGATGAACACCAGCTGTTATTGAGAATTACAGAGGATCAGATGTTGATGTGTTATTGGTTAAAATGATTCAATAGGATTCTGTTTGCTTTAATTGAGCTCTTGACCCTTGACTCCTGTATTAGACCTCTCTCTGAAATCTCATATGAAATTTACAACTCATATGAAATTTATTGCTAAGATGGCGCCAGTGTGGAGTTTGGCAAGCCGTCGCTTGGTGTCTGTGTTATCTCTATTGAGTATTTTTGTCTTGTTTGTCTGCACGTCTGCTCAAAAAGTTACTACAGTGCTTGCTTATGATCGCTCGTTTCTCCTTAATCTACAATGGACCGTAGAAACTGTTTCTGATTCAAACCACGGAGGATATAAGATTCCTGATCCCCCGTTCCTGTCTATGTTGCCATCTGAAATACGTCGCTTACCGGACTGTGAATATCATCAGAGGAAGAAACGCTATAGAAGACGGGGAACACGCGGTGGTGTGTTGGTACGCGTGAGGAGGTACCTCCGCGCGTTGTCGCTTGGAGGCCTGAGTCATACGGACTCTTGGAGTCTGGTTTCTAGCTGTGACCATGGCCGGATCTCGTATTCGTCGTCCCTCAAGCGCGGTGCCTTGTCTGTTTATCCGGAGCAACTAGGATCGGTGCTCTCGTCAAGGAGTACTTCTCCAAGACTACGGGTCTGTAGACGAGGAGTTAATCCCCGCAACCTTCGTTCATTGGATTATTCCCCGTCGTTGGAGCATCAACATTATAATTCTACAACATATCAATCCACTCATCAGGAAATGGTCTCCACTGTAGTGAGGATGGCGCTGCAAAACGTAAGATCGATTTCAAACAAGACATTTGCAATTAATGAACAAATTGTATCTAATGAGTTGGACTTCCTGTTTATGACTGAGACGTGGCTAAAGGCTGGTGAACTTGGTCCACTCTCTGAAGTTTGTCCCAAAGGTTATAACTTTTTTAACACGACAAGGTCAGTCGGTCGTGGTGGAGGCTTAGCTACTATCTTTAGAAATAATCTAAAATGCCGTCTACTCCCCTCAGAATCTTTTTCTAGCTTTGAAGTTCAGTTATTTAAGATGGACGGCTGCAATTCACTATTATCTATACTTGTTTATAGACCCCCCAAGTACAATAAGGATTTTATAAGTGAGTTCTCAGATTTCTTATCCTCTGTGGTGCCCAATGCAGATAGGCTCTTGATATTGGGCGATTTTAACATACATGTTTGCTGCCCCTCGAAGCCTATGGTTAAAGAGTTTCTACAAATGATTGACACCTTCAATCTCATACAATCTGTTGTTGGTCCTACTCATAACCAAGGGCACACACTTGATTTAATTTTATCTTATGGCCTTTTAGTTAGTGATGTAGGTATTGAAGAATCCTTTTTGTCTGATCATAAGTCTATTACTTTTAACACAGCTGTCCCTAGTCCTGTATTACACCGTGCCTCGGCATACCGGTGTACTCGTTTTTTTAACTCATCCACATCTAAAATTTTTTTAGATGCTTATATTACTTCCCCTATAACTTATGAATTAGAGTCTAACTGTCTTGGAGGTAATCCTGACGAGCTGGTTAATAAGTTTAATGCACTATGTTCAGATATACTTGATGTTGTTGCCCCTTTTAAATTGAAAAAAACTAGAAGTCGTGTTCATCCCTGGTTTAATGATGAAACTAGGGCGATTAGACAGAAATGGAGAAAAGCGGAAAGGAAGTGGAAGAGAGATAAATTACAAATATCATATGATTGCGTCAAAGAGTGTATGATTCACTATCAAAAAACTGTTAAGATTGCAAAGGCAAATTATTTTTCTGATCTCATTGCTAAAAATGCTCATAGTCCAAAAATATTATTTAATACCATTAATAGTGTGTTAAATCCGATGTCTAATTTATATCCAGATCCGTCTCCTATGGCCTGTGAAAACTTTAAGTTTTTTACTGAAAAGATCGATGATATAAGATCATGTATTGTTCCTTCATCTCTGGAACTTCCTCAGTCCACATCAATTTCTACATATTTATCTGAATTTACTTCAGTGTCTCATAGTTACTTGGTGCAAATTATTCATAAAATGAAGCCCACCTTTTGTTCTTTGGATGTTGTCCCTCCTTGTCTCTTATTAGAGACACTTGACGCTATTACTCCTAGTTTACTGTCAATAATTAATAACAGTTTAATCAGTGGGAAAGTTCCATCTTATTTTAAGCATGCCATTGTGCAGCCGCTACTCAAAAAAACTAATCTTGATCCAACAGTTTTTAAGAATTATCGTCCCATTTCTAAATTACCGTTTTTATCAAAAGTTTTGGAGAAGGTTGTGTTTAATCAGCTTTCCTCTTTCTTACAGGAAAATGGTAATTTTGATAAATATCAGTCTGGTTTTAGACCTCAACACAGTACAGAATCTGCATTGCTAAAAGTATTAAATGACTTACTGTTGATTGTCGATTCTGGCAATTGTGCGGTTTTAATTTTGCTGGATCTTAGTGCGGCATTTGACACTCTCGATCATGGCATTCTTTTAAATCGCTTACAGCAGATCGGGATTCAAGGTTGTGTTTTAAGTTGGTTTGTATCCTATTTAAAGGATCGAACCTTCTCGGTAGAGACTGGCAAATATTCTTCATCTTGTGCACCGGTTTTGTATGGGGTTCCACAGGGCTCAATTTTGGGTCCTGTTCTATTTTCTTTGTACATGCTCCCTTTGTATGCTATATTTAGGAAGCACAATGTCTCATACCATTGTTACGCAGATGATACTCAGTGTTATGTTCCCTTGCACCTAAAGGATGTCTCCAGTCTACAGTGTTTATTTGATTGTCTGAGAGATGTTAAACAGTGGATGTCTGCCAACTTCCTCCAGTTAAATGAGTCTAAGACTGAGGTCCTACTCTTCGGCTCCTCTGCTTCTACAGAGGTTGTGGCCAGTATAATGGGGCCTCTATCTGGTAATCTTCATTCACATGTCAGAAACTTAGGAGTTACTTTTGACTCTGCTTTGACTTTTGACAAACAGATCAATGCTGTGGTTAGAAGTTGTTTTTATCAGCTAAAGAATATCGCAAAGATGAAGTCATTCTTAACATTAAGAGACATGGAGTCTGTAATACATGCTTTTATCTCATCCAGATTAGACTATTGTAATGGATTGTACTTGGGTGTTTCACAGTCCCTATTGTCACGTCTTCAACTTGTCCAAAATGCTGCCGCTAGATTGTTAACTGGAACAAGAAAGAGGGAACATATTTCACCAGTGCTGATCTCTCTTGACTGGCTCCCAGTTAAATATCGTATTCATTTTAAATCATTGCTGTTTGTATACAAAGGTTTGCATGGACTGGCTCCGTCATATATCTCCGATTTCCTGTTTTACTGTAATGCTTCCAGGGAACTTCGATCAACCAGTAGTCTTCAGTTGACTGTTCCAAGGACACGCCTGAAATTGAAAGGTGACCGTGCCTTTTCAGTGGCTGCCCCACAGCTTTGGAACAATTTGCCATTTTATATAAGATCTGCTCCAACATACGCTGATTTCAAGTCTCTTCTTAAAACGTACTTATTTACTGTTGCATATGGTCTCAAGTAAGCACAGTGGTGTAACTGTAGTGTATTATTTGTTGTTGTGTTTTGTTTACTCTTGTATTTTGGTATATGTTTTAATTTTGTACAGCACTTTGGCCAACAGCTGTTGTTTTTAAATGTGCTTTATAAATAAATATGACTGACTGACTGACTCTGTAGCAATGCATGTGCTGTTATAAAGCAGAGAAGTCAGTACTCTACAGTGATCAGATAATCTCCATGAGCTGGTTTGATTATATTCAAAATAACTTTTGTTTCCTTGTTTCATTTATATGTTTAGGTTTTGTATAATCAGCCCTGTGACGCTACAGCATGCAATCAAAGTGTTTTTCTAATTGTTACAGTTAATTCATTTTAAATCTATGCAACACATATAAAAATTTGAACTCCAGTATTTTTTAGACACACAAAGACATCAAGAACCAGCATATGAATCGCGACAATGGTGACAATCAACAAAATGTTTCAAAGTCATAGTCAAAGTTTATTTCTATAGCACGTTTAAAAGCAACAGAGTTGCACCAAAGTGCTGTACAACAAATACAATACAGCAAAAACAGTATGTAAAAAAAAAAATAGAATCTAAGCCAAGTTGGCAACAGAGCCTTAAGCGGGCATTAATCAAAAGCCAGGGAGAACAAATAAGATTTAAGAGCAGACTTTAAAACTAGCTAGTGAAGGAGCGAGTCTCACATTTACAGGCAGACTATTCCAAAGTTTCGGGGCTGCAGCTGAAAAAGCCTGGCCACCCTTGGTTTTACAGCGACAACGTGGGACCGTTAAAAGAAACTGATTACTGGACCTAAGAGCTCTTTGAGGAGAGTAAGCAATCAGAAGGTCACTGATATATTTTGGTGCAAGGCCAGCTAACGCCTTGTACACATAAACAGCTATTTTAAAATCGATTCTGAACTTTACAGGAAGCCAATGTAAAGATGCTAGGATTGGAGAAATGTGATCCTTCTTTCTTGTTCCAGTGAGAAGCCTCGCTGCAGCATTCTGGACAATTTGTAAGCGAGAAATCGCCGATTGAGGCAGTCCCCAATAAAGGGAATTACAGTAGTCCAAGCGAGATGTTATGAAAGCATGTATTACAGTCGCCAAGTCTTTATGAGGCAACAACTGTTTCAACTTAGCAATGGATCTAAGATGGAAAAAGCTGCCCTTTACCACTGTACTAATTTGTTTATCGAATTTGAGAGACAAATCAAATGTAACCCCAAGATTTCTTACATAGGGTTGAACACTAGCGGAAGGGGACCCTGAATTAAAATCAGATGAATTTCTAGAGTGACCTAAAATCAAAATTTCACTTTTGCTTTCGTTTAATTGTAGAAAATTATCAGCCATCCAACCTTTTATCTCCTCAAAACAGTCGTCAAGCACATCCAAAGAGCCACTGCCGTCAGTTTTTGCTGGAAGATAAAACTGTGTATCGTCAGCATAACAGTGGTAGGAGATCTTATATTTCTTAAAAATGGCTCCCAAAGGAAGCATGTATAGTGAAAAGAGAAGAGGGCCTAAGATGAAACCTTGGGGCACGCCACATAACAAAGGAGCCGATGAAGAAGAAAAATTCCCAATACTCACTGAGAAGGTTCTATCTTTAAGATAAGAGGCCAACCACTGCAGAGCGGTACCCTGAATACCCACCCACTTTTCCAGTCGCTGTAACAGAATACTATGATCAATTGTGTCGAATGCCGCACTAAGATCCAACAAAACAAGTACCGCATAAGAACCAGTGTCAAGAATTTGCAGAAGGTCATTGCTGACTTTCAACAATGCAGTTTCAATGCTGTGTAGTGATCTAAAACCCGACTGGAAAGTGTCCAGGACATTGGACATACTAATATAGGAATTCAACTGACTGTAGACAGCTCTCTCTAACAATTTTGAGATAAAAGGCAATTTGGAAATAGGCCTGAAATTACTGAAAATAGATTGGTCAAGATGAGGTTTCTTTAGCAGAGGATGGACTATAGCATGTTTAAAACTAGCAGGTACAACTCCACTTTCCAAAGAGTTATTAATGATAGCTGTTACAGCCGGACTCAAGGTTGCAAACACTTCCTTAAGTAGACGAGCTGGAATGACATCAGACTCACAGGTGGACAATTTAACCTTAGAAACAATACCAGCTAGCTGTACAGAGGAAGTGGGGTGAAAGCAGGTTAACAACTCTGTAGGTGAACAGCTCAATGGAGGATCAAATATCGATGGCTTAATAGAAGCTCTGATATCCAGTACTTTGTTGTTAAAATTTTAAAAAAAGTTCTCACAGATCTCCCGAGATGGATCAAGAGACGGGGCAGGTACGGGATTTAGTACCAAATCAAAAGTCTTAAACAGCATCCTCGGTCGATTCACATTTTCAGTAATAAGTTTAGAAAATAATTCAAACTTAGCCTCTTTGACTGATTTTTGATAACTAGCTAAACATGCCCTTAAACACTGATATGAGACTTGGAGTTTGTCCCTTTTCCATTTTCGCTCTGCCTTACGACACTCCTGTCTGAGAGCACGGGTGTTAGCATTTAACCAAGGCTGAGAAATGTTGTTTCTCTTCGCTTTCCTAGGCTTAAGGGGAGCAACAGAATCAATAGAAATGGAACAGGAATTAGTAAAAACCTGCAACATCTCTTCCGTGTTTAATTTGTCGAAAGGGGCGGCATCTGCAAAGTTTGCTAGATAGTGCTCTGAAAATAAACTGGCAGTGAGTGGCTAAATAAAACGAGAGTAGCTTACAGATTGAGAGCAAGTAGGGGTGGTGGAAACACAGACAGATTCAAACACAATTGGCAAATGGTCTGAAAAGGCAGCATCAATCACTCTCAAATTTGTTATTGGGAAGCCATACGACAACACCAAATCTAATGTGTGACCCAAATTGTGAGTAGGGCTAGACACAAATTGTGACAGATTCAAGGAATCAATAAGGAGTAAAAACTCTTTCACCAAGGGTTTGGATGGACAACAGAGGTGAATATTAAAATCTCCTAGAATCAACAATCTATCACAATGAGACACGATATCAGCAAGAAACTCTGAGAATTGTTGAATAAAATCTTTGTTGTATTTTGGAGGCCTGTAAACCAGTGCACATAACACAGGGCCCCCTATATCGATTCTCATTAACTGTACCTCAAAGCTGGAGAACACATCAGTATGCAATTTTTTTGTTTTTAAAATTGCTTTTAAAAACAGTAGCAACACCACCACCGTGACCAGTATGCCTTGGAGTGCTAAAAAATTCACAGTCCGGAGGAGCAAGTTCACCAAAAGATAAAAAATCATTCTGTTGCAACCATGTCTCAGTCACAAATAAAAAATCAAGCAGGGCGTTCAATGCCCCATCATGCAATGCAGTATGAATAATTATTGTCACCACTGTTGAGGATCTTATGATAAATGTTCATGTCTAAAAGCCTAATCCTAAACATGATTTTTTTTCTCACAATTGAAGTATTATGGAGGCATTTGCTTAAGGAGTTTTTTTTTAATAAACCAATGAGAGCAACACAAAAACCAGAGCGAGTTAAACCAAAAACTTTCATTCATCAAAAGCATAAGCTAATCTTTTACTTGAAGATTTGATTCAGCATTGCACAAATGTTTGTTGTGAAACAATGTTGCAATTGCTTAGAAGCTAATTTCTTTGAGTTACTAAAAGGCTCAAGAGCTCAACTAAAGCAAACACTGACCACAGTTATGGTGGCAATGTTTTTTTTGTTTTTTTCTTCCAGTTGATTTCCTCCAAGGCTGTGGCTGAAGTCAGTTGTAGTTCTTGTGTTTCTCTTTTCTTCAGTGATGTTGCTTGTTAACACCAGGTGTTCATCACTAATGCACAATCATCATTTAATTAGTTACTTAATTATATAATTAACTTTAACTCTTTGAGGACTTGGGATTTGACTTGAGACTTGCTTGTGACTTGAAAGGAATGACTTGGTTCCTCCTCTTGTGAAATCAGCTGCTGAGTTCATGGGTGGAACAAAAATATGGCAGGACTTTTATTCTTTGGCCCCTGGACTTTCCACCTCTGCCGTTCAGACTATTTCAGGGATGGGCAACTTCGGTCCTGGAGGGCCGGTGTCCTGCAGAGTTTAGCTCCAACCCTAATCAAACACACCTGAAGGAGCTAATCAATGTCTTCAAGATCACTGGAAAGCTACAGGCAGGTGTTTGATTAGGGTTGGAGCTAAACTCTGCAGGACACCGGCCCTCCAGGACCGAAGTTGCCCATCCCTGGACTATTTAAATATGATCGGATTTCAATCTGATTTGCACAAAAATCGGATTTGGGCTGACAGTCTGAACGAGGCCTCAGTCTAACGACTTGGTCTAAGTGAAGTCTAACGCAGTACATGTAGGGTCCGTGGTCCGTGTATCATCTGATAATTAAATTATTCTACTATTCTATTTAACAGGTCAATATTTTGTTTTTCGTTTTTTTCTGTATGAACCAAAAGATGTCAGCTGTAAAGCCTGATGGATGAATCTGTCTTTCAGTCTGTTGGTCCTGGCTTGGAGACTCCGCAGTCTCCTCCCTGATGGTAGCAGACTGAAGAAGTTGTGTGTCAGGTGGGTGGGATCACCTGCAATGCAGAGGGCTTTGCGGGTGAGACGGGTGCTGTAGATGTCCTGGAGGGAGGGGAGAGAGACACCAACGATCTTCTCAGCTGCTCTCACTATCCGTTGAAGGGACTTGTGGCAGGACGCATTGCAGGCGCCATACCACAGAGTGATGCAGCCAGTCAGAATGCTCTCAATGGTGCCAAGGTGCACATGATTGGGGCCGGGGCTTTGGCTCTACTGAGTTTGCGGAGGAAGTAGAGACGCTATTGTGCTTTCTTGGCCAGTGCTGCAGTGTTGTTGGTCCAGGAGAGGTCCTCTGTGATGTGTACACCCAGGAACTTGGTGCTGCTCACTCTCTCCACGGTTGCACCATTGATGGTCAGAGGAGCATGCAGAGAGTGCACTCTCCTGAAGTCAACAACAATCTCCTTCGTCTTCTCCACATTCAGAGAGATATTGTTGTCACCGCACCACCCGGCCAGGTGGCTCACCTCGCTCCTGTAGTTTGTCTCATCTCTGTTGCTGATGAGACCCATCACAGTCGTGTCATCCGCAAATTTAATGAAGAGGTTGGAGTTGTGTGACGGTGTGCAGTCGTGGGTCAGCAGAGTGAAGAGGAGGGGGCTCAGCACACATCCTTGGGGGGGCCCCTGTGTTCAGTGTGATGGTGCTGGATGTGTTACTGCCGACCCGTACTGCCTGAGGTCTCCCGGTCAGAAATTCCTACACCCAGTTGCACAGCGACGTGTTGAGCCCCAGCTGGACCAATTTATGAATGAGCTGTTGAGGGATGATTGTGTTGAATGGTGAACTGAAGTCTATCAACAGCAATATAACATACGTGTATTTTTTGTCCAGATGTGTGAGGGCTGGGTGGAGGGCAGTGGCGATGGCATCAGCGGTCGAGCGATTGGACCTATATGCAAACTGGAAGGGGTCCAGGGAGGGGGGGAGGACAGACTTAATGTGTTGCATGACTAGCCGTTCAAAGCACTTCATGAGAATAGGAGTGAGTGCTACTGGACGGTAGTCATTGAAGCAGGATGGAGATGACTTCTTCGGGACTGGAATGATGGTGGTAGCTTTGAAGCATGTGGGGACAACAGCCTGACTTAGCGAGATGTTGAAAATGTCTGTGAAGACATCAGTGAGTTCCACTGCACAGTCTCTCAGTACACGCCCAGGAATGTTGTCAGGACCCGGAGCTTTTCGTGCATTGATCCTGCTGAGGGATCTCCTCACGCTGTTCGGGGACAGCGTCATCACCTGATCGCCGGGAGGAGGTGGAATCTTCTGTGCAGTGATGCTGTTTTGTGCCTCAAAGCGAGCAAAGAAGGCATTCAGCTCGTTCAGCAGGGGGATGGTGCTGTCACAGGTCTGTGGTGGGGGCTTGTAGTCCTTAATGGTCTGAATCCCCTGCCACAGGCTCCGAGTGTCTCTGCTGTCGCTGAAACGATGGGCTATCCTCCTGGAGTACTGTCTCTTGGCCTCTCTGATGCCACTGGATAGGTTGGCCCTAGCTGTCTTCAGGCCCTCCTCATCTCCAGCTCTAAAGGCAGCGTTCCAAGCCTTCAGAAGTCTGTAGACCTCCCCTGTCAGCCACGGCTTCTGGTTGGCCCGGACAGTGATAGTCTTTGTGACCGTTACATCATCAATACACTTGGTGATGTAGGCAGTGACAGTCTCTGAGTACTCTTGGAGGTCTGTAGTATTGTTGTATGTGGCAGCCTGCTTAAACATATCCCAGTCAGTGGTGTCAAAACAGTCTTGAAGTGCCTCTGACGACCCTTCAGGCCACACTTGTATCTGTTTGTGTATTGGTTTGATGACTTTAACGAGCGGTCTGTATGCAGGCATTAGCATGACAGTGATGTGGTCTGAGGCCCCGAGGTGGGGGAGGGGTAGGGCCTTGTAAGCTCCTCTCTGGGTGGTGTAAACAAAGTCCAGGGTATTTTTCCCCTTGTTGGAAAGTCTATGTGTTGGTGAATTTTTGGGAAAACACTTCTTAAGTCTGCGTGGTTGAAATCCCCAGCCAAGATTAGAAAAGCATCTGGGTGGGCTGTCTGCTGCTCACTGATGTATTAGTACAGATCATTTAGTGCTTCACTCCTGTTGTTGTTGTTGGAGCTGGGAGGGATGTATACAGCAACGAGCAGTATGGCTGAATATTCCCTAGGTAGATAGAACGGCCGGCACTTAATTATCATAAACTCCACCAGGGGTGAGCAGTGTTTGCAAACCACAACAGCGTCGCAGCACCATGCATCATTGATGTAAACAAAAAGCCCGCCGCCACGTCTTTTACCTCCCTCGACGAGAGCTCTGTCTGCTCGATAGCATGTTAGCTATTCGAGCTGAATGGCGCAGTCCGGTACGCTGTTGTTAAGCCATGTTTCCGTAAACACAAAAGCACAACAGTCTCTTACAGTCCTCTGAGCAGAGCGAAGCAGTCGGATGTAGTCCAGTTTATTGTCCAAAGAGCGTACGTTCGCCAGTACGATGGTGGGGACAGCTGGCTTGTGTGGGTTAGCCACTAGCCTAGCTCAGATACCTCCGCACTTACCTCTCTTCTGCTTCCTCTCATGCCGCTTGTAGCGCCTCCGCTGTGGGCGAGATGTAGTAGTGGGGGTCGGTGATGGTGTAGGCCTCCGGAGCAGACCGAGGTCCCGCAGCTCTTCGACGTGCGCAGAGTTTAACTCTAAAAATGTGGTTATGCCGACATCGAGCAGAAACTCACGACTGTATGCGCGCTTAAAGACAGGTACACTCAAAAAAATGATTCGGTCTAAATTTACATTTTATGTAATTCAATTGCATGACAAATTTCCATCCATTTAGATTACATAGTTTTAACATAAACAAATCAATTAACTTAATGTGATTCATATCCATCAGACATACGTGAATGAAACAGGTAAGATTTATGTAATAGTTCACAGCAAAGTCCCCACACTGCTCAGTGTTCATGTGTTTCCACACTACAGAGTGTTAAAGTAGCATTGAAGCAGTGTTGGAGTTAAGAAGATAATTATGTGATGATTGATCATTAATGATGAACAGCTGCTGTTATCAAGAAGAATCACCGAAGGAAAGAGAAACACAAGAACTACAACTGACTTCAGACACAGCCGAAGATGAAATCAACTGAAATAAAAGACATTAAATAATTTAAGATCTGATTAAACAACTCCACAAACAGCATCAGATTGACCATATTGACTTTATTTCTGTCAGACTTCTAGAGAAGCTCTTATTGAGAATTAACAGAGGTTTCGATGCGTTATTATTTTGTTTGAAATCACCAGCAAAGAGACCAGTGTTTCCTTTTGTTGGGCTCTTGACCTTTTGGTGTTAATATTACACTGGTTGCTTTAATTGTGTGTTCATATAAAACACGCTTAGCTTAACCAGTAAAGCCAAAACAAAAAGAGTTGTTGGCAAATGATCCACCGACCTCGTTTCAAGTCCAATTTATGATTATATGGTTGTTGTAATGCTTTAGCTTTGCTCGTAGCATCAGATGTAGTAGTATTGTAAAAGCAGATAATTTGAAAAATTTACAAATCACTTTGTGCACAAAAAGTTTTCATCGGTAGCAACACAAAGACCACAAACATCAAGAATCAGTGTATGAATCTCAACAATGGTGACAGTCAAGAAAATATTCAGATAAAACTCTGATCACAACACAAGCTACTAAAAAGTCACAACTAAAGCAGCAAACGTAAAATAAAATAGTAAGAATAAAAGAAAATAATCAGACAATTCAGCTGCATTGTTTATTCATGCTGCAATGCATGCTGGGATACACGGGATAGTCTTGTACTATGCTGGTACCCATCATGCATTGCAACATGAAGCATTTTGTTGACTGTCACCATTGTTGAGATTCATACACTGATTTTTGATGTCTGTGGTCTTTGCGTTGCTGCAGATGAAAACTTTTTGTGCACAAAGTGATTTGTAAATTATTCAAATTATGTTTTTTACAATACTGCTAGATCTGAAGCTATAAAAAAATCTAAAGCAATACAGCATCCACACAATCAGATATTGGCCTTGAAATGAGGTCAGTGGATCATTTGCCAATGACACTTTTTTTTATTCCTTCTTGGCTTTGGTGGTTAAGCTAAGTTTGTTTTATATAAACACACAATTAAAACAACCAGTGTAATATTAACACCAAAAGGTCAAGAGCCCAACAAAAGGAAACACTGGTCTCTTTGCTGGTGATTTCAAACAAAACAATAAAGCATCTAAACCTCTGTTAATTCTCAATAAGGGCTTCTCTAGAAGTCTGACATAAATAAAGTCAATATGGTCAATCTGATGCTGTTTGTGGAGTTGTTTAATCAGATCTTAAAGGATTTAATGTCTTTGTTTATTTCAGTTGATTTCATCTTCGGCTGTGTCTGAAGTCAGTTGTAGTTCTTGTGTTTCTCTTTCCTTCGGTGATTCTTCTTGATAACAGCAGCTGTTCATCATTAATGATCAATCATCACATAATTATCTTCTTAACTCCAGCACTGCTTCAATGCTACTTTAACACTCTGTAGTGTGGAAACACATGAACACTGAGCAGTGTGGGGACTTTGCTGTGAACTATTACATAAATCTTACCTGTTTCATTCACATATGACTGATGCATATGAATCACATTAAGTTAATTGATTTGTTTATGTTAAAACTATGTAATCTAAATGGATGGAAATTTGTCATGCAATTGAATTACATAAAATGTAAATTTAGACCGAATCATTTTTTTGAGTGATAGACGAGACGAAGATGTACAAAAACATTGCGACTTACAAGACAAAAAACACGAAAACACCATTCTGACGGGAGAGAGAGAAGCCGCTGCGTCTGTGCGCGCCGCCATCTTGGATGGCAATTGGACAAATGCCAATTGGACAATTTAAGTGCAGTCAGTTTCTGCAAATAAAATGAGTTAACGGAAAGGTTTGTATATTAAAATTGAATCCGTTAACAAAATATTTTTTTTCACTGTAAATTTAAACAGTTCTGTAAATCCTAAAATTTTTCTACCGTATTTTTCACGGTAAAATTCTGTCAACCACAGCTGCCGGTATTTTACCGTAAATTTAACAGATTTTTTTTTTTACAGTGCACTACACTGTAAAAAATGATCGTGATTTTAACGGTAAAAGACTGTAAAAATGCCACAGTAAAAACCTGTTAAATGATTAACAGTAAGTTTCCTTACTATATACAGTGAATAACTGTAATAGATCTAACCTTTTTTTTTCGAGAAAGTAGCCTCAGAGTCGACACTCATAGACTGTGTCTGAAACCACACCCTACACCCTCACTACACCCTCATTCACTAGTCCCCACATTAGTTGACTATATAGTCCACTAGACAGAGTGATTGAGAACAAACAAGTGAATTCAGGCACTGATGAACACCTGCTGTTAACAAACACAATCACTGAAGGAAAGAACAAGAAACAAAACTACAACTGACATACAGCCACAGCCTTTAATGAAATCAACTGAAATAAAACAGTAGAGGATGATTAAACAACTCAACAAACAGCATTACCAGCTCCACTTATTACTAACCAGTTTGACTTCATTTCTGTCATATATCTACGAATTAACAGAGGTTTATATTTTATTTCAAATGTTTTGATTGACCTCACCATTTTGGTGATCAGTGTTTGCTTTAGTTATGTTCTTGACCCTTGAATCTCTAACATTAGTTTTTCTCTGGTTGTTGTAACTGTGTAACACACATTTGATATGACAAGAAAAACTAAGACACATAACAGTTAAATACATTTGGTTAACTGTTGATGATTCACTGATCTTAATTAGTGTCAAAAGATATGGGTGATTTGTAATTAATTTCATATTGTTTATAGTAATAATATCTCTCTACAAGATAAGTTGAAAAACTATTAATGAATTTAAAAGTATTTTATACACAAAACCTTTAGAGTTACAGCAGCATTTAAACACACACAGACATCAAGAATCAGCACATGAACCTCAACAATGGTGACTATTAATTATAAAAAAAAATAATTCATGCCTCAAAGCATGCTGGGTGCCAGTACAAAACTCCCAGCATGCATTGCAGCATGAATAAATTATGCAGCTGAATGTTCTTACCATTTTCTTTATTTGCTTTTATTTTGGTGTTGTTTTGGTTGTGACTTTTCAGTAGACTGTTTTGTGATGTTCAGAGTAGAACCGATTTTTATTTTTTTTTTCATAATTTTTGAGATTCATACGCTGATTGTTGATGTCTGTGTGTGTTTAAGTTCTGCCGTAGTTCAATACATTTATTTGTGCATATTGTGCTTAGAACTGTTTAACAACATTTGATAACGTTAGTGTCAGCGGTGCAATTTAAGTCTATTAATATATCACATCTTTAATAAGAGATTAAACATTGGGTAAGATCATTGAATCAGACTGGATCATGATGGTTTTGACATCACAAACATCACTTTTCTCATCACAATTTTTTTTGGCTTTTCTTGCTTTAAAAAACTGTGTTTAAGAAACAGCTAATCAAAGCAACCAAAAACATAATTTTAAAAAGTCAAGGTTCAAGAGCCCAACTAAAGCAACCACTGATCGCCAATATGGTGACTTCAAATGAAAGTACAACACCTAAAATCTCAATAAGAGCTTTTGTACACATATGACAGAAATTAAGTCAAACTGGTTAGTAATAAGAAGCTGGTGATGCTGTTTGTGGAGTTGTTTCACCACCCTCTGCTGAGATCTTGAGAGATTTAATGTCACAAATACAGGAAAACAACTTTGTAGTCCAAACGAGCCGTTCGCTCTAGTTCTTGAAAAGGGATTTTTTAAAAACGAAATATCTCCCTTTGGAGTGGACTTTGAGATTTGTAACTTTGTAGATCGTTTTATGCCCAAGCATACACTCTACACACTGAGTAAAATTCAAAAAGTGAAATAGCATAATAGGACTGCTTTAAATTTAAAATGTATTGCAATGTATGTGGTTCTAGTAATTGATACAATTTATTTATTTAATTATTTTGTTATGGTTTGCATTGTAAAATGTTACCTGTACCTCCTGTATATTTAAACAGAAAGAATGGAGAAATTGAACTTTAGCCTAATGTAATTAGACTAAAAAGTACTTAATATGATGATTATATGGAGCCATTGTTCATGCAAATTTAAGGAAACAGACAAGCTCAAGTTCCATCAAAATACTTTTTGTGTTTGTTTTGTCAATCTGTCATCAGTGAGGCTGAAGTCTGATTTACAGCTGCTGTCCATGGTGCTGAATCCATGTATATATACAGGTGCTGGTCATATAATTAGAATATCATCAAAAAGTTGATTTATTTCACTAATTCCATTCAAAAAGTGAAACTTGTATAATGTATACATTCATTCCACACAGACTGATATATTTCAAGTGTTTATTTCTTTTAATTTTGATGATTATAAGTGACAACTAATGAAAACCTTAAATTCAGTATCTCAGAAAATTAGAATATTGTGAAAAGGTTCAATATTGAAGACACCTGGTGCCACACTCTAATCAGCTAATTAACTCAAAACACCTGCAACGGCCTTTAAATGGTCTCTCAGTCTAGTTCTGTAGGCTACACAATCATGGGGAAGACTGCTGACTTGACAGTTGTCCAAAAGACGACCATTGACACCTTGCACAAGGAGGGCAAGACACAAAAGGTCATTGCAAAAGAGGCTGGCTGTTCACAGAGCTCTGTGTCCAAGCACATTAATAGAGAGGCGAAGGGAAGGAAAAGATGTGGTAGAAAAAAGTGTACAAGCAATAGGGATAACCGCACCCTGGAGAGGATTGTGAAACAAAACCCATTCAAAAATGTGGGGGAGATTCACAAAGAGTGGACTGCAGCTGGAGTCAGTGCTTCAAGAACCACTACGCACAGACGTATGCAAGACATGGGTTTCAGCTGTCGCATTCCTTGTGTCAAGCCACTCTTGAACAACAGACAGCGTCAGAAGCGTCTCGCCTGGGCTAAAGACAAAAAGGACTGGACTGCTGCTGAGTGGTCCAAAGTTATGTTCTCTGATGAAAGTAAATTTTGCATTTCCTTTGGAAATCAGGGTCCCAGAGTCTGGAGGAAGAGAGGAGAGGCACATAATCCACGTTGCTTGAGGTCCAGTGTAAAGTTTCCACAGTCAGCGATGGTTTGGGGTGCCATGTCATCTGCTGGTGTTGGTCCACTGTGTTTTCTGAGGTCCAAGGTCAACACAGCCGTATACCAGGAAGTTTTAGAGCACTTCATGCTTCCTGCTGCTGACCAACTTTATGGAGATGCAGATTTCATTTTCCAACAGGACTTGGCACCTGCACACAGTGCCAAAGCTACCAGTACCTGGTTTAAGGACCATGGTATCCCTGTTCTTAATTGGCCAGCAAACTCGCCTGACCTTAACCCCATAGAAAATCTATGGGGTATTGTGAAGAGGAAGATGCGATATGCCAGACCCAACAATGCAGAAGAGCTGAAGGCCACTATCAGAGCAACCTGGGCTCTCATAACACCTGAGCAGTGCCACAGACTGATCGACTCCATGCCACGCCGCATTGCTGCAGTAATTCAGGCAAAAGGAGCCCCAACTAAGTATTGAGTGCTGTACATGCTCATACTTTTCATGTTCATACTTTTCAGTTGGCCAAGATTTCTAAAAATCCTTTCTTTGTATTGGTCTTAAGTAATATTCTAATTTTCTGAGATACTGAATTTGGGGTTTTCATTAGTTGTCAGTTATAATCATCAAAATTAAAAGAAATAAACACTTGAAATATATCAGTCTGTGTGGAATGAATGTATACATTATACAAGTTTCACTTTTTGAATGGAATTAGTGAAATAAATCAACTTTTTGATGATATTCTAATTATATGACCAGCACCTGTATATGATATTTTTAAATCATTATATATACAAAAGATCAAATAAAATATCAGTAAGAGCTGGTCTGTTTGCTCTTTAAAAAGTGTTTAATGTTTCTTACAACTGATGAAAGTATCAAAAAAAAAAAAATCATATCAGGATCAGATGCATATTATTTTTATAGAAGTGTTCCTTGTATGGGCTTTATTGATATCATCAGTGAACTTACATATTCAGTTTACTGTCATCCTCTGGTGGAAGATTTGAATAATGCTGATCAATTCACTTTGTTGTCCTCATGAACATGAAACCAGTATGAGCTGTCAGTATCAGACACTGTATCCTCCACTTGGTGGCGCTCTTTCAGTGTGATTAATGTGATATTCAGTCAGTGGTGATGGTGGGAGGAGCCAGTAAAGCTGCTCATTACTGATAAAGAGCTGAATAAAGAGGAAGTAACTAAAGTAGACAGATTTAGAGACAGAGAGATTCACACAGAGATCATTCAGCATAAAGAAGACTGAACTCAAGTCACAATGAAGATCCTCCTCATCTTCTTCACTTTCTACCTGATCTCAGGTCAGAGCTTTTCTCTTTCATCACTGCAGTAATGATGCTGTTTTCTGTTTATCATCTTTCTGATCACAGTATCAATCTGATTGACAGATGCAGTGAGATGCTTTAGCGTCACTGGATATTCTGGAGGAAGCCTTCTTGTTGATTCTGGGAAACTTTGGTTCAGTGATTCTGTTAAATATATGGCCAAATTACCTGAGTGGAGAAGAATAATAAATGATACAAAACATAGTAAATGGATTAATGAAGGACGATTCACACTGTTTAAAAATAATGAAGGAAACCTCATGATCTACATCAGAGAACTGAACACACAAGATGCTGGAAGATACCAGATTGGGCTTGATGGCCAGTTGACAACAGATATGACTTTAAATGTGGAAGAAGGTAAATGATTTTAAGACTGAAACCTTTGCTCAGCAGGGGCAGTTCTAGACCCTTTTTACTGTTACTCATTTCAGCATCTACAAAATGCAAGACCTGTTAAGACTTTGTGTCTTTTAGAAGCTTTTCCCAGCAGCATCATCATATATTTCAGTATTTCGCTAAGGAAGAATTATCTTATTTTTATTGTATTTTATTTTTTAAATGGAAAAAAAATATATATTTTTTGATTAATTTCAACTTTTTTTCTCCCAGTTGTCATTTTATATCTCACAGTTCAGTGTTTTTGTCTTTTGTTTTGTCTCAACTATTGTGAGTTTTTCATCTTTTTAATCTCACAACAATTCTGACAAAAAGGCAGAATTGTGAGGAAAAAAAATCAGAATTGTGAGATTAAAAGTTCTGGAGAAAAAAGAAAGAAAGAAAATACTGCGGCAACACACGCTGGATAGTAATCACACAAACAGATAATGTGACAATATTTTCAAACATAATTAAAGTTAACATTTCAAATACGTGTTTTAAAATCTATTTATCAACTAAACCTTGCCATATGATGCACTTAGCATGTCTGTTCAGGAGCAATTCCTGTTCATGCAGAGATTCAATGCCTATTAATCATCTGATGTATTTTGATGTTTCCTTTTGAATGCTGGCAAGTTTTAGTTTTGTGTCTGCTTCTCCCATAAAATAATTTTAGATAAATAAGTTGATTTAATTTGGACCACTACAGTAGAGCCACCATGTCTTTTAAAAATGCTGTATTGTAAGTATGTATGAGGCTGTGTTTTTTTCTTTCTCCCACAAAATTAAAAGATTTGTTGGAGGTGATGGGTGTGATTATATAAGCATTGTTTCTCTACATATTTCCTTGGAGATTAAGACACAAGAGACGAGGTGACGCTCACTCACAGTTACCCACAATCCCCTCTGATGAGCTCCTGTACGCTGCTGTCAGTTTCCAGAAGCATGAAGAGTCTCTCAGTGACGCTACAGTCAGATTCAGTAAGAATGAGATTCACTCTGATTACACTGCAGTCAGTCACCTCACGAGACTCAACTAACTATACACTGTAAAAAAATAATCATGGGTCTTGTAATTTTCATTAAAAAAATTAAGGTGATACTTAAAAATAGTGAGTATATTTCATTAAAGAAATTGTGATTCAGTGTTGTATAGAAAATATTGAGGACTTTTTACTAATAAAACCAAGAGAAGTGTTTTCCTCATTTTTTTAAGGAAACTTAAGCAGTTTTGAGGCTTGAATTGAGGAACTGATTAAACTAAAAAAAAAGGAAAGAAGGCTACCTATTTATTTGAAGAGAATTAGCTCAATTTTGCAGTTTTATTTTAGAGTTGATTGTTAGTTCCCAGCATGCTTTGCATATGGCTGGATGGAGAGTAAATTTTGAAATTAAATGCTATTTTATGTGTTTTTGAGTGAAGCGAAACATCTATTAATGTTTAATGTTCAGTTATGTTTGACATTTGAAAGAGTTTCTGTTAAGTTGAAGTTTCCATTGTGCAGTGCAATCGTTACCATTGTGCAGAAGAGTAGAGCTTATGGTTATGGATACTACTCCTATAAGATATTGAACCTTGTTCATTGAGCAGTAGCTTTGCTAGAGCAGTACTTTCTAGTAGTTCTCAAGTATTTTCCTACTTGAGCTGTTTGGCTGTATTCAGTCTTTTAAATGTACAACATAATTCAAAGTCAAATACAAACAGGCCTCACTCAAAATCACAGACTTTTGAGAATCAACTTAAAATAAATGAGCACATTTCACTAATTATATTAAATGTATTGTGTCATACATTAATTAATTTAGGAGATTTTACATTATTTTTTTAGATATATTCCGTTAAAAAATCAAGTCGTATAAACTACTCCAAAATATTAAGTGTGATATTGTTACCATAATTATTTTAAGTAAATAGCCCGTTCCATTTTTTTACAGTGTAACAGATTACAGATCATCACACATTACATCAGTAAAACTAGGCTTTCAAGTGTTTTTTTTTTTACTTGTTCTTTTATTAAAATCTCTTCATAATCCATAATTTAGTGTTGAGCAGTTGTTTGGTTTGATAAGGGTTATTCAGTTCAGTGTGTGAATCATGAGACACTTTAAAGTTTCTGCTGCGGTTCATGTTGTTTCTTTCACGTTTAAATATTTATCATGTCAGTTTATCTGAGGGTGTGATGAAAACAGGAAATAAAAGCCCTGTGTCACACTTCTAGAATATACTGTCAAGTCTCCACTCCAAATGCAGCTTTTGACACAAATATTTAATAAAGTCACTTTTTATTAGCAGCTCTTAAACAGACACGAGTTAAACCAACATTTATGATGAGACACATGAATCATTTGTACTCTGTCCAGAACTTTCAAAATTATTAAAATGTTTAAAATTAAAATTATCATCTCTTTCTCTCCTCTCTGAATATTAATTATCTTTGAGCTGCTTGAGATTTGTACATGTAAGAGATACTAATTATAAGGACTAACTTTTTTAATAACTTCATTATTTTATAATATTGAAAATTTCTAAGAAATGCTTTTCTTTTGCTGTTTTTTTCCTTCAGTTTATTTTTGTTCTGTTGGTATTAGTTATTTTTTGGTGTAAGACTTTACTGTCGAGCCATATACAGCATTTCTACTATTCTATACAGCGTTTTTACTATGTTTTCTTGCTTACTGTTCAAAGATGATAAAGTCTAAAATCTGAATGGAATTATTTTAGAAGTTTTATTTTGCATATTTATATCAGTACTACAAGAAGCATTCGAACAGCAGAAGAGAACAGCAGTTTGTAAGTGTTTTGTCTTGTTTTCTCATTAGATTAAAGCTCAGTTGTCGTTGCTAGGAAACATTGTTTTTGCATCCTGTGTTTTACCTGGTAAACGCGTTCGCAAGTCGCGTTTGTTCTCGTGCTTATCGCGGGAGTTCCCAGTTTCGGTTTGCTAAGTAGAAAGGCGTGGTCAGCTGACTTCAGGGACTAGTAATTAGGCAAGTATAAAACTGGTTTGTACACCGCGGCAGCGGTCGCGGCAGCTCTCGTGTGAAGACCGACGAGTGTAAAGACGATCGACTCTACCTTGCACGACTCCTCCGAGCAAGGACACCGACAAGGCACTTGAGTATTGCTTTCTCCCCTTTCTTTACTTTTTGTCTAACTTGTACTCATCTAACTGTTTAGTCAATTGTATTCACTATGTGCTTAAAAATCTGTACTATTACTACTAACACTCGGAGAGCACGCACTGTACGTTGGAGGCAGGCCAATCCTAATAATCTACGAACGGTCCCTCTGTCCTCTACTACTTTACTCTCGGTTCCAATTGGTCTTTGGAACTGCCAGTCTGCTGTAAACAAAGCAGATTTTATTCCTTCTATTGCTACCCATTCCGGTCTCAACCTCATGGCCCTAACTGAGACTTGGATCAAACCTGAGGACACTGCCACTCCTGCAGCTCTCTCCACTAATTTCACTTTTTCCCACACCCCTCGCACGATTGGGAGGGGTGGAGGCACTGGTCTCCTTATTTCAAATGAATGGAAATTTGATCTTCTACCATCTCCTACAGGCAACAGTTCATTTGAATCTCATGCAATTACTATTACCCACCCTGCTAAAATCCACGTTGTAGTTGTGTATCGTCCCCCAGGTCAACTGGGTGACTTCCTGGAGGAGTTGGATGTGTTACTGTCAAACTTTCCTGAAGATGGTACTCCTCTGGTACTGCTCGGTGACTTCAACATCCACCTAGAAAAACCCCAGGCTACTGACTTCAACACTCTTCTCACTTCATTTGACCTCAAACGAGTGTCTACTACGGCTACTCACAAATCAGGTAACCGACTGGACCTCATCTACACACGCTACTGCTCCACTAACAACACATTAGTAACTCCACTGCACACCTCAGACCACTTCCTCATCACTTCTAACCTCACACTATCTCCTGACATAGCACACGCTCCTTCGCAGGTCACCTTTCGACGTAACCTACGCTCGCTCTCTCCCTCTCGCCTATCCTCAATGGTTTCATCCGCACTACCTTCACCCTCTCAGTTTTCAGCACTCGACACAAACAGTGCTACTGACACTCTTTGCTTCACTCTAACATCTTGCTTAGACAACTTTTGCCCCCTTTCATCCAGACCAGCACGCGCTACCCCCTCTGCCCCCTGGTTGTCCGATGTTCTCCGTGAACATCGTGCTAAACTAAGGGCTGCAGAGAGGAAATGGCACAAATCCAAAAACTCTACCGATCTTAGTGTGTATCAGTCACACCTCTCTTCCTTCTCTGCAAATGTCTCCACTGCTAAAATGACATACTACCACAACAAAATTAACAACTGTTCCGACTCTCGCGCACTCTTCAAAACGTTCTCTTCTCTTCTCTGTCCTCCTCCCCCTCCTCCTTCATCAACTCTTACAGCTGATGACTTTGCAACTTTCTTCACAAATAAAACAAACACCATCAGTGACCAATTCCTCACACCACAAACTAATAATAACTTCATAACGACAAATACACAATCTCTCACCTCCTTTTCTCCTCTCTCGGAGACGGAGGTTTCCAAACTCATCCTTTCCAATCATCCCACTACTTGTCCGCTAGATCCTATCCCCACTCACCTCCTTCAAGCCATTTCTTCTTCAGTCATACCTGCGCTTACTCACATTATCAACACCTCGCTTCACACTGGGACATTTCCCACAGCATTTAAGCAGGCTCGGGTAAGCCCACTGCTTAAAAAACCTGCTCTAAATCCAGCACTTTTAGAAAACTACAGACCGGTATCCCTTCTTCCATTCATTGCAAAGTCACTTGAGCGAGTTGTGTTCAACCAACTCTCTCTGTTTCTTGCACAGAACAACATTCTGGACAACAACCAATCTGGCTTCAGAAGTGGCCACTCAACTGAGACTGCCCTACTCTCAGTTACAGAGGCCCTGAGACTGGCAAGGGCAGCTTCCAAATCCTCTGTACTCATCTTGCTGGATCTGTCTGCTGCCTTTGACACAGTTAACCACCAGATCCTCATGTCCATCCTCAGAAAGATGGGCATCTCAGGAACCGCCCTCCTGTGGTTCGAGTCTTACCTCTCAGATAGGTCCTTCAGGGTGTCTTGGAGGGGTGAGGTTTCAAAGTCACAACTTCTTGCTACAGGAGTTCCTCAAGGCTCAGTGCTTGGACCACTTCTCTTCTCCATCTACATGTCGTCATTAGGATCGGTTATTCAGAAGCATGGCTTTTCCTACCACTGCTATGCTGATGACACTCAACTCTACTTCTCATTCCAACCAGATGATCCGACGGTAACTGATCGCATTGCAGCCTGTCTGAGTGACATTTCTAGCTGGATGATGGACCATCACCTTCAGCTCAATCTTGCTAAGACAGAACTGCTCGTGTTCTCCGCCAACCCATCACTTCACCACAACTTCTCTATACAGCTGGGTTCGTCAACCATAACTCCTTCCAGGACTGCCAGGAACCTTGGAGTTGTGATCGATGATCAGTTAAGCTTCACAGACCATATTGCTACAACGGCCCGGTCCTGCAGATTTGCCTTATACAACATTAGGAAGATTAGGCCCTTCCTGTCAGAGCAAGCTGCACAACTCCTTGTCCAAGCTCTTGTTCTCTCCAGACTGGACTATTGTAATGCTCTCTTGGCGGGCCTTCCCGCATGTACTATCAAGCCTCTGCAACTGATCCAGAATGCAGCAGCCAGAGTGGTCTTTAATGAGCCGAAAAAAGCTCACGTTACCCCTCTCTTCATCAGGTTACACTGGCTACCAATAGCCGCTCGCATCAAATTCAAGGTACTGATGTTTGCCTACAAGACCACAACTGGCACTGCACCAATATACCTAAACTCGCTAGTTCAAACTTATGCGCCCTCCAGAAGCTTGCGTTCTGCAAGTGAACGACGTCTTGTGGTGCCATCCCAAAGAGGTACCAAATCACTCTCACGGACCTTTTCCTGGACTGTGCCCAGCTGGTGGAATGACCTCCCGATCTCAATTCGAACAGCTGAGTCTTTAGCCATTTTCAAAAAACATCTAAAGACACATCTTTTTCGCCAGCACCTGACTAACTAATACTAACACTTACCTATTCTATTTAATAAAAAAAAAAAAAAAAAAAAAAAACATTCCTAGCTACGTGTACTGTACTAGACTAACTGAGACTTGTCATGGCACTTGTATACTGTTGCTCTCTCGATGGTCTGATTGCTTCTATTGTTCTCCTCATTTGTACGTCGCTTTGGATAAAAGCGTCTGCTAAATGATTAAATGTAAATGTAAATGTACTGATTTTTCACATAAAAACTAACTAAAGGTAATTTAAGGTCTGAACAGTAATCATTTTCTCTTTTTTTTCCCCAAAATTAATTGTTTTTTTTTTGTGTCAAAGTTTCTCATTGATGCTTGAGGTGTTGTTTTTGTGTGTGTGTGTGTGTGTGTGTGTGTGTGTGTGTGTGTGTGTGTGTTTGTGTGTTTGTGTGAGTGTGTGTGTGTGTGTGTGTGTGTGTGTGTGTGTGTGTTTGCGTGGTAAACTGTTTTTTCCGTCCAGCTCAAAACCACAGAAAACAGATGAAGGTTCAGGGTCTCAGTTTAGTTTGATTGTGAAGGTTAAACAGACTTATTCAGGAAACCCACAGAGACACACACAACTGAACACAGACAGACAGAAGATGAACATTCATTGTTAACAGAAGACAATAAAGACTAAAGAGTTGCTCAGTTTACTACAGACATCCAGTAATGCATCTTCAACATTTACTGAAAGTCGTGAATTTAGAAAACTGTTTCAGAAAATGATCAACAAATTATTCATGTGTAATTTTACAGTTTTGTTTTTATAATAACAAATCAAACAACATTGAAACAATGAGCTCCCAAATCAAAGAGTGTCTTTAAAAAAAAGAAAAAAATAAATCTCATATATTTGTTTTTAAAATTTATATCAGTACCGCTTTAAACAAGCAACATTTACATGTTTTACTATACATTTTTATTTTCATCATCATCATTATTATCTCCCTGGTTAAATTTGAAATATTATAGTGTATCTTCAGTATAGCAGTAATAGTAAAAGTCATATGCTAGTTTGCTTTTCTGAATTCAGCCAGAGAGAGAGAGAGAGAAAAAGTCAATCTAGGTAACATAAATGTTAGAGCATTGTTGAATGTGTAATGTCCGTTTCTGATTTTGTGTTGTGATATTATGAGATCGTCATTAGACAGTTAAATTCAAGAGCAAATGAAACAGATGAACAGATGTCCTTTAACCACCTTCAGGTGTGATGAAGACAGGAAATGTGCCAGTAGAGACAGTATTTTCACTTTCCACCATAAAATAATTATATGAATTTGTGTAATGTATGAAAAATGAAAAATCTTATACTGTATATAATAAAAAAAATTCCCCAGTGGTATAGCGGGACCCTGCCTGACCAGGCTGAAGCCTTGGATCATCATTGGGTGAACTATCCCTTTAATAGACCTGAATGTTTTTTTTATTTATTTTTTATTAAAATAATTAAATAGGGCTAATTGTTCAGGGCTGGCTGTAAATTTGGCTTTAAATGTTAATGAACTTTTATTCAAGTCTTCTGAAATGTTAACAAGAGGTCATTATGCTTTTTTAATGTAGAATAACTTCGACATTGTGTAGATGCTGAATACATAGATCATTATACAGCACGGGGACTCTTCGCATTGTTTTAAAACAATTCAACTCTATTCTGAAATTAAAAGACTTCCTCACTGGCAGCTACAGCTGATCACAAAATGAGTCGTATTTGTTTCTGCCTCTGATGCTGTGCATCTCATGGTTATCTGTTTATTTTAAGAATCTTCCGTTCTTATTTAGATTGTTTATATTCAAATATGACATAACAACAAAACATGCAACAGCCAATGAAGTTTAAGCGCAGTTCCTAGTTCTCCATATATGGCGCTGCGCGCTGCACGTCGTTTGAATGAAAACAGAGCCCGCGGATAAATTGTCATATGAACGAGAAGATAAGAGAGAGCAATGTGAGTATTCAATTAAATTTAGTTCTGTTCCTCATGGAGAGCTGTTATGACTTTAGAAGACGTGTATTTACAGAGCAGCAAGCGTAGGGACAGTTTTCTTTTGGAGCTTGACCGCTGCTGGAGTTCATGAATACCTACAATTATTTATAAACTCAAACAACAATAAATTATTAACATGTCAAATTATGCAGTATATATGCACATACACAGACGTGCTAAGATATCAAAATGGATGGCACATTTCAAGCAATATATCAAACTATTTGTACATTTTCAGAAGGAAATGTGAATACTGCTCGTTTAATATTCGACCCAACAATGCAATATGTTGTCATTTAATGGTAAAATGGGGTAAACGTATAATTATTTTATATCCCAAATGTAGCGTTCTTACAGTATATTGCAACCTTTTAGCATACATAAGCGGCGATATATTAAAGATGATCCCTATTATTTTTAGTGATATTATAATTTAGAGAGACACAATAAAAACATTGAACTTTTTATCACTAACTTTAGAGCACTAACTTGGTCGAGACTATAAACATGATATTTTTTTTATTTTTTTTTTAATGTTTTTAACCTCTAGATGATCTCTTTAGTGTTGGTGGTTATGATGTCCTGTTCACTATTGTATTTATTATTATAGTTTTGTACCACTTACAGTAAACACACAACCAGGTCTTAATGAAACTCTGGCTCCATCTAGTGGCAAATTTGAGTTAAAGTGAAATTTCTACACCTAAACAATGGGTCTCATTCACTAAGCATGCGTACGCACTAATTTGTGTGTGAAATGTTAGTACGAATGATTTTAAGAACAAACCACGAATCACCAAAAATTTCGTACTAAAATGTATTCTACATTTACGAAAACTTATAGGAACAACTGAAACCACACGTACGCAGAAATCACTTACTCTGCACGGCCTTATAATCATGTTAAGATGTTATATTTAATCTAAATACGACTATGATTATATTAAAGCATGTTTACTAAATAATTGTGTTATATAATCCATATACAAAATTATATAACAAACTTATTTAATAATACAATTTAATCTTGTCATCATACATTTCATCATATAGTGAAAGCGTAAGAAAAGTTGTGTTTTGTTCAGCTGTGAGGTTTCTCTGAATAAACCGTATGTAGAGCTGGCTCCCGAGAGGTCTGTAGTCTGGGTCTGTATGAAAGTTTGTTTTGTGTTTGAACTGGTGAGAATGGCACACTTGAATGCTCAAAGATCTGGCGAGAGCGCGTTTGCTCTGAATAAATGCGGAAAGCCCTTATATGGAGATAATTTGGGCGTGTTTTATGCAAATGACTAACCTCGTGCACGCGGCCGCTCAATTAGAATTACTCCAAATTCACTAACATAAGAACGAGGTAAGAACAAATTCATGTGCGTACGCACGTGTTGTGAATTAGGCGGAAAGTTTTAGTGAGAAGTTCAAATGTGCGTATAAATACGAAAAACGTACGCAATTATTAGTGAATGAGACCCAATGTATTGGTTTCATTAAAATTAAATTTATGTGGTTGCATTGCAACTGTTAAAGAAAGCAAAGTTCTTGTGTTCTAGTTTGATAAACTGTAAAATGTCATTAATGCATGTTTGAAAATAAAGAGATAATTTATGTAATGAATTGAAGCTTTAGCCTAATATTTGATAATTGCATGGATCTATTGTTCATGCAAATGTTTTATGACCACAGTCAGAGTGAAGGACACAGATACACTCGAGTTCCAGGGACTTACTTTTTGTGTTTGTGTTGTTAAACTGTCATCAAGTCTGATTAACAGCTGCTGTCCGTGGTGCTGAATCCAGGTTAATGTATGGTATTTTTATTTATAAAGTAAAAAAAAAAATCCAGTTAAATGCAAGTAAGGTCTGTTTGCTCCTAAAAAGTGGTTAATGTTTCTTACGACTCATGAAAATGTCAAAAACTCTAAGTATGAGATGCATTTTCATTTCCAGGAGTTCCTTGTATGTACTCTAGAGCACCTCAGTGAACTTACATGTTCAGTTTAGAAGATTTAAATAATGCAGATAAATTCACTTCAGTGTTATTTGTCCTTATATAGAGAACATTAAACCTGTATGAGCTTCATTATCAGACACGACATCATCCACTAGATGGCGCTCTTTCAGTGCGATTAATGTGATATTCAGTCAATGTGATATGCAGCTGCAGATCGAGGAGGGGCTGCACCTAGGGCGGGGCTGCACGTGTCGCCCCGCCCACAATGCTTCTCATTGGTTAGTGGCAAAGTAAAGACGTGGACGCCACGATGACGTCGACGCTGCGGTAAACAGGAAATGCGGTTGAAACAATACATGGTATTAATACTTAATTATATAAAACAAAACTGTGAACCCGTTAATTACTTATACCTGGTAAAAATATATAGTATTAAACAATACATTGTAAATTTGTTAATTTTTGGAAAACGTTTCATTATGTACCTTTCCAAGCAAGAATCCAATTTCTGCTTTTGACTCACATTGCAATCGCAATGTCAACGAATATAGTTTATTTACAACTTAAGTTTTAAGTTATTTCTATTCATGTGTTTTGGTCATTTACCACTTATAAGATATTTATGGTCGTTTTTTATTTTAATATCAGTATATGCTTTACTGTTACATGTATTATTAACATTTAAATAAAAGTTAATATTCTCAGCAAGTGTCATGTCTTAAGATGTTATTAAAATTAATGGTAACACTTCACAATAATGTTCATTAAACATTAATGTATTAACTAACATGAACTAACCATGAGCAATACAATTGTTATTGTATTTACTAATCTTCGTTTACATTAGTTATTGAAAATACAGTTGTTTGGTTGTTCATGTTAGTTCACAGAGCATTAACTAATGTTAACAAGATTAATAATGTATTAGTAAATGTTGAGATTAACATTAACAAAGATTAATAAATGCTGTAGAAGTGCAGTTCATTATTTGTTCATGTTAACTAATTAACCATTTGGATTTATTTGATAATGAAAAGCTTATGGTAAAAATACCAGCATTGTGTGTATATGAATAACATGCCAAGACAATTATTTCCTTGTTATTTAGGTATGAAACAGTTTAATTCTGATAAAGAAAGGTGAAATTTGTACATCTGTATATAACACATCTTTTTGTACATATAAATCTCTGGTTAAACATTAACATCCTTTACACACTTTCTTCAGAATCAGAATCGGAAAGAGCTTTTATTGCCAAGTATGCTTGTGCATACAAAGAATTTGTTTTAGTGTCATAAGCTTCCAGTTCACAGAGACAACAACGACACACAGACAATAAAAATAAGATGAGAATAAAAAAATACACAAATATAAATAAACAAAATAATAATAATTGAAAGACAAATGATTGTATATACAGCTGTGCAATAGATGATAGAATAAAAGGATGTGTGAACTCCAAACACAAAAGACTGAGGCGGCGTCTGCTGGACCGAGGAGGACTGAGGCGGCGTCTGCTGGACCGAGGAGGACTGAGACGGCATCTGCTGGACCGAGGAGGACTGAGGCGGCGTCTGCTGGACCGAGGAGGACTGAGGCGGCGTCTGCTGGACCGAGGAGGACTGAGGCGGCGTCTGCTGGACCGAGGAGGAAGACTGAGGTGGCATCTGCTGGACCGAGGAGGACTGAGACGGCGTCTGCTGGACCGAGGAGGAAGACTGAGGTGGCGTCTGCTGGACCGAGGAGGACTGAGACGGCGTCTGCTGGACCGAGGAGGACTGAGGCGGCGTCTGCTGGACCGAGGAGGAGTGCTGAGGCGGCGTCTGCTGGACCGAGGAGGACTGAGGCGGCGTCTGCTGGACCGAGGAGGAAGACTGAGGTGGCATCTGCTGGACCGAGGAGGACTGAGACGGCGTCTGCTGGACCGAGGAGGACTGAGGCGGCGTCTGCTGGACCGAGGAGGACTGAGGCGGCGTCTGCTGGACCGAGGAGGAAGACTGAGGTGGCATCTGCTGGACCGAGGAGGACTGAGACGGCGTCTGCTGGACCGAGGAGGACTGAGACGGCGTCTGCTGGACCGAGGAGGACTGAGACGGCGTCTGCTGGACAGAGGAGGACTGAGGAGGACTGAGGCTGCGGCTGCTGGACCGAGGAGGAGGACTGAGGCAGCATCTGCTGGACAGAGGAGGACTGAGGCTGCTGGACCGAGGAGGAAGACTGAGGCTATGGCTGCTGGACCGAGGAAGACTGAGGCTACGGCTGCTGGACCGAGGAGGACTGAGGCAGCGTCTGCTGGACTGAGGAGGAAGACTGAGGCAGTGTCTGCTGGACCGAGGAGGAAGACTGAGGCTGGGTTGGTGGTGAAGCATGGGTGGCGATGTACTTCAGCAAATTTGGACCACATTTTAAAATGGTGAAATCTGAAAGGGCAAAAAAAAAAAAAAAAAAAAAAAAGTTTTTTGAAAATTGCCTAAATTTAACCTTCACTTGTTTGCATTTTGCTCTGGACGGTGGACAGTCACAAGACAGAATTTTCATCAGCACCGTCCATGTGCAAGCACATTTTTTTGTGATTTGAGCAACAAAGACCCATGGTCAATGTGCGGAATGCAGAAAATGAAGTTTACCTGAGCCTTAAAATTAAACATTCTACTACAAATTCACAAGCAATTAAATCAGAAGCATGCACAGTGCATTGCTGGCTGGTTCGGCACCATATTAAACTTTAACTAAAGTGACATAAGCAAAAGACAGTTAAGCTCACCATGATGTTGCACTGCCCACTGAAAGTGATTTTTGATGTGATAATACATCAGTTGTGACATACTGGTGTAATTGCAGAATCGGCACTCACTAGTGCAGTTTTTTAAATACTGCTCACATTCCCCCTTGCTTAACACAGTTTTGTGCATTTTTGCAAGGGGAGATGGCTCTTAAAAGAGCTTTTGGGTTATAAAGTGAAGAACAACAAAAAAGAGGAGAGAGATGGAGGGGTGGGGATAACAATGACAAGAATCTGCAAAAAGAAGGAAATACAGAGAATTAGTATTAGCATAAAATGTTTTTGTTTTTTTTACTCGTGCGGGGGTGTCCAAAGCCTCAACGCACCTGTCTAGAAGTTTCTAGTATGCCTAATAAGATCTTGATTGGCTGGTTCAGGTGTGTTTAATTGGGGTTTGAGCTGAACTCTGCAGGACAGTGGCCCTCCAGGAGCAGGATTGGGCACCTGCTCTAGTGCATATACTGTATAGCAGCATAACAGTATGGAATATAAAAAACGAGCTCTACTTTCAAGAACTGTTAAACTTAATCATACTTTTTGTTGAATTATTAAATGTAGTTTACTGTTTAATACATGTACAATTAATAATAATAATAATAATATCTAAATATTTAACATTTAATCATTTTATTCACAGAAAAACAATCTAAATTTGTATAGCTGTTGTTAATATGAACTTTTTATTACTTCTAGTTCAGTTTTGCCACTGTATTTATTTAAGGGTCTTATTTTGGGAACACTATATCCTAATCATAATCCCACCAAAATCACACACACTAACGTTTCTAATGCTGCCTCAGGAATTATCTTAAATACGAGTTTCCTAGGTAAACATTGCACATGAACGCCCTCCCATTTCGAAACTTTAATGCGATGAGCTCGTAATCACAACTTCAATAGTGAGAATTATTTAATTTCTGATAGAACGTGAAGGCGGCATTAGGCCTACGATGCTTTTGGGAAACGCAGACCTTGCGTGACATGATTGAGTGAGTAAAGTTATGTGATTTTATTTTGAAACTACTTCACATTTCCTTTTAACAACACACTAAACGGCACTTTAGAATTAAAAATTGTAATTAAACAAATTAGACAAGAGACGTAGCTCACCTGTAGTCACCATGCAGCGAAGAACAGCTTAAATGAAGGCCGGTAGAATTGACATAATGAATTGACGCCACTAACCAATGAGAACAGTTGTAGGCGGGACGAGACGTACGGAAGTGAATGAACCTCTACATGTGCATTAACCAGTCAGTACTAGTGATGGAAATTTTGATTCTTTTAAGAGATTCGTTCATTTTCAGTTCGTTCACCAAAATGATTCGTTCAGATTCAAAACTGCACCTCGGTTAGTGATGGGCGTGTTCGTTCAGTAACAACCGTTCGTGAATGAAAATAACCAGTTGTTGAACGATATGGCGAGCTCGGCTCGTGTAGTTTGGCATATTTGAAGCAAAGAAATAAATTTACACTTTACCATTGTAATGAAAACTGACCCACGAGGTGTTTTAGACAGTTTTGTGGTATTTTTTGCACTTTGAACAATTCTCTCAAGATCTCGTTACTCGTTCAGTACTCTGTACAGTAAACTGTAAGTACATTGTAAATAAAAACAGGTAAATTGTTCAAAGTGCAAAATATACCACAAAACTAAGTCTAAAACACAGTAGTGGGTCAGTTTTTGTTCCATGTTAACAATGGTAAACATGTTTAAATTGCATCATGAGAGTCTTTGCTGCAAATTTGGTCCAGAAACAGTATAAACGAGCCGAGCTCAACCTGTGCGCCATCTTAAATTATCGTTAAAAATATGTCCACTGACCACATTTGTACTGGTATCTTACGTTCACTGAACGAGATGTACCAGTTCATTCAACGTCGTTCACGAACGAGATCTCTCTCTCGTTCAGACTCTAAGTGTAGCAGACTTCAAATGGTAACCTCCGGACACCACAGAAACACGACGACACCATGAATGGGATGACGGATTTACTGAATGTATTCCTTAAACAAGAGTAGTGAGGCAAGATTAGTATATACAGACATCAGAAGGCCTACTCTCACATCCCTCTGCTTCCCTGTTCGCATACGTTATGCGTCTGAGCGCGAACGCTTAAAGGAGAAGCGATATATTTTCGTTAACATATGCAAATGTAGGTACTGAATTACCTCACACAACATAAGTCTAAATGAAAGGTGGCAATAGTTGATACATAACATACTTGCAAAAGTTAACATTCAAATATGCTGTAAACTCACTGGAACGCATTAACATGTACTGTAACTCTAAATTGCATTACATTCTGGTTGTGGAATTCCTGTGTGTACAATAAAATAATTTTTGCACCAACAACCTGTGTTATTGCATGAAAATATACCACAAGACAATTAGTATATAAAAAAATATAGCCCAGCATACGCTGAAGTGCACGTCTATCAATCAAATTAACTCAGATGTCTCAATCAATCGGCTACATACTCCCCCCTTAACTTCACAAAACTTGTGCTACTACATGTTTGTCAATTCAATAAGGGAGCAAATAAGGCAAGTCATTTGTTACTGGCCACACCATTCCGTCATGCAACATACATGTTACCCGAACATCACGGGAAAAATAACAAAAGAAAGTTGATCAGGCTCTCAGATATTCTTTTGCTAAAGAGGTGCCTTGTACACCACTCAATTTGACTTAAGTGACTGGTTTTCCTTTTACCTCAATTTTTATGTAGATTCGATTTAACTCAAGGCTTCCTATAACATAAAGGACTTAGTGGCATCACTGACTGCGTTGTGAATTTGTGAATGTGTTTTCTGAGTCATATTCTGAATCAGTCTATTCACAGGCCTAACTAGCCTACCAACCCGTGTTCGAACCCGAGTCACTACTTCAGACACATTAGGGGGTGCACTGGAAATGGACAGTGTACTGATGGCCCTATGCCGCTCTCTGGCACCAGGCATGGTACCATCAGTACATACACCATCTTGAGAGTCTGTTGAATTTGGCAGAATGATCCGAGAATTGAACGGAGGACAATCATTTTCAGTCTCTTGGTCTTGGCTGTTCGTTAATCTCTCGGGCTCTCCAAGATCCAATGCACTCTCCAGATCTCCTGTATCTGATCTTCCTTCAACTGAATCATCTGTAGCAGGTAAGGAGGCCACCCAATCAGCAATGCACTCGGTTTCAGGAGGATCATACTGTGGTGTTGAGTTCTGCGTCAAAGTCTCATCCGACTGTTCCTGACTGGATAGTGAGCCATCATGACAAGACTCATTCTCTTCTACCTCAAGGGGTAAAAAGTTGGCCTGCAGCATAAGATTACGGTGTACCACCTTTTCCTGGCCAGTGCTGGTATTTTTGACTCTGAAAGTATGGCATCTGGAGTCTTTTGAGACTACCACATAAGGCACAGATTCCCACTTATCAGCCAACTTCCTGCGTCCTCTTTGACCCTTATTGGCTAGTAGCACTCTGTCTCCTTCCTCAATGTCACAGCCTTTTGTCCTCATGTTGTAGAGTTCAGTCTGTCGTTTCTGACTTGCACTCGCATTTGCTTGGGCTAAGTTAAGAGCCTCCTTGAGATCATCTCTCATCTTAGCAACGTAACTTCCATAGTCTGTACTTTCAATGAAAATACGCTAATCACACTGATACACATTATGACAGAACCTCTTAACAGTGCTTTAACATCATAAATGCAGCGATTACAATTACAAAGACACAGTAAATGCAAGAAATATGAGAGAGCAAAAATACCTCTGCTTCCCTGTTCGCATACGTTATGCGTCTGAGCGCGAACGCTTAAAGGAGAAGCGATATATTTTCCTTTGGTGTCGCACTAATTAAGGCCCCACCTACAACAATTGATAGGAACTCCCAATTGGAACCATTGAAATTAGAACATTAAATGCATGTTTTGCTGAAGTTAACTCATTTATAGAACAGTTCTCCTTACATATATATAAGAAAAACAAATTAACTCAGATGTCTCAATCAATCGGCTACATAAGCAACTCGGTCAGTGAAGGGCGTATTCGTTCACTACATTCAACAAATCACATGCTCCGTCACATCTCATACTCGAATGCTATTGGCTCGAGGTTTAGTCAGTCTTTGAGTCAGTCTAGCTAACAGCGCCACGCTGCTCTGAAGGGAGGAATTTCAGTGAACGAGAAATATGAATCAGTGGATTACGTGAACGAGAACAATTCGTTCACCTAAAAGATTTGTTCAAAAGGAACGATTCGTTCATGAACTTAACATCACTAGTCAGTACGGCACACACGCGTATTTACGGTAAATACAGTACATACATGATGTCACCACACTACTGCGCATGCGTGTTATAGATATACCATGTCACTTTGCGCATGCGCGGTAAACTCATACACGTAACGTAGGTACGTGATGTCACCGCACTACAGTCTGCAGCGAGGAGTATTTGTGCCGATACCGATTTTTACCGATTCCGATTTTCTTTCTAAGAACTATCATAGTGTATAAAAACAAAAATCTATGCAAATTTCAATGCAAAAATTATTTACATAATAAAGAAATTATTAAACATTACAATTTCCCAATCTGGACTAAGTTACAGATGTTCTCTCACTTAAACAACTCTGAAAATAAAGTGCTCTGTGACTGGAAAGAGGAAGAAATAGTTAACTTAAAATGAGTTGCTGTATGTAACAAAACAGATGTCATTTCCCACTATGTTTATAAATGGTAAATTTTTCCCTAACCTGATACTGAAGTTTGTCTGAAAGCTGCTGTCCGTGGTGATGAATCCACATCAATCTGCCATATTATTATTGTTTTTATGCATAAAGTATCCAAAAAAATCAAAAACCAGTCAGACATGGTCTGTTTTCTTATAAAAAGCTGTTAATGTTTCTTAGAACTAATACATATGTCAAAAAATCCAAATCATAATTTGTATTTTTTTTTTTTTTTCCCATTTCCAAGAGTGGCTTGTTGTATAGATTGTATGGAAGCACAGTGAACTTATATGCACAGTTGCCCTCTAGTGGAAGATTAAAATAACTGTATCAGACACTGTATGCTCCACTAGGTGGCGCTCTTTCAGTGTGATTAATGTGATATTCAGTCAGTGGTGATGGTGGGAGGAGACAGTAAAGCTGCTCATTACTGATAAAGAGCTGAATAAAGAGGAAGTAACTAAAGCAGACAGATGTAGAGACAGAGAGATTCACACAGAGATCATTCAGCATAAAGAAGACTGAACTCAAGTCACAATGAAGATCCTCCTCATCTTCTTCACTTTCTACCTGATCTCAGGTCAGAGCTTTTCTCTTTCATCACTGCAGTAATGATGCTGTTTTCTGTTCATCATCTTTCTGATCACAGTATCAATCTGATTGACAGATGCAGTGAGATGCTTTAGCGTCACTGGATATTCTGGAGGAAGCCTTCTTGTTAGATCATTTAAGACTTGGTTCAGTGATTCTGTTAAATATATGTATAGGCTACATGAGTGGAAAACAATAATACATTACATGAAACATGATAAATGGATTAATGAAGGAAGATTCACTTTATTTTCCAATGAATACGGAGGCCTCTCGATCTACATTAGAGAACTGAACACACAAGATGTTGGAACATACAGGATTGGGGTTGAAGGCAAATGGTCCATCGATATGTCTTTGAATGTGGAAGAAGGTCTGTCATTTTATCATCAAAATTTGTTTAGTAAAACTGCTGATCATTTCAAAGCTTTTCAATATACAAAATATATTTCTTATTTTATGAAAGACAGGTTCATGTTGTAAAGTGTCACAGAGAGTGATGGTAAATAGTGGAAAAACTGCCACCTTCAGCTGTGAATATACGTACAATCATATTAATGATATCAGGATGATATTCAAAGAAGGAAATGACTCCATTAAGAGGATTTACAGCAGATGGAATAAGGAAGAAAGATTCAGTATTTCTGATGACAAACATAAAAACCTCTTCAGTGTCAGCATTTCTAATGTGACACCAGATGATGGAGGAGTTTATTTGTGTGGAGTTTGGATCTACAGACACTCGTACAGTTACTTTATTATTACTACTGTTCATCTGCATGTTGTTAGTAAGTACAACAAACTGTCAATCAAATCTGGCATGAAAGGATTTATAGAATTTAATGATAGATTTAAAGATATTTGTGATTGAAAATTAACAGTGTTTGTGCAGTTTTTCCTGGATGTCACATTCGATTAATGTCATTCAATAAGATATTTGTGATTGACAGCTAAAGTGGGCGTGTCTAGAGCGACTGGCTACTCTGGAGGTCTTCTGATGATCAAGTGTGAACATCCTCAATACAAAACCAAGCCAAAATACATCTGTAAAGAATCAGATGGATGTTCAGAGAGGAAGAATCCAGGAGTTCAGGATGAATGGATGGAGAATGGAGATGTTTCTTTATATGACGACACCAGAGCAGGAGTCTTGATGGTGTTTTTTAGAGAGCTGAAAGCTGCAGATGCAGGAACATACAGGTGTGGAGTGAAAGTATCTGACTATACTGAGAGCTTCACTGAACTTCAGCTGAGCGTCAGACACGGTGAGGAACCTCAGATACTTTATCTTATGTGTATATGTTTAAGTATTTGTTTTGATTTTTGTAATTTCTTAGGGTTTATAGATGCAAAATATCCAAAAACAGTGACTGAAACTGTGTATCTTGGTGAAGAAGTCAACATCAGCTGTCAGATCCCAGAGGAACATAAAGTTAATTTCTGTAAAGAGGATGATAATCACATCTGTCAGAACATCAGCTCATCTAAAGTGACACAAATGAGTGGTTCATCTGAGAGAAATGAAGAGAGAGTTTTTACAGTGAGCATCAGTAATGTGAGCGTGAGAGATGCTGGAGTTTACTGGTGTGGAGCAGAAACCAGAGACACATATTTGACTTTCATCTCCCTGACCACGAAAATACAGCTCAAACTCATCAGTGAGTCCATTCAGATGATCTCACTGTAAATACAGTCTATTCAGAAACATTTGTGTTAAATGTCTGTGTTTGTTTGTTTTTAGTGCCTCCAGTAGTGAGACATGAAGGAGAATCTGCTGAGATCATCTGTCCTTATGATTCAATCTATAAATCAAACACAAAGTCTCTCTGTAAGGGGAAGTGCTCCACTAGAGACAGAAATCCTCTCAGTGAGACTGTGAGAGAAGAGAAAGAGACCAAGACTGACAGACTGACTCTGAAAGATGACGTCACTGCAAGTGTCTTCACTGGGACCATCACTGGACTGACAGCAGAGGATGCTGGGAAATACTGGTGTGCAGTGACATTAGAAACAGACCTCAATTATCTTTACACTCATCTGATGGTCATCATGAACGAGGGTGAGGAAGGTTTATTCATCTGAATATGTGAAGCTACGGCTGTGAATTGATGTTCTTGTGTTTGTAATCATTTCCAGAGCTGAACTTGACTAAGTATGAAGGAGACGACGTGTCAATCCAGTGCAAACATCATGATGAAGATCAGAAAAGCTTCTGCAAAGCACATGAAGCCTCCATGTGTGTGAAGGATGGAGTTTCATTGGAGACGATCAGAGATGATCGATTCTCTTTCAGTGATGAAGCATCTGGAGTCTTTACTGTGAACATCACTGATCTGAGAGAAGAGGATTCTGGGATATACTGGTGTGGAGCTCACGTCATCACTAAAGTCAATCTCACTGTTAAAAAGGGTAAGATAGTTTATCATTTCTCCATTGCCTTTGGGTCAGATTTAAATTTCAGATATCAACACGTGGAATCACTCGAGGTAAAACATCAAACAGGTGAATAAGAATAGCTACTATGTGTTAATGTTTTATTCAGGCCTGTTTAAATTATTATTAGCTAAGTAATCCTGTGCGAATCAAAATGTTGGTGTTTTATTTTCTTGCACAAGAGATTTTAAAAAATATATAGTTTTTCCACTAACTCAGACGTCCCCCGATGTAATGCTGTCTGGATAGTTATTTTCCTCAATGCTTCTCCTCATTTATTTTTGATCATTTTTGAGTATTGTAACTTTTATAGCGGGAATGTGTTCTGTAATATTTCCCTATATATGTATTTTTGATTCATTTTGTTTATTATTATCTACATTTATATAAATATATTGATTTTGTTTATTATTTGTTGTATTTTTTTAAGCCAGGATGTTTTCAGTGTTTTCAATTCATATCAAAACCACAGAGATGTGCTGAAGGTTCAAAGTCTCACTTTAGTTTGGCTGTGAAGAACTAACGGTCTTTATTCAGAGAAAGAGACTAAAATACACTCATGTGATGCGTGTCAGCTTTACAAAGGGAATGAAATGTATTGATAATTACAATTTATACTGTTTTACTCACAATTGTTCTATAACATGTATGTGGGCTGTGTTAAAACAGACAGTTTTTTTGGTAAGAAAAGTGCTGAAAATGAATGGCACCAATGTTGATATTTGTGTAGATAATATTTTATTTATGCATATATCTCTGTGTTTCTCTTTAATTAGCACTCTGTGTTTGTGTTTTATTGTCAGATTTCTCCATGATCATCATTATTAGTGTGTGTGTGATTCTGCTGCTGATCGGTGGATTCACTCTGACTGTGTGGACATTAAGACACAAGAGACGAGGTGACGCTCACTCACAGTTACCCACAATCCCCTCTGATGATCCTGTACGCTGCTGTCAGTTTCCAGAAGCATGAAGAGTCTCTCAGTGACGCTACAGTCAGATTCAGTAAGAATGAGATTCACACTGATTACGCTGCAGTCATTCACCGCACGAGAATCAACTAACTATAACAGATTACAAATCATTTTACATTTGTTTACACTCGCAGTTCATTTATAAAAAAAATATCTTTATAATCCATAACTTAGTGTTAAACAGTTGTTTGGTTGATAGTTCAGTAAAGACAGAACAAAAACTTCTAGAATATACATGATACAGACATTTGACCTCAGATTTAATAAAACCTCTTTAATAGCAGCTCTTGAACAGACACAAGTTCAACCGTTATGATGAGACATGAATCTGTTCAGAGCTTTTAAAATGTCTGTTTTCTTCTCATCTCTGAGTTTTGATCTTTGTACATTTAAAATTCTTAGTATTTGTACATACAAGAGATAATAGTAAAAGAGAGATTATGAGAAAGATAATGTTTAATAACACCATTATTTTAGCACATTAAAAACTATTTCTGTTTTTCAGTTCATTCTTGTTCTGTTTGTTCTTAGTTCACTTTTTTTATGATGTAATGACTGTAGAATCATTTTATTAATTGAAAAATAAATGTAATTTTTTGGGGCTGTTATTTCTTGTATATTGTCCAATGCTGTTATTTAAAATCTTACATTAAGAATGCAATCCTTACAATAAGAACGTTTTTAATTTATGCAAAGGAGAAAGTCTGAGTCTGAAATCTTAATTATATAATTTCATTTTATTTTATTTTCACTAATTTAAATATTCACATATTAATAACAGTCAGGTAATTTAAAATCTGAACAGTTATAATTCTATTATTTATATGATTTGTCATTATGAACTTTTAATCTGAGGTATTTTTTGTCACAAAGTTTCTCATGAATACTGGAGGTGTTTTTGTGTTTGTGTGATAAACATGCCATCTTTCCGTGCAGCTCAAAACCGCAGAAAACTGGTGAAGGTTCAGGGTCTCAGTTTAGTTTGAGTGTGAAGATTAAACACTTATTCAGGAAACCCACAGAGACACATGAGACTGAACACAGACAGACAGAAGACTGATTCTGAACAGAAGACAATAAAGACTAAGAGCTGCATGTGTGATAAAAACAGGAAATAGTTTTTTTTTTAGTACCCATTGGTAACAGATTTTCCATTCCATAAAAAAAGATGTTGTAAATGTGTGTAATATATGAACATAAAAATCATACATATATAATCATACAAACATACCAACCGTATGTATAAGTAAGTGTGCATTATAAAATATCGAACACATCAGTGCCTTTTGCTCTCAGTCACACTGGAACTCTTATGTTGCTGTCCATTAATATTTTACTTAGAAGACCTGAAATAATACATCAGCACTTGAAACGGGAAATCAAACAATCATTTTTGTACCGTTTTTGTGTCCGACTGTGATCCACTGTGGCACATATAACCTTCAGTTCTCATTTAGATTGCAAATATTCAAATATGGACCGACACACACTCGAGAGCCAATGAGGTTTAAGAGCAGTTTTGACTTTATATGGCGCTGAGCGCAGAGCGTCCGTTTGAATGAAAACAAAGTGAATCAAATGAACAGATCATCTAGAGCAGGGTTCCTCAAATATTTCCCTGGAGGGCCAATCTGCTGCAGAGTTTAGCTCCAACCCTGAGCAAACTCACCTACCTGTGATTTTCTAATGATCTTGAAGACTCTGATTAGCATTGCTCAGGTGTGTTTGATTAGGGTTAGAGCTAAACTCTGCAGGAGTGGGCCAGATTTGAGGATCCCTGATCTAGAGCGATTAATCAGTTACATTTGGATCTGTTCCACACACAGACCTATTTTATGTCTTCAGAAGACTTGCAATGACACGCCACGAAACGTATGGACGATTTATATGGTGATTTCTGGAGCTTGACAGCAGTGGTCGCGCTGATGCTCGTGAATCTCACAATATATTTACAAACTCAAACAGCATATGACTATAATTATGAAGTAGAAGGTGAAGCTGAAGTTGCTGTAGGTGAACTGTTTTCCACTTTGATTGTTTGAGAGATGAAGTGTTATGTGGTGTTTCTTTTGTAGCAGCTTGAGGTTTTTTTTAAAAAATACTTGTGGAACAAAGTTTATTATTTTAATAAAACCGCTGCGTAAAAGCCTTTGCAACCAAATACCATTTTGACTGCTGGTGTTTATACTGTTGAACTCATTAAGTGGGTCAAGGTTACACAAATTATGCAGTATACATTATTATATTAAACACCATACTCTAACGTGCTGAGATATCAAAACGACTCATTTCAAACAATATATCAGACTACATTTGTACAAATTCAGACTACATATAGTGTAATTTAAGAATATATATATAGTAAAAACATTGCATTTCCTATTATAGTCGTAATTATTAACGTAAGAGCACTAATTGGTCGAGACTGTAAACACAAAAGTACAGTGTCATTTATTCATATTTTTATTGATGTTCTTGCAAGCTGTGCAGACGACCTCTATTGAATCTCTAGTGTTAGTGTCCTATTCCTCACTGCATTTATTATAGTCTTGTATCTTCTACAGTAAACGCACAACCGTCTTATTGAAACGTCTGGCTCCATCTAGTGGCAAATATGAGGTAATGTTACATTTCTATGACAAAACATTACATTTCTTGGTTTCATTAAAATTATGGTAGTGGATACAGAACATACGTTAACTTTCTTGTGTTCTGATTTGATAAGTTGTAAATGGCACTAATATGAAGGAATGAAAATTTGGCCTAATATTTGATAATTACTAAGCTATTGTTCATGCAGATATTTTTATGATCAAAGTTAAAGTGAAGGGAAGGAAGCAGATAAACTCTTATTCAACGGTAATCAATGCTGAAGTTTGTCTGAAAGCTGCTGTCCATGGTGCTGAATCCACATCAATCTGCCATATTATTGTTTTTATGCATAAAGTATCAAACAAGTCAGATATGGTCTGTTTCCTATGTTCATATTTCTTACAACTAATACATATGTCAAAAATCCAAATCAGAATTTGTATTTATTCTAAGGGTGGCTTGTTGTATAGACTGAATTGAAGCACAGTGAACTTATATGCACAGTTGCCCTCTAGTGGAAGATTAAAATAACTGTATCAGACACTGTATCCTCCAGTAGGTGGCGCTCTTTCAGTGTGATTAATGTGATATTCAGTCAGTGGTGATGGTGGGAGGAGCCAGTAAAGCTGCTCATTACTGATAAAGAGCTGAATAAAGAGGAAGTAACTAAAGCAGACAGATGTAGAGACAGAGAGATTCACACAGAGATCATTCAGCATAAAGAAGACTGAACTCAAGTCACAATGAAGATCCTCCTCATCTTCTTCACTTTCTACCTGATCTCAGGTCAGAGCTTTTCTCTTTCATCACTGCAGTAATGATGCTGTTTTCTGTTCATCATCTTTCTGATCACAGTATCAATCTGATTGACAGATGCAGTGAGATGCTTTAGCGTCACTGGATATTCTGGAGGAAGCATTCTTGTTAGATCATGGAAGCCTTGGCACAAAAACAGTGCTAAATACATGCAAAAGCTACAGAATACAAAATTAATAAATAACAGCAAACATGATCAGTGGATTAATGAAGGAAGATTCACTTTATTTTGCAATGAAAATGAAAACCTCATGATATACATCAAAGAACTGGTCATACTCGATGCTGGACGTTACAGGATTGAGGTCGATGGCCAATGGTTCATTGATATGATTTTGAATCTGGAAGAAGGTCAGTAATTTTAAAAAGTCTTTGTGTAGTAAAATTACTGATCATTTCAAAGTTTTTAAAATCTATATATGTCTTTGTGGAGGATGGATTCATGTTATAAAGTGTCAAAGAGAGTAATGGTGAATATTGGAGAAACTGACAATTTCAGCTGTGAATATTCACAAAATCATATTAATGATGTCAAGATGATATTCAATGAAGAACAAGATCTACAGCAGATGGAAGAAGAAAGAAAGATTCAGTATTTCTGATGACGAACATAAAAACATCTTCAGTGTGAGAATCACTGATGTGACACCAGATGATGGAGGAGTTTATTTATGTGGAGTTTGGATCTACGGACACTTGTATAGTTACACCATTTTTAATACTGTTCATCTGCATATTATTAGTAAGTAGAGAATATACTGTGCTAGACTAACTGAGACTTACATATTGTTGACCTTTTGTTTGTTAATTTCTTCTATTTTTTTTTCCTCATTTGTAAGTTGCTTTGGATAAAAGCATCTACTGAATGATTCAATGTAAATGGAAAGTAGAACAAACACAAATCTATAAAAGTCTCCACATTCTTTGTCTGCTGCAAAATTGCTTAGAAGTGATGTTTATGATTGACAGATAAACTGAATGTGTATAAAGTGAGCAGCTACTCAGGAGGTGGTCTGATGATCAAGTGTGAACATCCTCAATACAAAACCCAGCCAAAATACATCTGTAAAGAATCAGCTGGATGTTCAGAGAGGAAGAATCCAGGAGTTCAGGATGAATGGATGGAAAATGGAGATGTTTCTTAATATGACGACACCAGAGCAGGAGTCTTGATGGTGTTTTTTAGAGAGCTGAAAGCTGCAGATGCAGGAACATACAGGTGTGGAGTGAAAGTATCTGACTATACTGAGAGCTTCACTGAACTTCAGCTGAGCGTCAGACACGATGAGGAACCACAAAGCATCTCATCTGACCGCAGAATCGGGACAGCGCATTTTTCTCAGGCACTATTTACTTATTAAACTTCATCTGGCAGAAGTGTCAACAGCTCGCATGCATGTCTTTTAAAATAAAAGTCTCGCATCAAAAAAACATTTAGAATTATATTTTTTGTTGTTAATGTTGTTTCTTTGGCCGCACACTCGACCCACTCAGAACGGTCTCACGACCCACCAGTTGAGAAACACTGTGCTAAAGATCATCAACATTCAATGCTTCTCAGCTTGTGTTTTTCTTTTGCATTATTTGTATTTCTTCAGTCAAAAATAAAAACCTTCCACCACCTGCAGGTGTGATTAAGAAAGAAATGTTTGCCTTAGTAACGATGGACACAGTCTTTTTACTCCATAAAAACATGCTGTGAATTTGTTTAATATATTAAAAATATATTATTATTTACACTGATTTATTCTGTAATGAAAACATATAAATATACTCAATAGGACAGAGTGTGAATTTACAATGAGCCGTATTTGCATCTGTTTCTGACTCTTTGTGTCTCATCCACGCTCTTATTTATATACTGAATATTCAAATTAGACATAATGATGATACGCGTAAGAGCCAATGAGGTCTAAGCCCAGTTTCCAGTCTTCCTTTTTCTTCTTGCGTAGCGCTGCACGTCTGTTTGGATGAAAACAAAGCTCATGAGTGTCTCAAAATTTGAATTGACAGCACACACTGAAAAAAGTGCATTTGCCTTGTCGTTACTCTAATGAACATTTTATACTTGAACCAACTTAATAATTTTACTTTTTCCATCTTGTCATTGAACTAAAGTAAAATATTTAGTTAATTGGAAGTAAAACTACACTGATTTTTTTTTTTTCTTTGTCATTGGACCAACTTAAACAAATGACTTCAACTTGTTACAAGTAATCGGTTTACTTTTTATCAAGTGAAAAAAATAAGTTTGACCTAATCAAATTTCTATAGTCAGCTGAAACAAAAAAAAATCACTTTCAACCAAATATATATATTTTTTTAAAGTTTGAAGTGCTTTAGTTGGGCTCTTGACCCTTGACTTTGTAATTTGTTTAAGTTGGTCCAGCGACACATTTTTTTTTAGTGCAGAGGAAGATTTTATGTGAATAACAGTGTATCACATTACAAGTACAGTGAGTTAAGTAATCAGATTACTTTTTCAAGTTACTAATAAAATAACACATTACTTCTAAATTTACAACAAAATATTGTGAGGGTTACTTCGAGTGAGGTGCAGATGCATTTCCTTAAGCCTGAGGTTTATTAATTTCACTTTTGGTGTAAAAGGGTCTTTACAGTTGCCAAGAATATAATATATATGGTTTTTAGTTATTAAAAATAAATAAGCAAGCCCAGCTCAGGTGACAAAAAGTAACACAAAATAAACATAATGAATTGCTTCCCATAAAAAGTAACTAAGTAACGCAATTAGTTTTTTTTTTTTTTATGGAGTAACATAATATTGTAATGCATTACTTTTAAAAGTAACTTTCCCCAACACTGGTGAGTAATCAATAAAAATGAGACGTTACTCAAACAGAGCTGCAACTGCAATTACAGAATTTTATGGTTGTTTATTTGATCATGACAGCAGTCGTTTAACTAATGGTCACACTGCGGTTCGTCAATCTCACACATCTTTAAAAAATCAAACAGCACAAATGGTTATGATAAATTATAAAATGCCTCAATATACAGTATATAAATTAGTATAAATCAGGGTTCAGCAACCTATGGTACGTGTGCCAACAGTGGCATGCAGAGGGATAATCACTGGCACAAAAGCAATAGGGAAAACTGCATAATGACATACATTTTGAGGTAGTCATTCCTCATATAGTCACACAGCCTGTTAAGAGCTATAAATACTATTAAAGTGTGAGAATTAAACCTGCACAAGTCTACTGATGCATATGGCTAACAGCATTCGTCACTGTCAAAATGACTGAGATGGCCAATCAAATCAAAGTAGGCGGGGGTTTCCTGTTCACAGAAACAGAGCACGAATTCCAGTGCAACTCATCATTTTAACATTTAAAGAGAGCTTGGTAAGATGGAAGTTGCAATTCATTTAATATTAGTCAACTGTTTTACGATAGAAATGTTAAATGACCGACAGCTTTATGCAGTGATGCAAACTACTCGACTTGCCTGCGTCTGCGTCTCTCTCTCTCTACACACACAATGAAGCTGAGTTTCTGTGAATTGTGGGGACTTTCCATAGAGTTCTATTACTTTTCTACTGACCAAATTATATGTTCTATCCCCTAACCCTAACCGTACCCCTTACAGAAAACCTGTTTGCATTGTTACACTTTCAAATTAAAACATTGTTTACTATTTTTAATCATTTTTTTCCACGTGGGGAGCGCAGGCCCCACATTTGGTCCCCACAATGTAGCATAAATAAGTACACACACACAAACACACACATAAAGTGGTGTTCACTAAGGTCACACTGTAAATCTGTTATAAAGTCTAATTTAAACATTAAAATAAGGAAACCTTTGAAAAGTTTAAAAACCATTCATGAACAAAATCCTTCAGAAACTATTTGTATGATAATCAAATATAGATTTTTATCTGAACATTTAAAATGCCTATGTACTGCATAAAAACAACATGGGTGATGACAGTGGTTGACAGTGGTTAACCAATGAAAAATGGCACTTCATGCCCAAAAGGTTGTCAACCCCTGCTCTAAAACTTGATTAAATATCAAAATGACTCAAACAATAGGCCGATATCCAACTATATATTAGATACAAAACCTAATAGCCCAATACATTGGGGTGATTGCCAGGTCTGTTTGCAAACCGCACCCTTTCAGAATAAATAAACAGGATGAAAACTACTATTATTATGAAATTCCTTGAGGAATATTACAAACAATAAAGGCATTAAACTTGTCTGTGTCTGTGAAAAGATATATTAACTTGACTGAGACTGTAAATATCAACACAAATATATAATTGAAGACTCTCCATCTGGTGACAAATAATTCTTAATGTCTGTTAAATTTTTTGGATTTAGTGAAATGATCTTTGTGTAGGTTATTGTATTGTAGTTGATATGTAGGTGCATGTTTCTTATTATTCTGTCCTGTTTTGATAAATTATAAATGACACTAATTTACACCTTTCCTGTGAGTTTTTAATAAAAGAGTAAATCTGTAGGAATGAAGCTTTGGCATATATATATATATATATATATATATATATATATGATTACACATTCTTCATGAAGATGGATTTATAATCAAAGTCAGAAATTAAGGAAAGACAAGATAAATCCAAGTTCCACCATTTTACTCTTTATGTTGTTCATCAGTGGTGCTTAAGTTTGATTTGGAGCTGCTGTCCATGGTGCTGAATCCACATACTGTTTTTGATGCATAAAGTTAAAAACAAACAAAAAAACATACTGTTTGCTATTTAAAAGTTGTTAATGTTTATTGCAACTTACAAAAATGTCAAAAACTCAAAGTATGAATGTCAAAACAAAAGTATCAGATGCATTCTGTCATTTCAAATAGTGCCTTTGGCTCTAGAGCAGGTGTTTTCAAACCTGTCCTGGTACTGCATATTTTGTATGTCTCCCTGATCCAACACACCTGATTCAACTCACCAGCTCATTAGTACAAACTGCAAGACTTGAATTGGGTGTGTCTGATAAGGGAGACATATAAAATGTACTGTACTGGGGGTCAGGTTCGAAAACCCTCAGTGACCTCAATGACCTCAGTGAACTTAATGGTTCAGTTTTCTAATGCCCTCTAGTGGAAGATTAAAAACAAATTATGATGCTGATCTGATTCACTTCAGTGTCATTTGTCCTTATATAGAGAACATGAAACCTGTATGCGCTCTCAGTGTCAGACACTGTATGCTCCACTAGGTGGCGCTCTTTCAGTGTGATTAATGTGATATTCAGTCAGTGGTGATGGTGGGAGGAGCCAGTAAAGCTGCTCATTACTGATAAAGAGCTGAATAAAGAGGAAGTAACTAAAGCAGACAGATGTAGAGACAGAGAGATTCACACAGAGATCATTCAGCATAAAGAAGACTGAACTCAAGTCACAATGAAGATCCTCCTCATCTTCTTCACTTTCTACCTGATCTCAGGTCAGAGCTTTTCTCTTTCATCACTGCAGTAATGATGCTGTTTTCTGTTCATCATCTTTCTCATCACAGTATCAATCTGATTGACAGCTGCAGTGAGATGCTTTAGCGTCACTGGATATTCTGGAGGAAGCATTCTTGTTGATGCAGGAAGGGTTTTGCCCAATAGCAAACAATATGTGCAAAAACAAACCAATGGCAAGTGGGATATAATAATAGACAACAAAAAACAAGCTAATTTGATTAATAAAGGAAGATACGCTTTGTATCTCAACAAAAACAGAAATGTCATGCTCTTAATCAGAGAACTAAATGCACAGGACTCTGGAAGATACAAGATTGGACTTTCAGGTTCAGAGGTTACTGAAATAGATTTGAAGGTGATAGATGGTGAGTAATTTTGACATATTATGAACTACATACAAAGCAGGGCTGAATTTACTGAATGTTTAATATCCTTTTTTTTTTTTTTTTTTTTTTTTTTTTAATGGACTCTGGGGGAAAGAAGGGATCTTGAGAATAAAGGGTTGGTGTAGGATCCATTTACCAACAGTATAGCTGATGCAATGCAGTCACAATATTTTATCTTTAATTTTAACTGGTAACACTTTACAGCAAGGTTCAATTTGTTAACGTAATTTGTTAACATGAACACAATTTTTGCAGCATTTATTAATCTAGGTTAATGTTCATTTATTTATAAAATGTATCATCGTTAATAGTAAGTTAATGTTTGTTCATAACACATTAACTTACTGGTTTCACTTTATTTGATGGTCCCTTTAACACAGGGGTGCCCACACTTTTTTGTGTAGGGATCTACTTTTCAAATGAGAAACTTACCGAGATCTACCAAGTGAAAAATAAATAAATAGTAAAATGCATATAAAATAAATAGGCCTAAATAAAAAAGCTTTTTGGAATGTATCATTATATTGCATTAATTACATTTTTAATACAAAAATAATAATAATAAAATAATGTTCAATTCTTAGTACCTCCATGGAACTGTGCCTACATTACCTAAAGCAGAGGTTCTCAACCTTTTTTACTCCAAGACCCCCTCCTCTCCAAATCAATACTGCAAGCCCAAACTTTTCTATTCACCAAAACCTTTGTATTTTCATGTAATTTTTTTAAACAAAGCAAATTCAAGATGGATTTAAACATTTCATGTTCTTTTTTGCAAACATACTTTGCAAAAATGACACTGCAGATATTCTATACAACTTAAAAGTATGTAAAAGTATGTATATTCTGAACTCGGCAGCTCGACGCCTTCAGTTCCTCTCTCAGAACAATCCGTTTGGAGCGTTTGGTGCCCGTATGTACATGAACACCACTGATCCTCACAGACTTCTCCAAAACACGCAATCATCCGTTATAAAACACTCGCTGTATTCAACTACGTGAATATACTGAGCTGTGTTCAAGCATAAATATGATCACCTTTAATGTAATCACCTTTACCTTGATTACAATTATCATCCATTAAAACTTTAGGCTACTAGTGTGACACTGGCTTCTTTTATCCAGCTGAGAGCTGTAGTTTGTGTATCATATGCTCATACAGTGGTTTTGAGCCGCTGTTCTGTCTGTATTTCACACAGCGCGATGAGAAACTGTTTGCTGCTCCGAAACACAGAATATCACACAATACGAAGAGAGGTGGTTCTGTTATTTATTTGTAGGCTATATATTTTTACATTATTTAACATATTAGTCATAACATTAGTGAATATTATATTTTAGTTTTAAGTTATCTCGCGCCCCGGTTGAGAACCACTGACCATAAGTGTGATCTACCAGCATGCCTTCTCGATCGACCTATTGGGCACATATCTACTAACTCTCATTAGAGTATTAGTACAGTATTAGTAGACAGGTAGGGTTAGGGTTGGAATAAGTTGACATGTACTTGAAAAGTTACTTATAGTTATTAGATTGTCTGTTGGGAGACCATCACAATAAAGAGTTAGCAGATATTAATCAGACAGTAATACTCTAATGAGATAGTTGACATGTAGGTGCAACATCATTTATTGTCAAAAGAATGTTCAAAAACAACCATCAAAATAACTGTTATTTATGTTCATTTATACACATTGAGATGTTAAAATGTACATCTGTAATTTGTACGAGTATCTGTTTGGATTAACCTAGATTAATAAATGTTGGGGACAATTATTGTTCATTGTTATGATACTTAATGCATTAACTATGTTAAGAAATGTAACCTTATTTTGTTGTAAATTAATTTAAGTGACAAACACTTTGCTTTGGCTGAAGTTCTGTGCTTTGCTGAACTAATATCACAGACATATAAATGACATGGCATTTTTACACCTCATTATGTCTAATTAAAACATCCCACATACATGATATGTAAATGTTCTCTTTTGTGTAAATGACAGATCCATGTTGTTACATGTCAAAGAGAATGGAGGTGAGAAGGGAACGATCTTCCATCTTCAGATGTGAATATTCACAGAATCATATTAATAATCCCAAGATCATATTCAAAGAGGCAAATGACTCCATTGAAGAGATTATAAACAGTTCATTGAAAAAGAATGGAAGGTTCAGTATGTCTGAAAAAAGAGATAAACAACTCTTGAACGTGATAATTAGTGCTGTGAGACCAGATGATGGAGGAGTTTATTTATGTGGAGTTCAGATCAACACACTATCATACAGTTACTCCATTATTACTACTGTTCATCTGCATGTTATTATGGGTGAGTATTGTAGAACCAGATGTTACCTTTCATTGCTGTAACCCAATACAGTCATTCTGAGTTTAATGTTTAATAATATATTTGACTTGGATTAAATCAAATATATTATCATTATATTATTATCATTTGATGTACATATAAAGTGATATTTGTGATAAACAGATGTAGTGGGCGTGTCTAGAGTGAGCGGCTTCTCAGGAGGTGGTCTGATGATCAAGTGTGAACATCCTCAATACAAAACCAAGACAAAATACATCTGTAAAGAATCAGCTGGATGTTCAGAGAGGAAGAATCCAGGAGTTCTGGATGAATGGATGGAGAATGGAGATGTTTCTTTATATGACGACACCAGAGCAGGAGTCTTGATGGTGTTTTTTAGAGAGCTGAAAGCTGCAGATGCAGGAACATACAGGTGTGGAGTGAAAGTATCTGACTATACTGAGAGCTTCACTGAACTTCAGCTGAGCGTCAAACACGGTGAGGAACCGCAAATACTGTATCTTATGTGTATATGTTTAAGTATTTGTTCTGATTTTTCTGTAATTTCTGTTGGTTTATAGATGCAAAATATCCAAAGAGAGTGACAGAATCTACTCATCTCGGTGAAGAAGTCAACATCTCCTGTCAGATCCCAGAGGGATATGAAGTTAATTTCTGTAAAGAGGATGATAATCACATCTGTCAGAACATCAGCTCATCTAAAGTGACACAAATGAGTGGTTCATCTGAGAGAAATGAAGAGAGAGTTTGTACAGTGAGCATCAGTAATGTGAGCGTGAGAGATGCTGGAGTTTACTGGTGTGGAGCAGAAACCAGAGACACATATTTGACTTTCATCTCCCTGACCACGAAAATACAGCTCAACCTCATCAGTGAGTCCATTCAGATGATTTCACTATAAATACAGTCTATTCAGAATCATGTTTGTTAAATGTTTGTTTGTTTTTAGTGGCTCCAGTAGTGAGACATGAAGGAGAATCTGCTGAGATCATTTGCTCTTATGATTCAATCTATAAATCAAACATGTCTCTCTGTAAGGGGAAGTGCTCCACTAGAGACAGAAATCCTCTCAGTGAGACTGTGAGAGAAGAGAAAGAGACCAAGACTGACAGACTGACTCTGAAAGATGACGTCACTGCAAGTGTCTTCACTGGGACCATCACTGGACTGACAGCAGAGGATGCTGGGAAATACTGGTGTGCAGTGACATTAGAAACAGACCTCAATTATCTTTACACTCATCTGATGGTCATCATGAACGAGGGTGAGGAAGGTTTATTCATCTGAATATGTGAAGCTACGGCTGTGAATTGATGTTCTTGTGTTTGTAATCATTTCCAGAGCTGAACTTGACTAAGTATGAAGGAGACGACGTGTCAATCCAGTGCAAACATCATGATGAAGATCAGAAAAGCTTCTGCAAAGCACATGAAGCCTCCATGTGTGTGAAGGATGGAGTTTCATTGGAGACGATCAGAGATGATCGATTCTCTTTCAGTGATGAAGCATCTACTGGAGTCTTTACTGTGAACATCACTGATCTGAGAGAAGAGGATTCTGGGATATACTGGTGTGGAGCTCACATCATCACTAAAGTGCATTTAAACGTCAGAAAAGATAAGGACAGGAGTAAGATAACTTTATTTTATTTACATTGTCAAATATGAACACTTACAGATCTTCCAGTGTGACATTGAGACGGTCGTTCTAAAGTCATTCTTGGTGTCTTTAATATATTGTTTCTCTCAAATTTAATGCACTAAAATTTGTGTTTTACTATTTCACATAGCCAAGTAGATATCAATATAGTAATTTATCCTCAGATAAAATGATTGACTTACTGCACATCTGAGTCTCTGGATTTTTGTGGAAACTTTATTTCAGACATGTATTATTATTATTATTATTATTTTTTTTTTTACAAACTTGTCAGTTTTTTTTTTTTGTGATTCCTTTTAATCTCATATAAAATATTCCTTTATTGCTTAAGAAACCTTTGAATCTCATTTTGTGACATTGCTCATAAATGCAGGACGTGTTTAGTGTATTTGATGAACAGGGTGTTTTCATTTCACATCAAAACCACAGAAATGAGCTGAAGGTTCAGAGTCTCAGTTTAATTCAGCTGTGAAGAACTAACGGTCTTTATTCAGGAAACCCACATGAGACTCAATATAGTGATGAAGTAGAGTTGTGTGCATGTCTGCACAAGAGACTAAAATGTGTTAACTTCCCCCATAATTTAGTTTAATTTGATCAATTAATTGTATTTCACGAAGTTTAACTATCACCATGTGTTTGTGTGTTTTATTGTCAGGTTTCTCCATGATCATCATTATTAGTGTGTGTGTGATTCTGCTGCTGATCGGTGGATTCACTTTGACTGTGTGGACATTAAGACACAAGAGACGAGGTGATGCTTGGTTTCATTATTTATCTCCTGAATCGTTTAATTAAATTGTTTGATTGTTTCAGAGCTGCTTCAGTAAATCTCACTCAATGAGTTTCTGTCTCAGATTCTTCCCACAATTGAAGTTAATCTAGTTTGTCTTTCTCTGATCAATTCATTTTGTTTTGGGTAATTAGGAAGAATCTCAACATCAGACAAGAGAAAGAGGAAGAAAAAGACAATGGTGAGTTACAGTTTGTGTGTGTTTTTGTATATTGTGCTTATGAGATATTTTCTCATTTTAAAATTCATTTTCTCTCATATCCATGTCCAGTCATCTTGTGCAGACAGCAGACGTGATTCTCTCTCAGTACAAATGAACACTCATGATGATCTACCCACAATCCCCTCTGATGGGCTCCTGTACGCTGCTGTCAGTTTCCAGAAGCATGAAGAGTCTGTCAGTGACGCTACAGTCAGATTCAGTAAGAATGAGATTCACTCTGATTACACCACAGTCAGTCAACGCATGAGACTCAACTGACTTATAACAGATCACAGATCATCATACATCAGTATTTAAAAAAAAATGGACTATGATATGATTATGACTATGATGACTATATATATATATATATATGGGTAGTTGACGTATCAATGTGTCCTATGGTGTGATGGAAAACCTCTAACTTTGAAGATAAACCTCTCTCATGCTATTTGTATATATATATATATATATATACAGTTGAAGTCAAACGTTTACATACACCTTGCAGAATCTGCAAACTGTTCATTATTTTACCAAGTAAGAGCGATCATACAAAATGCATGCTATTGTTTATTTAGTACTGACCTGAATGAGATATTTCACATAAAAGATGATAATAGTTCAATTTATAAAAATGACCCCGTTCAAAAGTTTATCAAATAAGATAAATATATTATTATAACTTTTTAATTATAATAAAAGTTTTTACGCCCCGGCTCTTAATGCATGTTTTTTCTTCTGGATCATCAGTGAGTGTTTGAACCTTCTGTAATAGTTGCATATGAGTCCCTCAGTCGTCCTCAGTGTGAAAAGATGGATCTCAAAATCATACAGTCATTGTTGGAAAGAGTTCAAATACACATAAATGCTGGAAAACCAAATAATTTGTGGGACCTGAAGGATTTTTCTGAAGAACAGCAGACAGTTTAACTGTTCAGGACAAACAAGGGACTCATGAACAACTATCACTAAACTAAACAAACACAGCTGTGGATCATTCAGCTAACAACACAGTGTTAAGAATCAAGGGGATGTAAACTTTTGAATGGGGTCATTTTTATAAATTCAACTATTATTTTCTCTTGTGGACTATATGTAAACATCTTTTATGTGAAATATCTCATTCAGGTCAGTACTAAATAAACAATAGCATGCATTTTGTATGATCGCTCTTACTTGGTAAAATAATCAACATTTTGCAGTTTCTGAAAGGTGTATGTAAACTTTTAACTTCAACTGTGTGTATATATATACTGTATATACACAGTTGAAGTCAAAAGTTTACATATATGTATATTTATATAATATATATATATATATATATATATATATATATATATATGTTTACATTCAGAGTTTGTTTATTAAAATGTTATGTTATTATAATCCATAATGTAATGTCGAACAGGTTTGATAAGGGTTATTCAGTTCAGTGTGTGAATCATGAGACACTTTAAAGTTTCCGCTGCTGTTCATGTTGCTTCTTTCACATGTTTAAAATAGTTTGTCATGTCGGTTTATGTGAGGTCATGATGAAAACAGGAAATAAAACCCTTGATTGACAAGTTTAGAATATACTGTAAAGTTTCCACTCCACATATAGAGACACAGCAGCCTTTAACAGTTAATAAAGACTCTTTAATAGCAGCTGTTAAAATAACAGTTGTCTCTTTCTCATCTTTCTGAATATTGACTGTGTTTGACCTACTTTAGATTTGTACATGAAAAATACATTTGTTGATGCTGCTTTTTTTTTTGTTCATTCTTGCTCTTGCTAATTTTTCTGATGTTTTAGAATCATATATTTTATTAATTGAAAAATAAACATTTGTTTTTCAAATATTTTTCAAACATTAATTGAAAAATAAACAAAAATAAACATTTCTTGCTATTATTTCTTGTTTGTTGGTCTTATTTAAAGTTGTAGAATCAGAGAATCAATTATTATTTACATTAATTTTTATATTATATTTGAATTGTCAAGATTTGCCATGGCTTCAACATAAACGATGACTGAATCTAGTTTTCATACTGATGAAATCAATGTTACCAGAGAAACATCTACAAATACAGTATAAACGCATTATCTATTTATCATCATGAGAGACAGTGAGAAAAGATTGTACTTTCTGAAATCTGAATAATAATTTTATGCATTTTATTTTGTATCACTACCAGAACTGATCTAGATATTCACAGTATATGCAAATAAACAATATTAATTTGCATTTTTTAAATGATTATATTCAGAAGTAATATTCAGAAACTTGAAAACGGCACGCTTGATGCTTTCTGTCACAAACGCTGGAGGTGTTTTTGTGTTTGCATGATGAACAGACTGTTTTTCCGTCCATCTCAAAGCCACAGAAAACTGGTGAAGGTTCAGGGTCTCAGTTTGGTTTGAGTGTGAAGATTAAACACACTTATTCAGGAAACCCACAGAGACACATGAGATGAAGACTGAAGATGAACATCGATTGTGCAGAAGACAAAGAGCTGCTCATTCTGTAATTCACCTTAAAAAATGACTGGAAGTGTTCTTTTCTTATCAAAGAATTGTCCATGTGTGCTTTGACTTTTTCTTTCAAAAACAGATCAAAGAAAATCAAAACCATGAGCAGAGAATGAACATTGAGCAGATAATATCTGTAATTATTCTGTAAATGTCACACATGTGTATTGTTAGTACATTTATGTAAATTCACTTTAAACAAGCAACATCTGCAAGATTTTCTTTATATTTCGCTGTGTTTTCAGATTGTCCATCATTAGCTCTCGGGTCAAATTCAAAACAGCATAGCATAGTTTTGTATGGCAGTAATAGTGAGAGCTGTACACTAGTTTGCTTTTCTAAATTCAGTCAGTCAGTCAAAAAAACAAAAAAAAAAAAAAAATCTTTTTTTAACTCCGCTTCTTTAGGATAAAGTGATCTATTTGTAAATGTCTCAGTGCTTTATGTTTGCAGAGTGTGCTTATGATCATCTACATGAGATGCTCTCCAGCTTGTGGTTTTCTTTTGCTCTATTTATATTTCTTTGGTCAAAGCAAACATCTTCAGTCACCTGCAGGTGTGATTAAAAAATTAAATGTTTATCTTAGTAGATGGACACAGATTTTCCACTCCATAAAAAAACATGCTGTCAATTTGTTTAATATATGAAAAATAGTATATTTATAATGTATCCCAGCTATTCAGAAATCAAAAGGTTTTAGCTCCAAAAGGTTTTAGTCAGGTCATCTGAAATATTAATATTATTAATATTATAATTGTGCAATTTAAGAGATCTGCTTTCTTTTCAAAAGTTAAAAACACAACTGTTCAGCCCCCTCATGCTTTCTGTAGCACTAGTACATTTTACATTGTTTTACATGATGCTCAACTTTACTGTGTGACGAAAACACGTAAACCTTCTCTTATTTAGATACTGAATATTAAAATATTGCAAGACAACGATACACGCGAAAGCCAATGAGGTTTAAGCACACTTTGACTCCTCCCCTTTCTCCTTATAGGGCGCTGAGAGTCTGTTTGAATGAAAACAAAGTTCACCGGTGTTTAGGCTTTTGAAGTGATAGGACAGAGGAAGATTTTATGTGAGTAATAAATTAAATTTAGACCTGTTTCTCACACAAATATGTTTTATGTCTTCAGAGGGCTTGCAATTACAGAGCACGAATCGCATCAATGACTTTTATGGTAGGTTTATTTGATCTTGACAGCAGTGGTGCAACTAACGGTCAGGCCTTATGAATCTCACACAATTAAAAATGAAATAAAATTAAATTAAATGACTATTATGATGAAATGCCTCATTTTACAGTATGTAAATTAGCATATTAAACCTTTTACTCTAAAACTTACATAAATATAAAAATGACTCAAACAGTAGGCCTAGCCTATATCCAGCTACATTTTCTGAAAGAAATAGGCCCTACTGCATGCAAAACCGCCACAATACAATGAGATGATTGCCAGGTCTTTCATTAAATGAGGTAAGTGCTATATTAATTTATTCAATATTATGTAGATGTATAATGTGATGTATGAATTGTATCAAAATGTCCTGCAAGGACAACTTCTTCCAATGACCCAGGAGCAATCTGGATCTGTGTATTTTCCAGCATGAAGGCAAGAGTGACAATGAAGTGGCTCAGATATCATTTCAGTTAAATTTTGAATTTGTGGCCAGGCAACTCCCTGAATCTTAATCCCATAGAGAACCTGTGGTCAATCCTCAAAAGACAAGTGGACAAGCAGATAAGGAAAGAATGAACTGCCATCAGTCAGGATTTGGCCCAGAAGCTGATATATAACATGTGTTGTGGTCCTACTCACCCGTTCCGAGCGGGATTCGAACCGCGGTCTCCGGCATGGGAGGCGGGTGCTCTAACAAGGAGGCTAAAGGCCACGACCTCTAGCATCAGTCGCTAGAGCGCCACTTTAGATCGGGGAGTGAGGTTTAACCTGCACAGCACTTACCCGCTGGCCTCTGCTACACATGCCAGAGCGAATAGCAAAGGTTATGAAGATGAATGTGAAACACTGTAAATACTGACACTGCATATATTGATTTTTTTATTTTATTTGCCAACTAAAGCATTGAAAACTTATGAAATGATTATCACTCTTTTCCAGTGTACCATACAAACGTGATAAATAATCTACAAATCCTGAAACAGCAAACTTTGTGAATCACAAAATTGCTGTCATTGCCAATACTTTAGGCCACGGCTGTACATGTAAATCATACTGGCGCACTCTAGTGGAAGATTTAAATAATGCAATTGTGTCATTATAGAGAACATGAAGCCTGTATGAGCTCTCAGTATCAGACACTGTATCCTCCAGTAGGTGGCGCTCTTTCAGTGTGATTAATGTGATATTCAGTCAGTGGTGATGGTGGGAGGAGACAGTAAAGCTGCTCATTACTGATAAAGAGCTGAATAAAGAGGAAGTAACTAAAGCAGACAGATGTAGAGACAGAGAGATTCACACAGAGATCATTCAGCATAAAGAAGACTGAACTCAAGTCACAATGAAGATCCTCCTCATCTTCTTCACTTTCTACCTGATCTCAGGTCAGAGCTTTTCTCTTTCATCACTGCAGTAATGATGCTGTTTTCTGTTCATCATCTTTCTGATCACAGTATCAATCTGATTGACAGATGCAGTGAGATGCTTTAGCGTCACTGGCTATTCTGGAGGAAGCCTTCTGGTTGATTCTGGGAAACTTTGGTTCAGTGATTCTGTTAAATATATGGCCAAATTACCTGAGTGGAGAAGAATAATAAATGATACAAAACATAGTAAATGGATTAATGAAGGACAATTCACACTGTTTAAAAATAATGAAGGAAACCTCATGATCTACATCAGAGAACTGAACACACAAGATGCTGGAAGATACCAGATTGGGCTTGATGGCCAGTTGACAACAGATATGACTTTAAATGTGGAAGAAGGTAAATGATTTTAAGACTGAAACCTTTCTCAGCAGGGGCAGTTCTAGACCATTTGTACTGTTACTCATTTCAGCCCATCTACAAAATGCAAAGACTTTGTTAAGACTTTGTATCTTTTAGAAGCTTTTCCCAGCAGCATCATCAGATATTTCAGTATTTCACTAAGGAAGAATTCTCTTATTTTTATTTTATTTTATTTTTTTAAATGGAATAATAATAAAAATTGTGACTAATTACAACTTTTTTTTCTCCCGGTTGTCATTTTATATCTCACAATTCAGTGTTTTTGTCTTACTATTGTGAGTTTTTCATCTTTTTAATCTCACAACAATTCTGACAAAAAGGCAGAATTGTGAGGGAAAAAAAATCAGAATTGTGAGATTAAAAGTTCTGGAGAAAAAAAGAAAGAAAGAAAATACTGTGGTCACACGCTGGATAGTAATCACACAAACAGGCAATGTTCAGACAATATTTTCAAACATAATTAAAGTTAACATTTCAAATACGTGTTTTAAAATCTAATTATCAACTAAACCTTGCCATATGATGCACTTAGCGTGTCTGTTCAGCAGTAATTCCTGTTCATGCAGAGATTCAATGCCTATTAAGCATCTGATGTATTTTGATGTTTCCTTTTGAATGCTGGCAAGTTTTAGTTTTGTGTCTGCTTCTCCCATAAAATAATTTTAGATAAATAAGTTGATTTAATTTGGACCACTACAGTAGAGCCACCATGTCTTTTAAAAATGCTGTATTGTAAGTATGTATGAGGCTGTGTTTTTTTCTTTCTCCCACAAAATTAAAAGATTTGTTGGAGGTGATGGGTGTGATTATATAAGCATTGTTTCTCTACATATTACCTTCTCAGACTGTAGTATCGTTGTATGAATATTTGAAGTTCACCCCCCGAGGATGAAATCCAAGAACTGCCTTGTGTAGTATAATTACTGAACATTTTCTATATAGTGTATTTAAAATATATTTCTGTATTATACCATTGACAGATTCATGTTGTAAAGAGTCAAAGAGGGTGATCGTGAATATTGGAGAAATTGCCAATTTCAGCTGTAAATATTCACAGAATCATATTAATGACTCCAAAATCATATTCAAAGAAGGAAAAGACTCTGTTGAAGAGATGATACGCATGTACACGTCGAGTACGATAGGAAGATTCAGTGGTTATGATTACAGAAACAAAAAACTCATAATTGTGAGTATTTCTGCTGTGACACCAGATGATGGAGGAGTTTATTTATGTGGAGTTTGGATCTACAGACACTCGTACAGTTACTCTATTATTACTACTGTTCATCTACATATTATTAGTAAGTAGAACAAAATCAATAAAATCTTGCAGTAACATATTACAATCTGTGTTTGCTTAAGATTTAATGATGTTTATGATTGACAGATAAACTGAATGTGTATAAAGTGAGCGGCTACTCAGGAGGTGGTCTGATGATCAAGTGTGAACATCCTCAATACAAAACCAAACCAAAATACATCTGTAAAGAATCAGATGGATGTTCAGAGAGGAAGAATCCAGGAGTTCAGGATGAATGGATGGAGAATGGAGATGTTTCTTTATATGACGACACCAGAGCAGGAGTCTTGATGGTGTTTTTTAGAGAGCTGAAAGCTGCAGATGCAGGAACATACAGGTGTGGAGTGAAAGTATCTGACTATACTGAGAGCTTCACTGAACTTCAGCTGAGCGTCAGACACGGTGAGAAACAAGAGCACATCAGCTTTTATGGTTGACCTTATAAACCAAATACAGAAATATTAAATAATCACAATAATTAATGTATAATTTAGCTTTTTAGTGGCTCCAGTAGTGAGACATGAAGGAGAATCTGCTGAGATCATCTGCCCTTATGATTCAATCTATAACTCAAACACAAAGTCTCTGTATATTTCATTCATGTACTCTCTGTGTGTTTGTGTTTTATTGTCAGATTTCTCCATGATCATCATTATTAGTGTGTGTGTGATTCTGTTGCTGATCGGTGGATTCACTCTGACTGTGTGGAAATTAAGACACAAGAGACGAGGTGACGCTCACTTACAGTTACCCACAATCCCCTCTGATGAGCTCCTGTACGCTGCTGTCAGTTTCCAGAAGCATGAAGAGTCTCTCAGTGACGCTACAGTCAGATTCAGTAAGAATGAGATTCACTCTGATTACGCTGCAGTCAGTCACCGCACGAGACTCAACTGACTTATAACAGATTACAGATCATCACACATTACATCAGTAAAACTAGGCTTTCAAGTGTTTTTTTTTTTACTTGTTCTTTTATTAAAATCTCTTCATAATCCATAATTTAGTGTTGAGCAGTTGTTTGGTTTGATCAGGGTCATTCAGTTCAGTGTGTGAATCATGAGACACTTTAAAGTTTCTGCTGCGGTTCATGTTGTTTCTTTCACGTTTAAATATTTATCATGTCAGTTTATCTGAGGGTGTGATGAAAACAGGAAATAAAAGCCCTGTGTCACACTTCTAGAATATACTGTCAAGTTTCCACTCCAAATGCAGCTTTTGACACAAATATTTAATAAAGTCACTTTTTATTAGCAGCTCTTAAACAGACACGAGTTAAACCAACATTTATGAACACATGAAGCTGAAATATCATCATTTGTACTCTGTCCAGAACTTTCAAAATTATTAAAATGTTTTCTCTTTCTCTCCTCTCTGAATATTAATTATCTTTGAGCTGCTTGAGATTAGTACATGTAAGAGATACTAATTATAAGGACTAACTTTTTTAATAACTTTTCTAAGAAATGCTTTTCTTTTGCTGTTTTGTTTTTCAGTTTATTCTTGTTCTGTTGGTATTAGTTATTTTTTGGTGTAAGACTTTACTGTCGAGCCATATACAGCATTTCTACTATTCTATACAGCGTTTTTACTATGTTTTCTTGCTTACTGTTCAAAGATGATGAAGTCTAAAATCTGAATGGAATTATTTTATAAGTTTTATTTTGCATATTTATATCAGTACTGATTTTTCACATAAAAACTAACTAAAGGTAATTTAAGGTCTGAACAGTAATCATTTTCTCTTTTTTTCCCCCAAAATTAATTGTTTTTTTTTTGTGTCAAAGTTTCTCATTGATGCTTGAGGTGTTGTTTTTGTGTTTTTGTGTGTGTGTGTGTGTGTGTGTGTGTGTGTGTTTGTGTGTTGTGTGTGTGTGTGTGTGTGTGTGTGTGTGTGTGTGTGTGTGTGTGTGTGTGTGTGTGTGTGTGTGTGTTTGCGTGGTAAACAGTTTTTTCCGTCCAGCTCAAAACCACAGAAAACAGATGAAGGTTCAGGGTCTCAGTTTAGTTTGATTGTGAAGGTTAAACAGACTTATTCAGGAAACCCACAGAGACACACACAACTGAACACAGACAGACAGAAGATGAACATTCATTGTTAACAGAAGACAATAAAGACTAAAGAGTTGCTCAGTTTACTACAGACATCCAGGAATGCATCTTCAACATTTACTGAAAGTCATGAATTTAGAAAACTGTTTCAGAAAATGATCAACAAATTATTCATGTGTAATTTTACAGTTTTGTTTTTATAATAACAAATCAAACAACATTGAATCAATGAGCTCCCAAATCAATGAGTGTCTTTAAAAAAAAGAAAAAATTAAATCTCATATATTTGTTTTTAAAATTTATATCAGTACCACTTTAAACAAGCAACATTTACATGTTTTACTATACATTTTTATTTTCATCATCATCATTATTATCTCCCTGGTTAAATTTGAAATATTATAGTGTATCTTCAGAATAGCAGTAATGGTAAAAGTCATATGCTAGTTTGCTTTTCTGAATTCAGCCAGAGAGAGAGAGAGAGAGAAAAAGTCAATCTAGGTAACATAAATGTTAGAGCATTGTTGAATGTGTAATGTCATTTTCTGATTTTGTGTTGTGATATTATGAGATCGTCAAGACAGTTAAATGCAAGAGCAAATGAAACAGATGAGACACAGAGACTGCAGTTAACCTTTGTTGTGAATTACTTCATAAAAAGCTCTTTAACTCAGTATTATTTACTAGATTAAAGAGACTTAATGTCTCAGTGCTTTGTGTTTGCAGGGCAGATTCAAACTGTGGTCAGTGAGCTAAAGATCAAATAACATGTGCTGCTTTTCAGCGTGTGGTTTTCTATACATATTCTTTCGGTCAAACCAAGATGTCCTTTAACCACCTTCAGGTGTGATAAAAACAGGAAATGTGCCAGTAGAGACAGTATTTTCACTTTCCACCATAAAATAATTATATGAATTTGTGTAATGTATGAAAAATGAAAAATCTTATACTGTATATAATAAAAAAAATTCCCCAGTGGTATAGCGGGACCCTGCCTGACCAGGCTGAAGCCTTGGATCATCATTGGGTGAACTATCCCTTTAATAGACCTGAATGTTTTTTTTTTTAATGAAAATAATTAAATAGGGCTAATTGTTCAGGGCTGGCTGTAAATTTGGCTTTAAATGTTAATGAACTTTTATTCAAGTCTTCTGAAATGTTTACAAGAGGTCATTATGCTTTTTTTGATGATGAACATATAGATCATTATACAGCACGGGGACTCTTCGCATTGTTTTAAAACAAATCAACTCTATTCTGAAATTAAAAGACTTCCTCACTGGCAGCTACAGCTGATCACAAAATGAGTCGTATTTGTTTCTGCCTCTGATGCTGTGCATCTCATGGTTATCTGTTTATTTTAAGAATCTTCCGTTCTTATTTAGATTGTTTATATTCAAATATGACATAACAACAAAACATGCAACAGCCAATGAAGTTTAAGCGCAGTTCCTAGTTCTCCTTATATGGCGCTGCGCGCTGCACGTCGTTTGAATGAAAACAGAGCCCGCGGATAAATTGTCATATGAACGAGAAGATAAGAGAGAGCAATGTGAGTATTCAATTAAATTTAGTTCTGTTCCTCATGGAGAGCTGTTATGACTTTAGAAGACGTGTATTTACAGAGCAGCAAGCGTAGGGACAGTTTTCTTTTGGAGCTTGACCGCTGCTGGAGTTCATGAATACCTACAATTATTTACAAACTCAAACAACAATAAATTATTAACATGTCAAATTATGCAGTAGCCTATATATGCACATACAAGACGTGCTAAGATATCAAAATGGATGGCACATTTCAAGCAATATATCAAACTATTTGTATATTTTAATAACGAAATGTGAATACTGCTCGTTTAATATTCAACCCAATAATGCAATATAGTATTTGTCATTTAATGGTAAAATGTGGTAAACGTATAATTAATTTATATCCCAAATGTAGCTTTCTTGCAGTATATTGCAACCTTTTAATGTACATAAGCGGTGATATATTAAAAAGTATCCCTATTATGTTGAGTGATATTATAATTTAAAGAGACACAATAAAAACATTTAACTTTTTTTTATCACTAACTTTAGAGCACTAACTTGGTCGAGACTATAAACATGAAATTTTACAATATTTTTAATGTTTTTAACCTCTAGATGATCTCTTTAGTGTTAGTATTTATGATGTCCTGTTCACTATTGTATTTATTATTATAGTTTTTTACAGTAAACACACAACCAGGTCTTAATGAAACTCTGGCTCCATCTAGTGGCAAATTTGAGTTAAAGTTAAATTTCTACACCTAAACAATTTATTGGTTTCATTAAAATTAAATGTATGTGGTTGCATGGTAACTGATAAAGAAAGCAAAGTTATTGTGTTCTAGTTTGATAAATTGTAAAATGTCACTAATGCATGTTTGAAAATAAAGAGTTAATTTGTTATGTAATGAATTTAAGCTTTAGCCTAATATTTGATAACTGCATGGATCCATTGTTCATGCAAATGTTTTATGACCACAGTCAGAGTGAAGGACACAGATACACTCGAGTTCCAGGGACTTACTTTTTGTGTTTGTGTTGGTAAACTGTCATCAAGTCTGATTAACAGCTGCTGTCCGTGGTGCTGAATCCAGGTTAATGTATGGTATTTTTATTTATAAGGTAAAAAAAAAAAAAAAAATCCAGTTAAATGCAAGTAAGGTCTGTTTGCTCCTAAAAAGTGGTTAATGTTTCTTACGACTCATGAAAATGTCAAAAACTCTAAGTATGAGATGCATTTTCATTTCCAGGAGTTCCTTGTATGTACTCTAGAGAACCTCAGTGAACTTACATGTTCAGTTTAGAAGATTTAAATAATGCAGATAAATTCACTTCAGTGTTATTTGTCCTTATATAGAGAACATTAAACCTGTATGAGCTTCAGTATCAGACACTGTATCATCCACTAGATGGCGCTCTTTCAGTGCGATTAATGTGATATTCAGTCAATAGTCTCGAGTAGCCAGACTTTCAGACTGACATGTCTCAAGAGCACATACACCTGACAAGGCTATTTCCCTTTGTTTATTAATAATAATGATTTTATCAATTATTTCTTGTATATTTTCAGATTTCTCTTTACTCAACATTATTTATATGTGTTGGACACTGCTGATTGGATGATTCACTGTGACTGATTGTTTATTAAGATGAGATGATGTTCTTCATATGCACACATAAACATTACCTGGGAAGTAGGGGTGCTGCAGCACCCCCTGGGGTGTAGCTCAAGAAAAAATGGGGGTGCGGTGTTAAAAATAAATACATGAAAATTTTGTAACAAAAAATAAATAAAACTCATTTTATTAATTTGTATATTCATTAAAATTAATAGAAAAAAGAAGCCTAAGCCCACAATGACAATAAGCAGCAGTAAAACATTAAGTTGAATCAAATTGATTGTGAAAGTCATTTCAACTTAAACTGACTTAAGTCCCGTTCACACTAGCAGCGACTTTTGTCACTGCATGTCACTTGTAGTGTGAACGGGGCTTTAGGAAGTCGTTTGTTGCCATGACTTTTTGATATTAATACCTGAAACATGTCTGTGCCGTACCCAAATCAAGAATTAACGACCATTTCTACAGCCATTGCAAAGATACAGCAGAGAAAGTTTGAGAGCGTCTATTTACCAGAGGTGGGACTTTCAAGTCACAAGCAAGTCTTCAAGTCATATCCCAATTCCTCAAAGAGTTAAAGTTATTGAGATAATTAAGTGACGTGACTCAAGTGACGTGACCTCCCTGCTCAAAATACATTCCCACGGCTATGAACATAAACAAACAAACAAGACCATATTATACACTACTGTTGTTTAATTTGATGCTGATTATAACTACTGGCTAACCATAAAAACTGTTTATGAATAGTCTTCTTTTCAAATGACATTTTCAAATGTCCTCTCATGGACGATTTGTCAAAAGCAGGTTCTTGTATTAACTTCTGGTGTTTTGTTGTAATTTTAAGAGTGAGCTCATCATCAACTGAGACACAGTGAAGTGGTGAGTCTGTATCTTCATGCACTGAAGTTCTTGTGCATTTCATTTGTAAGTTTTATTCTGCACATCATGATTTCTCATGTTTAATCTCAGACTCCACATTCTCACTCAGATTCTGCAGCAGATGCACTTTATTCCTCTACTCACCTTCCCACAATCCCCTTTGATCTACACCAGCTACTTTACTCTACTGCACAGTTACCCATAATCCCCTCTAGTGTTGTCAAAACACCCGGTACTTCGGTACGAAGTCTGTACTAAAAAAATGAAAATGTCACGGCATGGTACCAGTTTATTTAAGTACTGGTGGTACCGAGTTGAATGTCGGATTGAAATAAACATCGCTCTTATTATCGGAGTTAATCGTTAGCATAAACTCGGCTAACGCTAATATAATGAGCATTAGAATGCTCCTATAACTTTTATTAGAAATATGACAAACTTTTGGGTGAAACTTGTTTACTTTTTATCATACTTTTATTACTTGTGGAAAAACTTGAAACAATTTTAAATAAGCATGAAGAATGGCATTGACATTTGTACTGTTTATTTTTCTTTAACATTATTAATAAAAATAATGTGTTTTTTAATTAGCATGTTTTTGTGTTTTGCTTTGGTAATTGGTACCGAGAACCATGGATTTTCACTGGTATTGGTACCGAATACAGAAATGTAGGTACCATGACACCACTATTCCCCTCTGATGGTGTCACACTGTACCAGTTCACAGTATGAAGATCCTACAGACACCTTGAGAAACATGAGTTTCCTCTGACTCCACTGCTGTCAGTTACTGCAGACTGAATTCATTCACAGAATCACAGATCATCACACATGACCCTGTCATTCACCCGTCAAAAAAGATTTGTTCTCAGAAGTTTCTCATAAATGCTGAAGATTTTTTTTTGTGTGTTTCATGAAAAACAGGTAATTTTTTTTTCCAATTCAAAGCGACAGAATACAGATAAAGGTTCAGGGTCTCAGTATAATTTGATTGTGAATAATAAACAGACTTGTTCAGGAAACAGACCTAATCAAATGTTTCGAAGCCTTGTGACCACCAGCGTGCCTAGACCTTATAGATTACATTATCTCCAAATATTTTAAGCAGCACCTGGTCACGAGAACTCGAGACATGTAAACATTCACACGTAGTTTGACTCTCAGTAGGAAGATCAGAGACTGGCAGAACCCCCTCATTGGAAACTTAGACCTTAAACTTAAACCCCTTGCATCCTGTAGCTTTTGGACCATTGTTTTACATTGGCACTCAACTAATAAAACCACCTCAGTAATAGTGGAACTAATAATGCATTGTATTTGTGACCCTGTGTATCTCATCACACATGTCAATTCTTATTTCAGAAAATAAATATTCAAATATGGCATGTCAACAATCCGTGCCATGAGGTTTAGTTTCCAACTCCTTGCTTTTCTCTATATGTACGTCATTTTGAATGTGAAAAGTTGTGGGTGTATCACATTTGAACAGAGATGAGAGGAGATGTTCTGTGAGTAGTTAATTCAGTTTAGACTTGTTTTTACACAGACCTCTTTTATGTCTTCTGAAGTTTTGCAGTTTCAGAGCACAAGCATATGGATGACCTTTATGGATCTTTTTGGAGTTTAACAGCAGTGGTGTAACTAACGGTCACCCTGTGTGGCTCACAAATCCCTCAAAATATATTTACAAACTCAAGCAACAGTGACAAATAACTCAGTATCAACACTGTATCCTCCACTAGGTGGCACTCTTTCAGTGTGATTAATGTGATATTCAGTCAGTGGTGATGGTGGGAGGAGACAGTAAAGCTGCTCATTACTGATAAAGAGCTGAATAAAGAGGAAGTAACTAAAGCAGACAGATGTAGAGACAGAGATTCACACAGAGATCATTCAGCATAAAGAAGACTGAACTCAAGTCACAATGAGATCCTCCTCATCTTCTTCACTTTCTACCTGATCTCAGGTCAAGCTTTTCTCCTTTCATCACTGCAGTAATGATGCTGTTTTCTGTTCATCATCATCTTTCTGATCACGTATTAATCTGATTGACAGCTGCTGTGAGATGCTTTAACGTCACTGGATATTCTGGAGGAAGCATTCTGGTTGATTCTGGGGAATTTTGGTTCAGTGGAAATGTTAAATGCTTTAATAAATTACCTGAGTGGAGAAATATAATGAATAATACGAAACATGATAAATGGATCAGTGTTGGAAAATTTTACGTTGTTTCAAAACAATGAGGGAAACCTCATGATCTTCATCAGAGATTTGAATGAACATGATGCTGGAGGATACTGGATTGGTGTTCTTTACATGTGGGGTATAGATATGACTTGAATTGTGGAAGAAGGTCAGTCATTTTTAGATCAAAGTCTGTGTAGTAAAATTCCTGATCATTTTTAAAGCCTGTTTAAAAGTAAAACATATTTCTTTATTATGTAAATAACAGACTCATGTTGTAAAGTGTCAAAGAGAGTGATGGTGAATGTTGGAGAAACTGCCACCTTCAGCTGTGAATATTCACAGAATCATATTAATGATGTCAAGATCATATTCAAAGAAGGAAAAGACTCCATTGAGACGATCTACAGCAGATGGAAGAAGAAAGAAAGATTCAGTATTTCTGATGACAAACATAAAAACATCTTCAGTGTGAGGATTACTGCTGTGACACCAGATGATGGAGGAGTTTATTTATGTGGAGTTTGGATCAACAGACAATCGTACAGTTACTCCATTATTAATACTGTTCATCTGCATATTAGTAGTAAGTAAAACAAACACTCAATCAAATCTTGTTTAAAATGTCTGAAATTTGCATTTGCAGCAGAGTTGATAAGATGTGATATTGTAAAATATTATTGTTTACATTATTTACCAAATACAGAAATATGTTATAATTGTTAATGTACAGTTGACCTGTTCTTTATTTAAAGTGCCTCCAGTAGTGAGACATGAAGGAGAATCTGCTGAGATCATCTGTCCTTATGATTCAATCTATAAATCAAACACAAAGTCTCTCTGTAAGGGGAAGTGCTCCACTAGAGACAGAAATCCTCTCAGTGAGACTGTGAGAGAAGAGAAAGAGACCAAGACTGACAGACTGACTCTGAAAGATGACGTCACTGCAAGTGTCTTCACTGGGACCATCACTGGACTGACCAGCAGAGGATGCTGGGAAATACTGGTGTGCAGTGACATTAGAAACAGACCTCAATTATCTTTACACTTATCTGATGGTCATCGTGAACGAGGGTGAGGAAGGTTTATTCATCTGAATATGTGAAGCTACAGCTGTGAATTGGATGTTCTTGTGTTGTAATCATTTCCAAGAGCTGAACTTGACTAAGTATGAAGGAGACGACGTGTCAATCCAGTGCAAACAGTATGATGAAGATCAGAAAAGCTTCTGCAAAGCACATGAAGCCTCCATGTGTGTGAAGGATGGAGTTTCATTGGAGACGATCAGAGATGATCGATTCTCTTTCAGTGATGAAGCATCTACTGGAGTCTTTACTGTGAACATCACTGATCTGAGAGAAGAGGATTCTGGGATATACTGGTGTGGAGCTCACGTCATCACTAAAGTGCATTTAAATGTCAAAAAAGGTAAATTAAACATAATTTAATCAATATATTTGCTTCACTCTCAAGACTTCAAATAGAGGCACAAGAGACTCAACAGAGACAGAAACAGAGATGAAGTAGAACGTGTGCAGTTTCTGCAGAAGAGAGACTAAAAACACTCATTCTGCTGCAGAGTATAATTTATATAAAAGAAAAGGGTAAGAAAGCATCGCATTTCTGGGGAAAACACAACTCGCTGCCACCAGTCTCTGTTCCTTACCCTCATCCAGAAACAGCTAGTAGAACACGACAGCAGCGTAAGCAACCGAATTGCCATCACATTTCTATGGCACCGAAAAGGCATGAATACAACAACCATACAAAACTGTTTTGATTTCCCAGAAATGCGATGCTTTCTTACCCTCCATCGTTTCAATCTGCGTATTATTACAGGTGCGTGTCACGTCATTTATGTATGTCACAAGCTCAAGCGCACTTTGGTCAGAGCAGCAATACTGCGATTAAGGTGTTTACATGCCTGTATATTTATATTAAAATTGGCGTATGCCACCTATGTTAATACGATTATGCTTGCTGCGATTATGAGCTTAATCGCATTATTTAGATCGAAGTATTGCGTTTACATGAGTAAAGTTTAATCGCAATATTGTCAAAATCTCATTATAATCACATTACGAGGGTGCATGTAAACACACTCAGTGATTAGCATGCTCAGGTGTGTTTTGATTAGGGTTAAAGCTAAACTCTGCAGAAAAGTAGATCTCGTGAGCCACATTTTAGGATCCCTGGCCTATATTAATTAAGAGGTTCTGAAAAGCTCCTAGTTGCATTACAAATTCTCCTAGTTGCATTACAGGGCTGCCTACACAAAACCTGCATGGGCCCAAAGGTACAAAGGTTGCTTCACACTGGGCCATCATGGGATTAATGTGGGCAGTCCCATAGTGTGGGGTCTAGGTTTGGTGTGGGCTGGCCCTAGCCCACTGTGCCCGCAAAAAGCCAGCAGGGACATGTTTGCAGGGTTTACTCATACTTGTTTTGTAAAATGTATTTATAACCAATAATGTTGAATAGAAAAGAGCTGAAAATTAACGTCATAAAATATAGTATTTGTGTAAACAATATTTCATTCACGTGTATCTTTTGGTTTATATTTAAAAGTTGTCTTTGTGTGTTTTATTTCAGATTTCTCAATGATCATCATTATTAGTGTGTGTGTGATTTTGCTGCTGATCAGTGGATTCACTCTGACTGTGTGGAAATTAAGACACGAGCGGCAAAGTGACGCTTACACACAGCCCAGTTCAGTCTACTGCACAGTTACCCACAATCCCCTCTGATGGGATCCTGTATGCTGCTGTTAGTTTCCAGTAAGAATGAGATTCACTCTGATTACACCACAGTCACTGTCTGAGACTCTACTAACTTACAGAGATCACAAATCATACATTACACCAGTTGTGATGAGTGGGGCTGAGAGCCGTGGGAGCGGAGTGAGTCCAGTGGAGCAAATGATACTGAGTGACATCTGCACCACACACTGGTCTCGAGTCCCACGGAGGAGCTCGGGATACATAAAAGAAGGAGTGACGACAGAGAAGGATGAGGGAGGACCAGGCATGGGACATTTTAGTTTGTTGTGGGTCATTATTGTTATCCGGCAGTCGTTTGTAAGGGGCTGATGCTTACTTTTGTTTTGTTGTTTAATTTAGTATTAAAATTTAAGTAAATTGTTTGCCGGTTCCTGCCTCCTTCTTCCCTTAAAGGGATAGTTCACTTTGAAATTAAAATTTGGTATCTATCAGCTTACCCCAAGGGCATCCAAGATGTAGGTGTCTTTTTTTCTTCAGTAGATCCAATTTTGATGTTTTTAGGTCAAACCGTTCTAGTCTGTCAGTCATATAATGGCAGGTATAGGTCACTGTCTCTATAAGAGGGGAAAAAAGAACATGCACAGAGAAATCCAAATTAAACAATTCCCCATCGTAACTACACATTGATGGCCTAAGACACAAACGAGCGGTTTGTGTGAAAAAACGAACAGTATTTATATTGTTTTTTACCTCTTGTACACAACCATGTCCAAGTGATCTGAGTGCGCACACGCATCCGGTGTGTGACGTGTGTGTGCGCACGCTCTGGCTCACGCTGCATTCACACGGGGTGTCGGCGTCAATGCTTGACAGAGGGCGTGTCTGAAGCGTGGTGCTGACGCATATAGAAATACAATGCATGACAGCAAGCGGGTCTGCTTAAAAGTCATCATTATCCTAGAGTAGACAGTTCAGAAACGACATGAGCGATGACAGTGTGCGTCTTCCAACAAGAAAATACCACGAAGTTGCATCAGCACCATGCTTCAGACACGCCCTCCATCAAGCGTGAGCCAGAGCGCGCGCACACACACGTCACACACCGGATGCGTGTGCGCACTCAGATCACTTGGACATGGTTGTGTACAAGAGGTAAAAAACGATATAAATACTGTTTGTTTTCTCACACAAACCACTCGTTTCGTGTCTTAGGCCATCAATGTGTAGTTACGATGGGGAATTGTTTAATTTGGATTTCTCTGTGCATGTTCTTTTTCCCTCTTATAGAGACAGTGACCTATACCTGCCATTATATGACTGACAGACTTTTTATTTATTTATATATATATATATATTTTAATAGAGATTAGACTATTTTAGATAAAGGTTGTGATACAGACGGTAGAAAACCACATATAAAAACATATTGTATTTCTTTCAGTTTATGCCCCTTGTACTCCTGACCCTATACTTTTTTCTCTGTTTTCTCAACCTATCTCTTGAATCTTAATGAGGATGTGCATGTTTTATTTTCGGATCAGGTATGGGGCATGTTTAAATTGTCTTCTAAAAACCCTAATCACCAAATGATTCATTGGAAATTGCTGCATAGGGTTTACTTGACTCCAATTAAACATTTTTATATGAATCTGTTGTCTAATCTCTGTTCCCAAGGAGTTTTAGGCAGGTGTTTTTTTTGTTTGTTTTTTGGGAGTGCCCCTCTCTCTCACCTTTTTGGACTCAGCTCTCACAGGACCTATCATATTTGTTGGGTACTGAGATATGTTTGACTCTGTGCCATTTTTCATGATTGACTTTTGGGAATTCACCTTGTCCGTCCAACAAAGATGTTTACTGTTAGCTGCTCTCACAGCAGCAAAAACAATGCTAGTCAACCGCTGGAATCCTTCTCACACAATGGACAGACGAACCTGGACTGTGTATTTGTTGGACATTATCTCGATGGAACTCTCAACTTCTTGTATACATGGATCTAGTGTGAAGGCTGTGGATTCGTGGCATTCGGCTTTTGATGTTGTGTCATCTTTTCTAAAATCTTTGTAAAAATAATTTTATTGTTATTTATTTATTTATCTATTCATTTTTATTTTTATATATTTATTTATTTATCTATTCAACATTATTTATTTGTTTTATTATTTTTTAGGGGGTCTGCCGGGGGGTGGGGTGGGTTCTGGATTTGTACAGCTGCTTTTTGTTTTTGTGCTACTGTTACCAGAAAAAAAATCAATAAACAGTTAACAAAAAAAAGTCTGAGTTTATTTTATTTGGTTAAGTTTATTTTATTTGGTAAAAAGGGATGTGTGGAGGATGCCACTGACTGCCTGGGGTTACTTCCTGGGAAAAATCTTTCTAAAGTGAAAAATATTGGTGTCATTTTTGACATCTTAGATCTATATCTAAGTTGAAGTCTATCCTTTCTTTTGAGGACTTGGAGAAAGTTGTGCATGCTTTTGTGTCATCTCGTTTGGATTATTGTAATGCATTGTATCTGGGTGTGAGCCAGGCCTCTCTCTCTCTCTCGCCTGCGGCTTGTTCAGAATTCGGTGGCTAGGCTTTTAACAGGAACCAAGAAGAGAGCGCATATTACTCCTGTGCTTATCAAATTACACTGGCTTCCTGTATGATACAGGATTCATTATAAAGTGCTATTATATGTTTTTAAAGCTTTGCATGGTTTAGCACCAGGGTATATTTCTGATTTAATCAGTTTGCATCAATCCAACAGGTCTTTGCGTTCTAATGATCAATTACCTCGATCTCGTTTAAAATGCAAAGGTGATCAGGCCTTTTCTGTTGCTGCTCCAAGGCTTTGGAATGACCTTCCTCTGTCTGTAAAATATTCTCCTACACTTCCTGTATTTCAGAGTGTGCTTAAAACTCATTTGTTTTCATTAGCATTTGAAAATGTTTTGTAATTTGTTATTTGTTGTTGTTATGGTATATGTTTATGATGTTTTATGCTTGTTTTTATTCTCATATTTTTATTTAGTATTCCTGTACAGCACTTTGGTCTCCACATTGTGGTCTTGAAAGTGCTTTATAAATAAAGTTGAAGTTGATGACAACTATTGACACAATCGACTTGAGTTTGAATTTGCCTTCTGCCGAACTCGTTCTTCTCCCTTTTCCTGTCACATGTCAGGTCAGAAAGGTGTTTATTTTCAATAAAAATGAAAGAAATAATTGAAAAGTGTAAATTAAGTGCCTCACGGGTATTTAATAACAAAGAGTTTATTGGGTAGGATTAGGGGCAGGTGTAGGGAGGGCTTTAGTGTCCCAGTAAGGCAGCATCTATTTAATAATTTTAATAATCATGATAATTTACACTCAATATGTTATTATTGCATGCTATATTATAATGTACATATATCTGCCATTATTTGCACTAAGTATAAATAACGTCTAACTACTATTTACACTTATTGCAAAGAAAATATAAATAGTAAATAGAATAAATGTAAATAGAATCTATCGTTATTTGCACTTACTGCATATATTGCTATGAAAATATGCTATTTTCACTTATGTAAAGAGCCGCTGCCAATAATAAAATAAAGATAATTTAAGATGCTGACCATATATTTCTACCATATATATGGTTATAAATGTTAATATTGTATTGTATTGTTTCTTCTATTATGAAGACATTTTTTTAATTAAAAAAATAAACACTTTAATGTTAAAATAATAAACAAAAAAATAAACAATTTATGTTCTGTTAGATGTGTTTTGACTAATTTTTGTATGTTGTATCTCTAGGTAACAAAGATATTTTAAAAAAAAATCTTCTATAAGGGACTCATTGATTATTTTTTCCTTGAGCCCCCACTTAATGTAGCTTCACCTCTGGTTGTGTGTTAGTTTAAGATGAATTTCAGGGTGGTGTTTTTGTTTTATATTCGAAATTTGAAATGGCAATTAAATCAATTAAATCAATGTTTCTAGGTTAAATTAACACGATCATCCCGAAATCTCTTAATAATTTGTAGATAAATTCTGCTAATAATACAAATGTAATTATTTTCCCTTGACTCATCGACAGGACTGTTTTTAAACTAAATCTGGACTGTCTGCTAAATCCAAAGCATTTAGCAGACGCTTTGGATAAAAGCGTCTGCTAAATGCATAAATGTAAATATTCAGGTAATCAGGTCATTTCTTCTGAATGTTCATAATTTGAATGATTTAACATGCGTTTCTAATTTATTATTGTACAATTATCAGTAGTTTAAATTTTTAATTTTAGTTTAAACATTTAATGTTCAAATTTAGCTTTTTTTTCCCCTGAAGTTTCTCATGAATGCTGGAGGTGTTTTGAGTTTGTGTGCAGAACATCTCGTTTCTTCCGTCCAGCTCAAAACCACAGAAAACAACAGACAGGTTCAGGGTCTTAGATCAGTTTGGTTGTGAAGATTAAACAGACTTGTTCAGGAAACCCGCGGTGAGACCACATGTGACTCAACTGACAGAAACAGATGGAAGTGGAACAAGTGTGCAGATCTGCTGACGAGAAAGATGAAGATATGGTCTTTTCTCTCTCTCTCTCTCTCTCTCTCTCTCTCTCAAATGACAATAGAACCAAAACCCAAATACACAAAGGGGACAGTCTTTCTCTCTCTTTGCCTCTATATTAATGTTGTATTTATCTTTCAACACATGAGTCAATGTCATTCATTCATTCTCTGAAGATCTTGTGTTTTTCAAATTTACAATATCCAAGCTGAACATATTATGCTAAAACTAAGATAAAAGTCTAACAATCTGAGTAATCTGATCTGAGTATAGTAATATTCAAGAGCCGAGAGATGAAGATCTTCGGAGCATTTAAAGAGAAGGAAAGATTAAAGATGCCAATTGAAGGGGCATTATATAGTCTAGAGACGTACATCTCATAGATCATGAACGATTCTCGTCTGATCGAGAATGTCAAATGATTTTATCCATTACATCTACTTAATATTTCCCCCCTCCCCATAATGTTAAAGCAAGGTCAACTTGACATGTCAAAGGAGGTTGTTCTGGTTTTTACACCCTTTGAAGAAACAGCAAGCTCTGCAGATCTTCAAATATCACTAGGCTAAATATCATATCAACTTAGAAGGGAGTGCTTAATACCAATAAAATTAAAGACAAACCGAGCAACATCCGTGTATATGAAAAAAACATTATGCATAAAGAATGAGTTTCCAACATCCTGTCCAACATAAATGGAACGTAACATGGTGTACCTTTATAGACTCAACTAGTTCCCTCATTGCATTGTTTTTGAATGTTTACATGGATATTTTAAAGAACAGTTCACTTATGTTTGATTTGGTTATTAACTTTCTTTGCGTTTGTAGTTTCAGGAAATTAGGCTACTCTTAAACCAAGTAGTTTTACTAGGTTAAACAGACTAGCAGTCTTACTGCTTTATCCTTGCAGAGTTGTTTAATACTGTGCTCAGTGTGATAAAGTTCATAGCATGAGATGCTCTCCAGCTTGTGGTTTTCTTTTGATCTTTTTATATTCTTTGAGTCAAACCAAAACACTTCATCCACCATATGTGTGATACAGGAAATGGTTTCTTTAGTAACGATGGACACAGACTTCTACTCCAAGAAAAGATGCTGTGAATTTGTGTAATATACAAAAAAAAAAATATTGTTACAATATATTACAGTTCTTTGGATTGTAAATATTCAAATTGTGGAAAGATGACGATACACGCGAGAGCCAATGAGGTTGAAGTGCAGTTTCGACTCCTCCCTTATCTCCATATTTTCAATGAGTGTTGCGCGTCCATTTGTATGTAACCAAATCAGAATTTGAACAGAGATCATAGAGGGAGAGAGTTTCTGTGAGTAATCACTTACATTCAGACCTGTTTTTCACACAGAGCTGTTTTATGTCCTAAAAACTGAAATATGATGCAACATGAAACGTGTGAATGATATGTACTGTCCAGAACTTGACAGCAGTGGCAATGGTCGTGCTGAGGCTCTTAATTAATAATATCTTTTACATGCTTCCCTTTTAAATTACGGAGTACTGCATCCCTTCAGGACAAATAAACAGGATGATCACTACTATTTTATGGCATTCCTTCAGGAATAGTTTTAGTTAAGGAGAGACCACAAATATACACTGATTGTTTCATAGTGTGTGAAAAGATGTTATGACACATTGTTAATATTGTAAACACAAAATTACAGTGGAAAGTTTTTGTTTGTTGTTGTAAGCTGTCCTTGTAAGTGATTGTGATTTCCTGTTCTTAAAGGGGGCATAACTCACACAGTTTCACCCAATCTCATGATAATCTTGAGTACCTATAGAGTAGTACTGCATCCTTCATATCTCCAAAAAGTCTTTAGTTTTATCATATTTATAAAAGAAAGATACAGCTTCACGATTCTCTCCAAAAACAGCAGAGCTCCTGGAGGCGCGCCGTGGGCGGAGCTAAAGAGTGACGAGCACTTGAGCGCAGGGCCGTAGCTGGGGTTTGCGAGGCCCCAGTGCAGGTTGTACCAGTGGGCCCTGTTTGAAATTGTTTCATTTTTATGTTTGTTCTATTTATTTATTTGTGCTATTTACACAAAGTTTAAGTATTTTCAAGTTTGTAGATGTCCAGATACAGAAACTGAATAATCAAAGCACTGAATAGTCTTCACTGTAAAAGTTAAATATACAATCAAACCAAAATTCAGACACCTTCAACATTTCTCACATTATCACAGTTTATTTGCTATAGTTTAGAAAATGGAAATAAAAAATGACGAGCTCAGAGTTAAACTGTGTCAGAACAAATTCATTTTGATAATGTCAGATAACTTTGATAGAAAGGTATGTAATGGATTGCAATCAAACAAAAAATCAGACAACTGTTAGTATGACAATATTTACACAACTATCAATACTTTGTTGAGCAATTACCAAGCAATGCTTCATTTTGTTCAGTCTGTGGTGTAAAAAGGTCGCATTAGCAATTCGAGAAAAAACACTTAAGCAAAACATGGTCAGGTCAAAGTGTCTGAATAATTTTTGGTCCCAAATTTTTTATCAATTTTACTGGTAGTCCACTGTATGAAGAATGTTTGGGTATAATATGTCACAGTTTACTCTATTTTGCTATACTGACTTACATAAATCTATAGTGTCCTGCACCCACTAGTAAAAAATATCAACAATTATATCTGGTGTCTGAATAATTTTTGGTTTGACTGTGGATTAATTATTGTTAAAACTACAAAGTAATTCAGTCAAGAGCAGTGAGCGATTTTCTTTCTTTCATTTTCTTGGATTAACATTAAGGACACGACAGCAGATAGTAAATTAGGCGCTGTCACTTTAAGAGACAATGCATCCATTATAATGATACACATCCGATTTCTTTGTCCAGTGTTTACTTTCACTTAAGACATAACCGACAGTTTTTTCGAGGAGACTCTCCAAGAGCAAGAAGAGGCAAATTCAGTGTTCAAGCGCTTTGAGACGTGTCTCTGCGTGTGCCCTGTGCGCACAGAACACCGCGCACTGGTGCTGAATTGGGCTCTTTCACATCTTTTTCTGTTTGCATGTTTAAACTGCAATTTGTATTTGTTCGTTCAGGTGCAGGAGGAGGCGAAGGAGAGCTTGGATCGGCGTTGCTGTCCGTGAGACACGGCTCTCTGCGTGTGCACCGAACACGGCGCGCGAGTACTCATTTGAGTTTTTCCGCATCTTGTGTTTGAATGCTTTAAACTCTTTTGAATGTTTCAATTGGCAAGGCTTAAAAACACGTGCAAATGATATGCTTTCGTGACCATGCGCAACAGTGGCCCATCAACTGTCCTGAGTGCCGCGGGCCCCTATAATCATCACCACCTTTCACCCCACTAGCGACGGGCCTGCTTGAGTGCCGATTGCCAACAAAACAGACCTTTGATGCCGTTTCTCTTACCGTCTGCCGTTCCAAATCATGACCGGGATCTTTTATAGCTGGGACCGCTCCATCTTTCAGTATCAAACGATGTGCAAATCCAGCGTCAAACTGGGCCTTGTTTATAAAATGTTCGCACTTGAGAAACTCTGTTGCTGCCCCAGAAAAACAAAATGCACTGTTTACGTAACGCTGGGTTCTTCGGGAAGATGAACAATGTTATCTTTCCCTTACAACCAAAAACACACTTCTTTAGAGACAGTTTTTTAGTTTTATTGAAGTTAGCTTGTGTAGTTGTATTGAATGGTAATTCCCACATGAAAAAATACTTTAGTAAACTGTAGTATTTATTATAGTAAACTGTAGTAAATTATAGTATACTGTAGTATATTATAGTATTTACTACACTTTGTTAACTTTTACTACAGCATACTGTAGTACTGACAATAGTAAGTTCATAAACTGTAGTAAATACTGTAGTAAATTATAGTAAATTGTAGTACACTGTAGTGTATTGTAGTATTTACTACAGTTTGTTAATTTATAATAAAGCATACTGTAGTAGCCTATTAACTATAGTGAGTTCGTAACTGTAGTAAAATTAAGTTTTTACTATAGCAAACTGTAGTAATACTGAAGTATACTGTAGTATTTCTACATTTGATTAATTTATACTATATCATAATGTAGTATTAACTACATTGATAATCTATGAGTTCCTACAGGATAATATGAAAATACAGTGTGTTCTGGTGCTAAGTAAATGGTGCTCTCTGTAGCACTCTACTTTTCAAAACTGGTACAGATAGACATAAATTGTATCGTCGTCTGACATTTTGTAAGGCAAACAATAATGTAACTTTTATTTATTTATTTAGCTTTTCAACAATTATTTTAACTACAACAATTATCAGCGCGCGCCCTGTCTTGCGCTACGGACGCACGTGACGTATGTGACGCTTCACAGCGCGCTTCACGCCAGTCGCGCGGCCGCGGTCTTCAGCTAACAAAGTTTAAGACGACGCTGCTGCAAGAGCGTTTAATTACCGTCAAATTTGTCCTGTTATTTTCCTACTGGTGAGATTGGAGAGCTCTCATGGTTACAAGGAACGCCAAATTGCCCTTTCCAGAAGACCACACTTCCCAGCGAGGATATTGGCAGTGGTAAGTCTCTTATTAATCTTGTCAGTTCTCTTACTGTCTCATGAATTATCGGTTAAAGTAAGCGTAGTATAGTCTTTAACTATCTAGCGTGTTTTGATGTGTCAGCTATAACTGCTCAGTGTTGTCTGAATGCTGCCATAGAAACAGCTTCAGCGCATCGGTAACATTATCCTGAACGCATTAAAGACCCAGTAAACTATTATCTGCATGCTGATGATAAACAGGTTTTGGTCGAAATGATGGCCAAATACAATGACAGGGAAAAGAAAAAACAAATAAAGGATTTAAGACTGATAGTAAAGGAAGATCTTTAGCTAAGAGTAATTACAGTTAGTAGAAGTAAAATTTTTTCTCACTTTAATTATATGATGTAATGTGATATTTAATAAAAAGTTCAATAGTATTTTGTCAGCTTTTGCACTGAAGGCAGAAAAAAATGCATAGCTTTTAAATGAGAATGTGGTGCTTTTTTCTTTCCACTGTACATCACTCAAATCAGTAATATTTACATGTTTTATGCTATTGTTCTTTTTTTAAGGAAACACTGAAGCCCAATGATGAAAAAAGAAGCAGCAGCACTTCACTAGCATGAATATAGTATGAATATAGTTTAAGATTAAAGGTATGCTTTAAAAATATGTATATACAAATCTTTGCACCCCATAGCAACCTCCAACACACAAGGGTTGCCTTCTCCAGACTGCATGTTTCTTGGTTTCTTGTGTACTTTTATCTACATATTAGAGACATGGGCCTGAAAAAAATCAGTGACTGGGGTTCAGTCATCAAAAGGCATTCCAGTTAAGCCGTCCATCCCAAGAAATGCTTGGGATATAACAAGTAAGAGTCAATAAAAATTGTAATTAAGACACAAAAAAGTGCATTTACCAGTAATACATTAACGTGTGTGTGTGTGTGTGTGTGTGTGTGTGTGTGTGTTTTCTGGGGATGCCAAGGCTAAACTCCCAGTTCTGCTTGACAGCAATGTCGGGCAAAAGTTAAACAACACAGCCAAGAACAAAAAAAAAAAAAAAATTACTTCTTAAGATGTTGTTTGGTGTTGTTCATTTTAAGGAATTTGTATGCGTTGTATTAGTATATGTTGTAGTATCCTATACTGGAGTGTTAGAAAATGTGTTAGAAAATGTACTACAGTAATGGCTAAAGTTATTTGTCAATATTACTATAGTAGGATTACCACAGCACATTACCATTCATAAGTTAGTACAATTTACTGTAGTACCTTTACTATAGTATGGTGCATAAACACTGTAGTATTTACCAGAGAAGTTTTACAACATTTTCTATGGTAAATTTACTATTAATTTCTATAGTACTCCCCCCCCCACAATTTACTATAGTATATTTACTATAGTATGGTCCAAAAACACTGTAGTATTTACTATATTTTTTTTACTACATTTTCTATGGTAAATTTTATATTAATTTCTATAGTACTTTCCCCCCCACACATTTTACTATAGCATCTTTACTATAGTATGGTTCAAAAACACTATAGTATTTACTATAGATTTTTTTTCCTACATTTTCTATGGTAAATTTCCTATAAATTACTATAGTATTTTAATTCCCACAATTTACTATAGTACCTTTACTATAGTATGGTTCAAAAACACTATAGTAATTTACTATACTATAGAAATGTTACTACTTTTTATAGTAAATTTACTATAGTATTTTTTCATGTGGGTTGATATAGTGAAAAATAGATTTGATCTTTTGTTCTGTTTAATTGCAAATGACACAGATTGACATGCCTCCTTTATTTTTTAAATGAAACGGTGAACCTGGAGGAGTGAAAATTTTCATGTTGTCGATAATTGTATGAGCCCATTTTTTTCAAGTAGATGTGATTATGACCAAAGCTAGAGAGAAGGATATAAAGATAACCTCAAGTCTCAGCATTTCATTCTTTGTGTTTTTGTTAAACTGTCATCAGTGATGCTGACCAGAAACACAGGAGAGATATGTTCAGATTTAAACACATTTGCCATTTTATAGCACAAGTTACAAAACTTAAGGACGTCCACATGACAGCAGTTATCCTGATCAGTCAGATCATGTCTGTTTCGTCCAAGATGGCACCATGAATGGTTTGGAGCTCTTCAGTACTTTAACTGTTTTTTTTTCTTTGTCCCATTTTAAGTAACTTCTTGCCGATTAGTTTTACTAGAGACAAACTCCTAGACATCAGACACAACACACCAAGCTATCTTTTGAGCATTCAGACTTTTTACTGGACAGCATGTAACATCTAACGGGCTTCCAGCTGTTTATAGCAGATCACGTCATTGAGTTGTCGGGGAAATCGAGAGGTGGTGGATTATGTTTTTATATCAACGAAGGCTGGTATACGGATGTGACAGTGTTAAAGAAGATGTGCTGCCCTAATTGGAAGCTCTCTTGATTAAGCCTTTCTATTCACTGTGGGGGTTTTTCTTGTTTATTCTGCTGACTATTTACATTCCTCTACAAGCGTGTATAAACACAGCGCTGCAACAGCTGGCTTATCTGATTTCAGACACGGAGCAATGATACCCAGACTCTTTACTTAGCATTCTCTGTGATTTTGAAGAAGCGAATCTCACCTATGAACTGCCTAAATACAGACAGCACATCACATGCCCCACAAGAGAAAGTAACATACTGGACCTTTACTACACTGCTTTAAAGAATGCATTTCACTCTGTCCTCCGAGTGGCTTTGGGACTCTCTCTGATCACGGGACTCATCTTCTCCCAGCCTACAGGCAAAAACATAAATCTGCTAAGCCTGTGGTAAGGACTTAGAGAGATGGACCAATGAAACAGAGTGCACATTACAACTCTGTTTTGACTGCAATGATTGGAGTGTTTTTGAAGCTGTTGCCACTGATATGGATGAGCTCACTGACACCGTTACATCCTACATCACTTTCTGTGAGGACATGTGTTTCCCACCAGGACTTATTTAACATACAACAACGATAAGCCATGGTTCATTGCAAAACTCAGACAGGTTCCCCAGACCAAAAACACACTGACAAAGAAGATCAGAGTGGCTAAGAGAAGCTACTCTGAAAACCTGAAAAAACAGTTTTCGGCGAACGACCCTGCATTAGTGTGGAAAGGCCTGAAAGCCATCGCCAGCTACAAGATGCCACCCCCCAGCACTGAGGTGAATCAACAACTGCCTGAAGACCTACAAACTGCAGGTCTGAAAAGCCCAGTCTCACACCTCACACCCACTTTTACCCCTTTTCCACCAAGGCAGTTCCAGTGCTGGTTCGGAGCCAGAGCCTAGTTTCAAACCGGTTCTTTGTCTTTCGACACCCAAAGCACCAGCTCCGAACCAGGAAAAGCGGTTCGTAAGTAGCACCAAAACATTGCTGGGCTAGAAGGAAGAACCGCTTGCGTCAGGGGCTGGGGGCGGAGTTACCGTGAACAACAAGACGAAACTTTGGACCGCCATATTTGAAATAGCAGCTAAACACGGACACGTTGGATTTGCCGTGTTTGGATGCCGTTGTAGATTCGCAAAGCCATGAACGTCAATAACAACACAACGTCCGCCATTGTTGATAGTTTGTTTAGGCTTGTTCAGGATGGATCGGCGCTACGCGGACCGTTCGGTGCGAGGCATCGGGGTGCTGCGTGAGCGACTGGAAAGCTGACGGCTCTTTATGCTTTTGGATCGCTCTCGTGGTGCTTTAGTGTGTTGTGTGCCGATCGATCTACGTAGCGCGATGCACCTCGAACAAGTCTGTTGTGTTTGGCGCTGTCGCGCTAGTGAAACAAAACATGAAACGTATTCAGTGACGTAAGTCCTGGCTCTGCATTGGCTCTCTAGCCTGTGGAAAAGCAACCAGTTCTTAAAGGGCTCGCCAGTCAAACCAACTAAGAACTGGCAGTAGCACTGGCTCTGAACTAGCACCTGGTTCCTGCTGGTGGAAAGGGGGTATCTGACTGTCTCTCCACACAACCATTATCACCCTGTAGCCCCTACCTCCCGCCTACTGCTTCTCAACCTGCACTCCAGACCTGAGAGGACGATGTATGCAGAGTAGGATTCACCAATTCGCATCGGTGCATCAGCAGAAAAGTTAACAATGCAATGCATCGATTTAAAAAAGTGTGCATCGGATACAAGTTGGCATTTGTATCCTGATGCATAATTTCTAAAGTATTTGCTAAATCGCCAGCCATCATCATAATAGGGGTGAATCGTATCGCATCGCATTGGTACACTGTAAAAACCAACAAGTTAGGGTAACTCAAACTGTTTGAGTAAACAAATTCCCCTTGGCTTAAACCATGTAAGTTTTAAAACTTGCAGTTAAGTAATTAAGTGATTAATTAAGTGCTGATTGAGCATTAGTGATGAACACCTGCTGTTAACAAACAGAATCACTGAAGAAAAGAGAAACACAAGAACTACTACAACTGACAGACACAGCCTTAGATGAAATCAACTGAAATAAAAGACATTAAATATTTCAAAATCTGATTTAACAACCCCACAAACAGCATCACCAGCTCCAATTATTAATAACCAGACTGACTTTATTTCTGTCAGACATCTACAGAAGATCTTATTGAGAATTAACTAAGGTTTAGATGTTGATTTAGTTCACCATCATTTCTCCCAATCCAGGCCATTTGCATGCGCAATATAGGCTATACTCTCAAAATATTACAACTTTAATCTTGTAATTGCTACAACTCAATTCTCGTCATTTTGACTTTATTCTCGTATTGCTAAGACTTTATTCTCGTAATTTTGTCTTTTTCCTCAAAAATATTACAACTTTAATTTCGACTTTAATCTTAGATTTTTTTTTATTTTTTTTTTAATGTGGCACTAAACACCGTCATAAGTAGGCAGTCATTGTAGTAGTTTTGATATTATTATGAGGACATAAAAGATCACAATCTCTATGATTCACTGGAAAAGCAGATTGTGGATGTCAGATTGCCCACCGTTAATGGACACTATTTAATAAAGACTTGAAGTTGATTGAGATGTTTCTGTTTATGAGAGTGGATCAGCCTTTGTTACTCAATGGTATATTTTGTGCTGTCTTGTGTTTGTGGCATATTCATCAGGTTTTGTTTTTTTAACTTTATATTTAAAATGATGTTAATGTTGAAACTGCTTTGCAAGTTTACTGAGGCCCCCTATGCACATTATATCTTTGCCCTCTACTGGAGGATTTGAATATTGCTGATTGATTTGATTCAGTGTCATTTGTCCTTATATAGAGAACATGAAGCCTGTATGAGCTCTCAGTATCAGACACTGTATCCTCCACTAGGTGGCGCTCTTTCAGTGTGATTAATGTGATATTCAGTCAGTGGTGATGGTGGGAGGAGACAGTAAAGCTGCTCGTTACTGATAAAGAGCTGAATAAAGAGGAAGTAACTAAAGCAGACAGATGTAGAGACAGAGAGATTCACACAGAGATCATTCAGCATAAAGAAGACTGAACTCAAGTCACAATGAAGATCCTCCTCATCTTCTTCACTTTCTACCTGATCTCAGGTCAGAGCTTTTCTCTTTCATCACTGCAGTAATGATGCTGTTTTCTGTTCATCATCTTTCTGATCACAGTATCAATCTGATTGACAGATGCGGTGAGATGCTTTAGTGTCACTGGATATTCTGGAGGAAGCATTCTTGTTGATTCTGGGGAACTTTGGTACAGTTACTCTGCTAAATATATGGCCAAATTACCTGAGTGGAGAACAATAATAAATGATAAAAAACATGATAAATGGATTAATGAAGGAAGATTCACATTGTATCAAAACAATATGGGAAAACTCATGATCTTCATCAGAGATTTAAATCAACATGATGCTGGAAGATACGCAATTGATGTTCTTCACAACCAGCGTATTTATATGACTTTGAATGTAGAAGAAGGTCAGTCATTTTATGATCAAAGTCTTTTAGTTAAACTGCTGATAATTTCAAAGCATTTATATTCATAAAATATATTTCTCTATGTGAATTACAGATTCACGTTGTAAAGTGTCAAAGAAAGTGATGGTGAATATTGGAGAAACTGCAAATTTCAGCTGTGAATATTCACAGAATCACATTAATGGTTTAAAGATCATATTCAAAGAAGAAAAATATTCAATTGAGACGATTTACAGCAGATGGAAGAAGAAAGAAAGATTCAGTATTTCTGATGACAAACATAAAAACATCTTCAGTGTGAGGATTACTGCTGTGACACCAGATGATGGAGGAGTTTATTTATGTGGAGTTTGGATCAACAGAGACACATACAGTTACTCCATTATTGCTACTGTTCATCTGCATATTATTAGTAAGTAAAACAAACACTCAGTCAAAAATGATGTTGTATTAACAAAGTTCGTAAGGAGCATGTCAGATACTTAGCCTAATTAACACAAGAGGAGCGCACTCAAGTTAATCAACACCATAGGTATAAATACAGCTAGGCAAGGCAAGGCAAGTTTATTTATATAGCACATTTCATACACAGTGGTAATTCAAAGTGCTTACATAAAAGAAAGTGAAATAGTCATTCACAGCAATAAAAACAAGGAATTAAAAATAATAAAAACAAGGAATTTGAAAATGTTATAGAAATTGATTTAAAATGAAATTTAAAACAGTTAAATAGAAAATGATTATACATAAAATACAGTGCAGTCAGTTCGGACGTAGCACAGTGTTCATTCAACAAATGCACAGCTAAACAGATGAGTTTTCAGTCTGGATTTAAATGTGGCTAATGTTTTAGCACATCTGATCTCTTCTGGAAGCTGGTTCCAACTGCGGGCGGCATAATAGCTAAAAGCGGACTCCCCTTGTTTTGTGTGAACCCTTGGTATTTCTAACTGACTCGATCCTAATGATCTGAGTGGTCTGTTAGGTTTATATTCAGTGAGCATATCTGCAATGTATTTAGGTCCTAGGCCATTGAGTGACTTATAAACGAGTAAAAGTACTTTAAAATCAATCCTAAATGTAACTGGAAGCCAGTGTAAGGACCTGAGGACTGGTGTGATATGCTCAGATTTTCTGGTTCTAGTCAGAATCCTGGCAGCAGCGTTCTGGATGAGCTGCAGCTGTCTAGTGGTCTTCTTTGGAAGGCCGGTGAGGAGACCATTACAATAATCCACCCTGCTGGTTATAAAGGCATGAACAAGTTTCTCCAAGTCGTGACTGGAAACAAAACATCTAATTCTTGCAATGTTTTTGAGATGATAGTATGCTGATTTAGTTACTGCTTTGACATGACTACTGAAGCTAAGGTCTGTCTCCAGAATCACCCCAAGATTTCTGACTTGATTTTTAGTTGTTTGACCCCTAGAGTCAAGGTATGCATTCACCTTGAGAACTTCATCTTTGTTTCCAAATGCAATGACTTCAGTTTTCTCCTTGTTTAGCTGAAGAAAGTTTTGGCACATCCAACTGTTAATTTCATCAATGCATTGGCAGAGGGAGTCAATGGGGCTATAGTCATTTGGAGATAAGGCCAGGTAGATCTGGGTATCATCAGCATAGCTGTGATAGGCAATTTGGTTCTTCCTCATTATCTGACTTAGTGGGAGCATATACAGGCTAAACAAGAGCGGTGCAAGAATTGAGCCTTGTGGGACTCCGCATGTCATGGACGTCCATTTCTTCCAAAATTTTGCTATCAATTGTTTCAAAAACAGACATAGTCACTTCTTTTTGAGATTGCGGTCGAATCTGTGTGACCTCTGTATTACAGGAAGATGTGCCAATCTCCTTTCTGATCTTCTCTGAAAAGAAGGAAGCAAACTCATTGCATTTGCTGTCGGAGAGCATTTCACTAGGAATCTGACTTGGGGGGTTTGTCAGTCTCTCAACAGTAGCAAAAAGAGTACGAGTGTTGTTTAAGTTACTGTTTATAAGGTTTGAGAAGAAGGTCTGTCTAGCTGTGGCTAGTTCCACATTGAAAGCATGAAGGCTGTCTTTATAGATGCTATAGTGAATTTCAAGTTTTGTCTTCCGCCACATCCGTTCAGCTTTTCTGCATTGCCTTTTCATACTCTGAACTGCTGTTGATTTTCTCCAAAATGATTTTTGTCTGCCTGTCTTCTTGCTGACCTTTATCGGAGCTATATCATCAATAACATTCTTAACTTTTGAGTTAAATGAATCCAGGAGAAGATCAACAGAGTCTGCAGAAATGCTTGGTGTTGAAGATATAGCCTCCATAAATAGCACACTAGTGTTCTCATTAATGCATCTCTTTCTGACAGAGACAGATCTAGATTCTGTGGTGACAGAGATCAGTATATCAAAGAAAATACAGAAGTGATCAGACAGTGCTACATCCTTAATAACAATGGATGAAATGTTTAGACCTCTACTGATGAGTAAATCTAGAGTGTGTCCACGATTGTGTGTGGGTCCATGCACATGCTGAATCAGGTCAAAAGTGTTTAAAACAGTTATAATTTCTTTTGTAGTTTTGATTTCAGCATTATCTATATGAATATTAAAATCCCCTGCAATAGCAAAACAGTCAAACTCTGAGGAAATCATTGATAACAGTTCTGTGAACTCTTCAACAAAGGCTGGAGAGTATTTTGGAGGCCTGTAAATGATGATAAACAGAATGCGTGGGGCACCTTTCCTAGATATTCCTAGATATTCCTAGATACCTAGATATTCAAAAGGCAAGTACTGACCAAATGACACTTGCTTGCATTGATAAACATCTTTAAATAGAGCAGCTACACCTCCACCTCTCCTAACAGTCCTGCAGACACTTATAAAATTAAAGTTAGGAGGGGCTGTTTCATTTAGGACTGTTGCACTGCAGCTGTCTTCAAGCCATGTTTCATTTAGAAACATAAAATCCAGGTTGTTTGTGGTTATTAAATTATTGATCACAAATGATTTATTTTTTAGTGAGCGAATGTTTAAAAATGCTAACTTGATGGAATTACATTTTGTCTCTACAGCAATCTTAGATTGATGCATTACAGGCCGCAGATTAGATGGGTCAGCCGTACGGCTTGAGAAGGCCTTAGACTTTCTATCATGTGATAAAACAGAAATAGAGAAGGCTACAGGCATACTGGGTTCCCGCTTGTTTTGTAAACATTTGTGAATGTTGCTGCTAATATAGCGGGGACCCGACACATATCACTGAGAGCTGTTATCAGTTGTTTTCGGTTCACCTACAGCCGATGGAGGAGGGTTTGGGCCCTGGCATTGTGGCAGCGGTCGGAGAGCTCTCACAGGAGGAGGGAGAGCTGGGCCTGCAGTCTTTGGTGGTTGGGGGGCCCGCCGTTTTTTTGTTGATATCTGGGGGCTTGCAGAGAGTTTGGTCCCAGCATACACCAGTTCCTTCAGCTGACATACCTCTATCCATTGACGGTTAATCAGCATCCCTCCACCGCCCTTTCTCCTCACTTCGAGTTCTCACTACACTTTTACGGGGGGTACTCTGGGCCCTTCCCCGGACAGCACGCCAAATACGCATTACTATACTCCAGCTAATTATAAGTGTGAACTCGTGAATTGGTATAAAAGTTTCTACAGTCTGATTTCATTATGTGATATTTGTGATTGACAGACAAAGTGGTCATGCCTAAAGCAGGGGTATCCAATCGTGCTCCACTATCTGACAGAGTTTAGCTCCAATCCTAATTAAACACACCTGAACCAGGTGTGTTTACTCCGCTTCACTAACCTGGTTCAGGACACTTTATCACCGAATCCATCGTGGCCTCTTGAGATTCTTCGGAACGCGGAGAACAAAGGACACAGGAGACGGAAAAAAAACACCGTGGAAATAGCGCTGGTATTCGAAACAGACTGAGGAAAAGGGCTCACAGTCCTCCTTTACCGAGCATTTTGCTCGCTAATGTCCAATCCTTGGATAATAAGATGGACGATCTTAGAGCCAGGATAAGTTTCCAACGGGACATAAGGGACTGTAACATCATCTGTCTGTCTGAAACATGGCTCACGCCCTCGGTTCCGGACACTGCTGTAACGCCGTCTGACAACTTCTCTGTTTTACGGATGGACAGAACAGCTGAGGCCGGTAAATCCAAAGGTGGAGGAGTGTGTTTCATGACTAACAAGGAATGGTGTGACCCCAGGAATATCTCCTCTCTGTCGCGATCCTGCTCGCCTCATCTGGAACATCTATCCATTATTTGCCGCCCATTCTATTTGCCCCGCGAGTTCTCCGCGGTCATCGCTACTGCCGTTTACATTCCACCTCAGGCAGACACCGGCTTGGCTTTGTCTAAACTTCACGACGTGATCAGCGGCTACATTAACCAACATCCTGACGCTGCCTTTATCATCGCGGGGGATTTTAACAAAGCCAACCTCAGGCAGGTCATGCCGAACTTTCACCAGCATGTATCCTGTCCAACTAGAGGTCCGAATACACTGGATCACTGCTACTCTCAGTTTAAGAATGCCTACAAGGCCCGTTCACTGCCTGCTTTTGGTAAGTCGGACCACGCCGCCATTTTCCTCACACCGGAATATAAACAAAGGCTCGTACAGGAACCCCCGGTGAAGAGGGAAGTGACGCGTTGGTCCTCCCACTCTGAAGCTATGCTACAGGCGGCTCTTGATGACGTCGACTGGGACATGTTCAGGGCGAGCTCATCTGACGTCAGCGAGTTCACGGAGGTAGCAGTGAGCTTTGTAAACACACTTACCGAACAAGCTACAGAAACAATAACTGTAATGACTTTCCCTAATCAGAAACCGTGGGTGGACAGATCAATCCGTGATGCGGTTAACAAACGCACTGCCGCATACAACGAGGCTCTTTTGTCTGGGAATATGTGCGAGTATAAAGCAGCGTGTTATGCTCTCAGACGAGCAGTAAGTGCCGCCAAACATCGCTACAAAGAGAGAATTGAGTCTCATTTCCAGCTCAATGACTCTTGACGCATGTGGCAGGGACTAAGGACCATCTGTGCCTTTGGAAATAAATCCTCCGCAGAGGTGAGTGCAGATCCGTCGCTGGCCGAAGAATTAAACACCTTCTACGGCCGCTTTGATTGCAACGGCGGCAGTGCGGCTCTGCTGAGCAGCGCGTCAGGAAGCAGCAGGCAGAGAAGCGAGAATCATGTGATCACCGTGACGGAAGACGAGGTTCGGAGGGCACTAAAGGGAGTGAACATCAGGAAAGCGGCTGGACCTGACGGGATCACAGGCCGGGTTCTGAGATCATGCGCTGATCAGCTTGCTGGGTTGTTTACTTCTATCTTCAACGAGTCCCTTGCTACCTCTGTGGTTCCCACCTCCTTTAAAAAATCCATCATCATCCCTGTGCCTAAGAACAATAAACCCTCTTGCCTGAATGACTATCGTCCAGTGGCCCTCACATCTATAGTCATGAAGGTTTTTGAGAGACTTGTTAAGAGCCACATTAGCTCCTCCATCCCTGTTACTTTGGACCCTCTTCAGTTTGCCTATCGCTCCAATAGATCAACTGATGATGCCATCTCTCACATACTCCACTCCTCCCTCACACACATTGACAGCAGCAATGGGAACTATGCAAGACTGCTATTCATAGACTATAGCTCAGCTTTTAACACCATAGTCCCCATCAAGCTGACTTCCAAACTCACAGGCCTTGGCCTAAACACTTCACTCTGCGACTGGATTCAAGATTTCCTCACCGGTAGACCTCAAGTGGTGAAGGTAGGCCAGTTCACCTCAAACTCCATCACCCTGAACGTAGGAGCCCCGCAGGGCTGCGTTCTGAGTCCCCTGCTATACTCTCTCTACACACATGACTGTGTGTCCTCTCACAGATCCAAACCAAAACCAAAGAGCTGATTGTGGACTTCAGAAAGAGACACCTGCTGCCCTACACTCCTCTTGTGATCAGCGGGACCCCTGTGGAGAGAGTTAGCAGCTTCAAGTACCTCGGTGTAAACATCTCCGAGGACCTGACTTGGACTACACACATCCAAACACAGGTTAAGAAAGCCAGGCAAAGACTGTACCATCTGCGACAGCTGAGGAAATTCAGGGTCTCACCATCAATCCTGAAAACTTTCTATGCAGGGACCATAGAAAGTGTATTGACTCAGTGCATCTCAGTGTGGTATGGAAACAGCTCCAGCCAAGATTGCAAGGCCCTGCAGAGAGTCGTGCGCTTAGCTGAGCGTATCTCTGGGTCTGCTCTCCCCTCTCTGCAGGACATCTACCTCAAACGCTGCAGAGGCAGAGCTGTCAAAATCATCAAGGACTCAAATCACCCTGGAAACTGCCTCTTCACTATGCTGCCATCTGGTAAGCGCTTCCGCAGCCTGATGGCAAAAACCGAGAGACTTAGGAGGAGTTTCTTCCCCAAGGCCATCAGGCTTCTGAACTCAAAGTCAGCCTCCTAACATCATCTGACTTACTTCAAATCACTAATCACACATTCATTACTCTCTACCTCATAACTGTCAGTGTCATTTGCTCATTTGCACACTTGCACACTTGCACACAACACTTTCTGTGTCTTGTAACATATCTTATCTTATTTTTATATTTATTTTATTTTTTGTGATTGGCTGCTTCATGTCAACCATGTACAACCTGTTTGCACATTCCTCTCTGTACAGTCATGCTTATCTTAATATTTAATTCTACAGCTTACTGTCATGCACATTCTTTTATATTTTATATTTTATTCTTTATATCTTATTTTTTATTCATTTTATCTTATGTTTACTTCCCTTGTGTTGTTTTTTCAATATTTGCACTGTCCATGGAGCGGACCCGACTCTCATTTCACTGCTGGTTATACAATCTCTGTATAGTCGTGTATGTGACAAATAAAACTTGAAACTTGAAACTTGAAACCAGCTAATCGAGGTCTTCAGGATTTCTAGAAACTTCTAGATAAGTGTTTTGGAGCACCCCTGGTTTAGAGATACTCAGCTGAAGGTTCAGAGTCTTAGTTTAATTTGGCTGTGAAGAATTAACGAAGTTCATTCAGGGAACCCACAGACCACATGAGACTCAACAGAGACAGAGAGATGAAGGTGAACGTAAACAGTTCTGCAGAAGAGAGACTAAAATACACTCATTCAACTGCAGAGTATTTTAGCTTTAACATATAGGCCTAATGAAATACTGTACATAATAATAGTAAAAGTACAGTAATAGATCATCACACGTCACCAAAGACATGCTTTAAAACAGATATTTGTGTTGGATATAAAAACACGCCGAGATGGATTTCATGATCAACTTTATCAGAAGCAGAGCAGCTTTATGCTACAGATTAGAAATCACTTTAGCTCCTGTTCTTGATAAATGTGTAAACTGAACATAAACATCATCAGTTAGAATATTTGGTAACACTTTAGAATAGGGAACACTTACTATTAACTAGGACTTTTCCCTCAATAAATTCCTAATTTGTTGCCTATTAATAGTAAGGTAGTTGTTAAATTTAGGTATTGGGTAGGATTATAAGTGTAGAATAAGGCATTAATATGTGCTTAATTACTACTAATGAATGGCTAATATTCTAGTAATATGCATGCTAATAAGCAACTAAGAGACCCTAAAATAAAGTGTTACTGAATATTTATGTAGATACTATTTCAAATATGTATACTGTATCTCTGTGTTTCTCTATAATTAGCACTCTGTGTTTGTGTTTTATTGTCAGATTTCTCCATGATCATCATTATTAGTGTGTGTGTGATTCTGTTGCTGATCGGTGGATTCACTCTGACTGTGTGGGAATTAAGACACGAGAGACGAGGTGACGCTCACACACAGTTACCCACAATCCCCTCTGATGGGCTCCTGTACGCTGCTGTCAGTTTCCAGAAGCATGAAGAGTCTCTCAGTGACGCTACAGGCAGATTCAGTAAGAATGAGATTCACTCTGATTACACCACGGTAATTTACCACACAAGACTGAACTAGTTCCTTTAAAACAGAGATCACAGATCATCACATGGTACTGTTGGTATTAATGCATAGACGTCCTGTGGTGTGTTGAATCATGAGACACTTTAAAGTTTCCACTGCTGTTCATGTTGCTCTATCTCATGTTTAAAATAGTTTGTCATCTCAGTTTATGTGAGGCTGTGATGAGAATAGGAAATAAAACCCCCTGAGTGACACTTCTAGAATATACTGTAAAGTTTCCACTCTAAATGCAGAGACACAACAGCTTTTGACATGTACAGTTAATAAAGACTCTCTTATAGCAGCTCTTAAACAGACAGGAATTCAACCAGCCATTATGATGAGACACATGAAGCTTGAGAATCGTCATTTGCACTCTGTTCAGAGCTGTTAAATACTGTTTTCCTGTCCTGATCTCTCTCAGTATACTGATGCTAGTTGACCTGCTTTAGATTTGTTCAGGATTTCAGTCATAAACATTATTGTGAGGAAAGCTGCTTTACACATTATTGTTGTTTGTCATTTAAGTTTATTGATTTGTTTTGATACTCAGTTCATTGATCAGATGTTTTTGATTGTATGTACTTATATAATACCTGAACTATAGAGTCATAGCACGTTTTTACTTATAAGGGGGGAAAACTAATAAACTAATTAATAAACTAATTTCCTTAGTTTGTACTCCTCTTTATTCTCTTTATGGCACTCACACAAAGCTATTTTATGGCTTCAGGAAACTTGCAATACAGAGCATAGCTTCTGTTACTGCTGTTAGGGTACTATTATATTGTAAGTAAAAAAAGGCTATACAAATAAAGGTGACTTGACATGACTTTATCCAAAGACTTTAGATATACAAAGACGGTGCACTTCTATTACTTATGAATGGGAGAAAGTGCAACTTGCAAAATGGCGGATTAGTCCCGCCTTATGAATAAGGTTGTAACAAGGATACAACATAATCTACACTCAAAAAAATATTTGTCTAAATTTACATTTTATGTAATTTACATTTACATTTATGCATTTAGCAGACGCTTTTATCCAAAGCGACTTACAGTGCATTCAGGCTATACATTTTTTTTTATCAGTATGTATTTAATTATGTAATTAGTATGTAATTCAATTGCATAACAATTTTCCATCCATTTAGATTACATAGTTTTAACAAACAAATCAATAAACTTAATATGATTCATATGCATCAGTCATACGTGAATGAAACAGGTAAGATTTATGTAATAGTTCACAGCAAAGTCCCCACACTGCTCAGTAGCTACGTTTACATGGACACTTTTTGCTTCCTTCCGAATGAATTCATTCCGATTGTCAAATCCGAACGTAGTGTTTACATGAACGCCAAGTAAAGTGATCGGGTTGATGTGAGCGTTTATATGTCACAAGCTTTTGATCGGATTTAATCTTTTGACATGCGCACACTGCATGAATATTCAGAGTTTCCCGCTGTTGTCGCATATTGTTTTAAAAAGCACACTTGATATTTATTTACTTCGGGTCCTAATTAGGCGACGACCAGCACATTAACTATTGTGCAGTGCTGCTTACTTTAGAAAGCAGTAAAAGTGTCCCTTCCCGTGATCAAAACCAGTCGTCTGTGGATGAGAGTCTTAAACAAGCACTGGTGGGACGTTGTCCTGCTCCACTTCACATACTCTGAGTGAAAGCAGTGTTTTAGAATGACTGGACACTCGCTTATAACACTTTTATTCACCAGGAAGAACAGCTCGTTCCGCGCGTCATACGTCATTACGCTATTTTTACGTCACTGCACATGCGCAGTCATTTCCAGTTTCGGTTTTCAATCTGATCAAGTGTTTACATGTCCTCTCGTTCGGATTACAAAAGGAATAAACCACCCCTTACAATCCGATCGAAATTTTAATCCGATCTGGCCAATTAAATCCGATTGACGTGTTTACATGTGACTTTTTTATTCCGATTGTGCTTCTAGTCCTATTATGGTCGGATTATAGGGTCCATGTAAACGCAGCTAGTGTTCATGTGTTTCCACACTACAGAGTGTTAAAGTAGCATTGAAGCAGTGCTGGAGTTAAGAAGATAATTATGTGATGATTGATCATTAATGATGAACAGCTGCCTCACCTCGGCTAGTCCTTCTGATATTTGCCGCTGGTTCTGATGTCTCTGTAGTGGTTAAACATGAGATAAAATTAATTTGGGGTATATCTAACAGTTAATCTTTGGTCTCATGAATCTGTTATTTGTTCCAGGTCATATCGTTTTGGCTGAGCACAAAGTATAACTGTATCGTAGTACAGTGCTGACTTTGTAGCGTTTGACTGAATTGTTTGCTTTTGTCTTTATTTCCTACACAGCAAAATACCCGGTGTCAAATTAACAGTACCGGGTGTTTATATGTGTCCACACTACAGAGTGTAAAAAGTAACACTGAAGCGGTGTTAATTTAATTTAAAGTTAATATGGTAATTAAGAGATTAATTGAGTGATGATTGACCATTATTGAACACACCTGATGTTAACAAGCAGAATCACCAAAGAAGAAAATCACAATTTTTAAGTCACCATTATAGTGGTCAGTGTTTACTTTAGTTGGGCTCTTGATCCTTGACTTTATACATTTTATTTGGCTGCTATAATTGAATTATAACAATTTTACAAAGAGCGAAAGTTGTCAGGTGGTGGTGTTGATAATTGTTTTAACATAATATTTTTTTTGTCCTGAATCACTGAACTCATTTAGAGTCTAACAATTGAGTTAAATTTATTTTATTGATTACCACAGCCTTGTGATTCCACAGTGAAAAATTCTGTATTTTCGATAAATCTTAATCTATGAACCTTTCTGATGCAAAAAAAAAAAAACTTCAGAAAAGTCTTTCTTTCAGGCACACACAGACATCAAGAATCAGCGTATGAATCTCAACAACGGTGACAAACAGCATATTCAGATAAACAGATCAACTCTGAACATCATAAAACAAGCTACTAAAAAGTCACATAAAAACAGCAAAAATAAAAGAAAATAGTAAGAATAAAAGAAATTACAAAGACAATTCTGCTCATAATTTATTCATGTCACAATGCATGATGGGAGCCATGAATGAGTTTTGATTGGCTACATGATTTGTTTTATGGTCACCATTGTTGTGATTCTCACGCTGATTCTTGATGTCTGTGTGTCTAAATTAAAAACAATTATTACGTATTTGAACAAATTCAGTTTTAAAAACATCGGTCTGATTAAACTGCAAATGCCAGTTCTTCTGTAGTTCATAGTGTTGATGTAATCAACAAAGAAAACAAAGCTCAGTTATTCAGGGCAGTACATGATGATTATATCAACATATAAGACTTTTGCTCTTTGCTTGTCTGGCTACTATAATTTTTTTGTTATCAACAATTTTTATTTTATTTTTTCACACATAACACAACATAGTATCCAAAATATAACAAAACAAAACAATAGACACATACTCGACATATCAAGGTCCAATCAAGAGAGAGGGAAGGACAACAAGAACACAAAAGTCACTCCTCCATACAATCACGTATATCCAACAAAAAACACTGCCAAGCATCAATGGTCGAAGGCCTGGCTGGCTACTATAATTTAATTATAGCAGCCAAACAAAATGTAATACTAAAAAGTCAAGGGTCAAGAGCCCAACTAAAGTTATATTTTATATTTTTAAAATTAAACCGAAAATTGGGTTATGTATTAAACAGTAGTCAATATTTGAAGTGGATCACAAACTTTCATCAAAGTTGTCCTAAAACAAAAACAATACCCATACTTGTCTTAGGACAACTTTTGATTAACTTTTTTGATCCACTTCAAATGATGAATACTGTATTTTGTTTTGTTAAGTATACATACAGTGAAGAAAATGAAAAGAGGCTGTGGTGTTTGATATATTTCTTCTTATTTTAAATATACATACAATGAGGACAAGCAGCCAAGGTGAGCTGACTGACGTTATCAAGTTCACTGCTGTTCTATTTGCAGAATTACCGGACTTGCATCCTCCCGTCCTCAGGAGTTCACACTTCTGAGTCAAACTTGCAAAGTCCGAAATACCAAGGGCGCAAGTCCGAACTTTGCATACTTGTTATTGAGAAACGGCCTTCGAATCCTTATACAAAATTTTATCCATTGGATAAGAGTAAAACATCATTCAAAACGGTCTATTTTTATTTGTGTACCTTCAAAATAACAGTGAAAAGTTGTATTTTTGTAAAATAAAGAAAACAAACAAAATGTGCTTGCTGTGTCGGTCTCCGTGAACCTCTTCCTGAAATTAAGAAAAACTCAGGGGTACTGTTTACATTTTGCATCTGTTTACATTTTGCTTAGGTTATTTGACATCAAATGCATTGTAAGTCACTTTGGAATATAAATCAAGTCAAGTTGAGCTTTATTGTCATTCCGCTACATGTGGGGACATACAGTGGAACGAGATGTCGTGCCTCACAGGACCACGATGCTACATAAATACAGACATACAACAATGAAGTAAAAACACTATAAACCTATACACAATAACCTATAAACACTATAAACCTATGACACTATAAACACAATAACCACTATAAACATATACACAAACTAACCTACTGACAGATTTTGACTAAGTATACTATATATAAATGTTTACCCTATACAAATAAAGATAAAAGATAAAAAATACAAACTATGCGAATGCTTCACATAAATACTGTACATGTGCAGAGAGAAACATTGCGTGTCAGCAGCTGGCTGGGGAACAGTACAAGATGATTTGTAGTAGTGCATGAGCATGTAAACATACATATATTGCTGAGTCTTTTGTGGGATTGTGTACACACAGCAGTGTGTGAAAAGTGTCTAGTGCATAGAGGAGAGTGTGTTACTACAGGTGGTTTGTACAGGCCCACTCACCTGTGTGTAGCACACTTTGAATTGCACAAAGAACAAAAAAAATAAATAAATCATAGAACGTGTCAGAAGATAAGAAAACGCGACTTGCAGTCCAGAAAATACGGTAGGCTATAGCAAATTATTTTGCGGACCTCCTGGCTTTGGGTCACGGACCCCAGTTTGAAAATCCCTGCTCTAGATGACCTCAGTGAACTTACATGTTCAGTTTACTAACGCCCTCTAGTGGAACCTGTAAAGAATGAAATTCACTTGAGTGACATTTATCCTTATAGAGAGAACATGAAACCTGTATGACAGTGTCAGACACTGTATCATCCACGAGGTGGCGCTCTTTCAGTGTGATTAACGTGATATTCAGTCAGTGGTGATGGTGGGAGGAGCCAGTAAAGCTGCTCATTACTGATAAAGAGCTGAATAAAGAGGAAGTAACTAAAGCAGACAGATGTAGAGACAGAGAGATTCACACAGAGATCATTCAGCATAAAGAAGACTGAACTCAAGTCACAATGAAGATCCTCCTCATCTTCTTCACTTTCTACCTGATCTCAGGTCAGAGCTTTTCTCTTTCATCACTGCAGTAATGATGCTGTTTTCTGTTCATCATCTTTCTGATCACAGTATCAATCTGTTTGACAGATGCAGTGAGATGCTTTAGCGTCACTGGATATTCTGGAGGAAGCCTTCTGGTTGATTCTGGGAAACTTTGGTTCAGTGACTCTGTTAAATATATGTATAAGCTACACGAGTGGAAAACAATAATAAATTATACAAAACAAGAAAAGTGGATTAATGAGGGACATTTCACACTGTTTTGTGACAGTGAGGGAAACCTCACGATCTTCATCAGAGAACTGAACAAACACGATGCTGGAATTTATCGGATTATAGTTAATGACCAGTGGTCCCTTGATATGACTTTGAATGTGAAAGAAGGTCAGGCATTTCAAAATTAAATTATTTGTGTAGTAAAACTACTGATCATATTTATATTTGTTTTATAAATAATTTTATATTTTGAATTCATGTATTTATTTCATTATTACATGAATTACAGATTCATGTTGCATTGTGTCAGAAAGAGTGATGGTGAATGTTGGAGAAACTGCAACCTTCAGCTGTGCATATTCACAGAATCATATTAATGATCTCAAGATCATATTCAAAGAAGAAAAAGACTCAGTTGAGATGATCTACAGCAGATGGCATAATAACAGAAGATTCAGTGTTTCTGATGACAAACATAAAAACATCTTCAGTGTGAGAATCACTGCTGTGACACCAGATGATGGAGGAGTTTATTTATGTGGAGTTTGGATCAACAGACAATCATACAGTTACTTTGTTATTACTACTGTGCTTCTGCATGTTATTAGTAAGTAAAACAAAATCTCAATAAAATCTGGTATAAGCATTTATACAGTATATGATTGTAACAGATTTAATGATATTTGTGATTGACAGATAAAGTGGGTGTGTATAAAGTGAGCGGCTACTCAGGAGGTGGTCTGATGATCAAGTGTGAACATCCTCAATGCAAAACCAAGCCAAAATACATCTGTAAAGAATCAGACGGATGTTCAGAGAGGAAGAATCCAGGAGTTCAGGATGAATGGATGGAGAATGGAGATGTTTCTTTATATGACGACACCAGAGCAGGAGTCTTGATGGTGTTTTTTAGAGAGCTGAAAGCTGCAGATGCAGGAACATACAGGTGTGGAGTGAAAGTATCTGACTATACTGAGAGCTTCACTGAACTTCAGCTGAGCGTCAAACATGGTGAGAAACCTGTTAGAATTTTTTTTTTTTCTTTTAGTGCCTCAGAATATTCTCAGTCCCCCTTTTCACCCATTAATGCATGGGCCAATGGGAAGAGTCATGAACATGGAGTCGAGTCTCTGTCCACAAACTTCTTCAAAGTTTATTATTACATCAGTAGATTCTACAGATCCATTGTAAGGGGTATTAGTTTGTTCAATAAGAATTATAATTATATCATGTAGGAATGTAAGGGGAAAACAAGTACATATAAGGAATACATTTGGCAAACAAAGGGCTTTTCTTCCTGCTACACCTCTATATCCAGACGGACCGTTCCAGGACGAACTCAGTTACCCCCCTTTCCAGTACCTCAACTCCCTGCTTATCTTGAACACCACAAAGATATCTGCGCATGCATATAAAAAGAGAGATAGAGAGAAATGGAGGGGGAGGTGAGGAGCACAACAGGCAGATACAGTAGAGAGCCCATTATTATTTAACCGAACCTCAAATACTTTATCATGTATATGTAAATTATTTGTGCTTATCTTTCTGTAAACTTGTCTTGGTTGACAGATGCAAAATATCCAAAAAGTGTGATGGAATCTGTTCATATTGGTGGAGAAGTCAACATCACCTGTCAGATCCCAGAGGAACATAAAGTTAATTTCTGTAAAGAGGATGATAATCACATCTGTCAGAACATCAGCTCATCTGAAGTGACACAAATGAGTGGTTCATCTGAGAGAAATGAAGAGAGAGTTTGTACAGTGAGCATCAGTAATGTGAGCGTGAGAGATGCTGGAGTTTACTGGTGTGGAGCAGAAACCAGAGACACATATTTGACTTTCATCTCCCTGACCACGAAAATACAGCTCAACATCATCAGTGAGTCCATTCAGATGATTTCACTGTAAATACAGTCTATTCAGAATCATGTTTGTTAAATGTTTGTTTGTTTTTAGTGGCTCCAGTAGTGAGACATGAAGGAGAATCTGCTGAGATCATCTGCCCTTATGACTCAATCTATAAATCAAACACAAAGTCTCTCTGTAAGGGGAAGTGCTCCACTAGAGACAGAAGTCCTCTCAGTGAGACTGTGAGAGAAGAGAAAGAGACCAAGACTGACAGACTGACTCTGAAAGATGACATCACTGTAAGTGTCTTCACTGGGACCATCACTGGACTGACAGCAGAGGATGCTGGGAAATACTGGTGTGCAGTGACATTAGAAACAGACCTCAATTATCTTTACACTCATCTGATGGTCATCATGAACGAGGGTGAGGAAGGTTTATTCATCTGAATATCTGAAACATTTGAATCTTATCTTGTTATACTGCTCATGAAAGAGGGTGATTTCATTTCACATCAAAACCACAGAAATGAGCTGAAGGTTCAGAGTTTAATTTGGCTGTGAAGAACTAATTGTCTTTATTCAGGAAACCCACATGAGGCTCAACTGAGAGATAAGGAAGAGTATAGTTTGTTTGCAGGTCTGCACAAGAGAGACTGAAATGTACTAATTTTCCTGTAATTTAGTTTAATTTGCTCAGTCAAACATTGCTGATGTGTGAAGGTTATCTCTCTGTGTTTTATTGTCAGATTTCTCCATGATCATCATTATTAGTGTGTGTGTGATTCTGCTGCTGATCGGTGTATTCACTCTGACTGTGTGGAAATTAAGACACAAGAGACGAGGTTTGATCCCTGTTTATCTGTAAAACATCATAGTTAAATTAAAAATTAAATGTATTTGAGTGCTTCTAAGCTGCTTCGTAATTCTCATTCACTGAGTCTCTGTCTCATGCTGCTGTTTATCTCCAGTTTGGTCTTACTCTCAATGATCGATTCATTTTGTTTTGGATAAATTAGGAAGAACCTCGGCATCAGGCAAGAGAAAGAGAGAGAAAAATACAATGGTGAGTTATAGTTTGTGTGTTTGAACATATATTGTGCTTATGAGATATTTTCTCATTTTAAAATACATTTTCTCTATATATTTTATCTCTATGTTCAGTCATCATGTGCAGAGAACAAATGTGATTCTCTCTCAGTCCAAATGAACACTCATGATGAGTTACCCACAATCCCCTCTGATGGGCTCCTGTACGCTGCTGTCAGTTTCCAGAAGCGTGAAGAGTCTCTCAGTGACGCTACAGTCAGATTCAGTAAGAATGAGATTCACTCTGATTACGCCACGATCAGCTACAGCATGAGACTCAACTGACTCACTTTTAACAGAGATCACAGATCATCACATACAGTGCTACACCAGTTGTGGCGGGAGGAGCAAACGACAGACACATTGGGTGTGGCTTCAGACCTCAGAGAGGCATTTATTTAACATAAATAAAACAAAAGTGACAAAACGGGGAATAATGTGACAAAGGGGAAGGGGTGTCCAAAATAAATGAGGGATCTGGTGTCCTCTTTGTGCAGGGAAATCACGAAGGAACGACAGTGTTCAGATAGAAGGGGTCCAGGTAAGGGGGCAGGGTCCGGTTGCCGCATGCACTCATCTTTGTCTGGTCCTGGGCACGAGGGGTGGTGGTTTTCTTACAGCGGCTCATCTTCCCAGGCCCACCTTTATCTTAAGGTGTGAAAAAAACAAAACAGGAAATGAGTGATGCTTATAGAATATACTGTAAAGTTTCCACCAAATACCTTAATTGGCCATGGTCTTGGCTTTGGTCTTCGTCTTGGTCTTGATTGGTCTTGCTCTTGGCTCTGGTCTTGGTCTTATAGGTCTGGTCTTGATTGGTCTTGAGCCTTCTACACACTGCACGATTTCAGAAATCCTATAAGATCATTACAAATCACTGTGAGACAGGGATCTAACAAACTTGTGTACGACTGTAGACTTTACAATGATGGCACCGTACGTTACGACGGAAGTTACTATTGAAGAATAAAACATCATCAGCATGCGCTAGTGGTAAACAAAAAGAACATGATAAAGCACAGTTTGGCAGTTATACTGTGTATGTTAGCTTAAAAAAAGAGGAAGCTGTGAAAGAGGAAGGAATAAGAGTTTGAGGTAAGCAGGTTTATGCTTTAGTGCCATGTCGTGTTTATGTCATGTCACATTTTTATTGGCTGATCAGTAAACATGGGTCATAGCACTAAACACACTGTGCGACGATGATCATGCTAAATTTCTGACACTGTCAGAAAATGATCATAGGCTATCTTTGGTCACAAGACCGTGACAGTGGCTGTCTTTGAACCGCTCTCATTGTACGCCACAGAACCACTGATTAGGAGCCACGATTGTTTCACAATGCCAATCTTAAGTCTGGGACAGCCGGAAATCGTGCAGTGTGTAGAAGGCTGTAGTCTTGGCTTAGTCTTAAATGTCTGGTCTTGACTACACATCTGCCAAAACTTGAAACATATTTAAATTGTAGCCTTTATATATTTATATTTATTTTTTATTTAGATTTAATATTTAATAAAAACATTTCTGTAGAATAATTTTATTGTTTGAAAAATAAGTATTGTGTGCTGTTATTTCCAACACATTCTCACTCCCAACTCGTCACATATTGAAGCTTGGTCAGGACCAATTAGCGTTGCTTTTTGATGCTCAAGGTACCCCTTTAGCATAATTTTTCGACTTGCAGGGTCCTTTTAAGAAACCCTTGGCGTCAATATGCCGACGTGAAAGGTACTGGGAATTTTATCGTCATGATTATATTGGGTAATGATATTGCCATTATAGCATATACTGTATGTTGGGGTATGATTTTTCAATGTAAACAGTCACAACAGTTTTATTTATATTACATTATTTACACATTTATGAGCACGTAACCCAACCCCTGCCCCTAAACCTACTATTTGTCAATAAAACACAAGATATAACAGGCAGATACAACTACTGTCATAATTTATTCAAAAATTCACAAATCAACCGGCAAAACGGTTGATTTGTGAGAGGAATAGACGCGATCGCCGTCTCCGTCCGCCAATTCAAAAAATGCTGCCAGAAGAACCCTCACTCAGGTCAGCCTTGGTTGTGAAATGCTATTGGCTTTTGCATGTCTCTCGTGAACGATTGTGTCATGCTACGGGACGGGAGTATGCTTTTGAATGAGATGTGAGCACGTTAACGGAGCGGGATCATACACTCTTCTTTACATAAAGACATTGTATGGCTTCAGAAGACTTGGAATGCAACATGACTTGTTTGTAATGCTTTTATACTGCTTGTTTATTGTCAGTTTTTGCAATAAATACCTGTGACTGCACTTATATTTGCCTGTTACGTGTTTATATTGTTCAGAAGTGGGTAGATTTAGGGTAGGGGTGGGGTTAGGTGCTCCAGTGAAAGTATACATTTATATAAAATTATTTATATTTTTTACAAATGCATGCAAACCATCAAACTAAGACAAACAACTGAAAACAACGGAGGACCCTGCAAGTCGAAAAATGACGCTAAAGGGGTACCTTGAGTGTCAAAAAGCGACGCCAAGTGGTCCTGACCAAGCTTCAATATGTGACGAGTTAGGAGTGAGAATTTGTTGTTATTTCTTGTTTATTGTCCAAAGTGTTAGACTTGAAGAACCTCAGACACTTTGATCTGAGATACAGACAATATACAGATGCATCTCAATAAATTAGAATGTTGTGGAAAAGTTAATTTATTTCAGTAATTCAACTCAAATTGTGAAACTCATGTATTAAATAAATTCAATGCACACAGACTGAAGTAGTTTAAGTCTTTGGTTCTTTTAATTGTGATGATTTAGACTCACATTTAACAAAAACCCACCAATTCACTATCTCAACAAATTAGAATACTTCATACGACCAATAAAAAAAACATTTTTAGTGAATTGTTGGCCTTCTGGAAAGTATGTTAATTTACTGTATATGTACTCAATACTTGGTAGGGGCTCCTTTTGCTTTAATTACTGCCTCAATTTAGCGTGGCATGGAGGTGATCAGTTTGTGGCACTGCTGAGGTGGTATGGAAGCCCAGGTTTATTTGACAGTGGCCTTCAGGTCATCTGCATTGTTGGGTCTGGTGTCTCTCATCTTCCTCTTGACAATACCCCATAGATTCTCTATGGGGTTCAGGTCAGGCGAGTTTGCTGGCCAATCAAGCACAGTAACACCGTGGTCATTGAACCAGCTTTTGGTACCTTTGGCAGTGTGGGCAGGTGCCAAGTCCTGCTGGAAAATGAAATCAGCATCTCCATAAAGCTTGTCAGCAGAAGGAAGCATGAAGTGCTCTAAAAATTCCTGGTAGATGGCTGCGTTGACTGTGGACTTCAGAAAACACAGAGGACCAACACCAGCAGATGACATGGCAGCCGAAATCATCACTGACTGTGGAAACTTGTCTGGACTTCAAGCAACATGGATTCTGTGCCTCTCCACTCTTCCTCCAGACTCTGGGACCTTGATTTCCAAATGAAATGCAAAATGTACGTTCATCTGAAAAGAGGACCACTGAGCAACAGTTCAGTTCTTTTTCTCCACAGCCCAGGTAAGATGCTTCTGACGTTGTCTCTGGTTCAGAAGTGGCTTGGTAGCCCTTTTCCTGAATATGTCTGAGCGTGGTGACTCTTGATGCACTGACTCCAGCTTCAGTCCACTCCTTGTGAAGCTCTCCCAAGTTTGCTTGACTTTATTCTCAAGCTTGCGATCATCCCTGTTGCTTGTGCACCTTTTCCTACCCAAATTCTTCCTTACAGTCAACTTTGCATTTAATATGCTTTGATACAGCACTCTGTAAACAGCCACACCTTTCAGTAATGATCTTCTGTGACTTACCCTCTTTGTGGAGGGCGTCAATGTTCGTCTTCTGGACCATTGCCAAGTCAGCAGTCTTCCCCATTATTGTAGTTTCAAAGAACAAGAGATACCCGGAATTTATACTGTATGGATGGTCATTTATTGAAACTCAAATGTAAATATTCTAATATTTTGAGATACTGATTTTTGACTTTCATGAGAGCTGTAAGCTCTAATCATCAAAATTAAAACAAAAAAAACTTTTGAAATGTTTTACTTTACATGTAATGAATCTAAAATATATGAAAGTTTCACTTTTTGAAATAAGTTACAAGAAAAAATGAACTTTTTCACGACATTCTAATTTATTGAGATGCACCTGTACACACACAGTGTATTACCATACAGGCATCTATTTCCACATCTCACTGATAGAAAATGTGGGAACACTCCTTTCTCACCCATACATTTGTTCCTTTTCATCCACGTCCTTCCCCTCACTTAGCTCACTCAGAATGGTCAATAGCATAATATAATGTTCTACATGAATGCACGTGATATTCAAAGTTGTGCTTGGTATCATTTGAAAAGTCTCTGTGTGACTGGTACAATGGTCTCAATCATACAAGAAGTAGACTAAAAGGTAATACTGATCCTAAAGCCCGAGACAGACTGCACTATTTTAGCAATCCTATAAGATTCCTATCCATTGCATGTCACACTGTGCAACATAGATCTAATAAACTTGGCTATGACATCGGCATGTGTGTAGACTGTACGATGATGACACCTATTGACTCGAAGGCTACGACGCACGTTTCTATAGAAGAATAAAACGTCATCAACATGCGCTAGCAGTAAACAAAAATAACATGATAAATCACACTGGCTTTTTATATGTGCTGAATAAAAGTGGAAGCGGCAAAAGAGGAAGGGATAAGTAAGCAGTTTTATGTTTTAGCACCATGTTGCGTTGATTTGATGTCGCATTTTTATTGGTTGGTCAGTAAACGTGGATCGTAACAGCAAACACACTGTGCGATGATCATGCTGTATCATTTTTGGTCGCAAGACCGTGACAACGGCCTTCTTTGAACCTCTCTCACTGTACGACACAGGACCACCGATTAGGAGCCACGATCACAGAAATCACCACGATTGTTTAACGATGCCAATCTTTTGTCTGGGACAGCCGAAAATTGTGCAGTGTGTCTCGGGCTTAAGAGTTTAGAGATATTTGGCTTACTGTAGATGATGTGCCATTTCCCAGTGTCTTTCAAGCAGATTACCATCTGTCCCTGAAAGATGCAAATAAATGCTCCATGCCTAGAACTTGATCAAGACAAACTCCAATTGTTAGTTCCTATCTCATTTGGTGGATGTTTGTCTTGGTCTGAATACTTAATACTCACTTCTGTAGCCAGATTAATCCATACTATGTACTTTTTCTGAAGTCAGGTATGCATCTTTTACTCTTAGATTTATCTTTGAGAATTTGTTGTTTTGTATTGATTTGATTTGATATCTCTGAATTGGCAATGCAATTGGCATAATACATATTTACCTGACTGATAATAAATTGTTACATTTTAATTTATTCTGACTTACTCTGAGATTATTGACTCTAGTAGATTACATTGTATCCTTGTTACCGCATTTCTGTGTCAGGTTAGTAAGGACTAAATTCCAGTTGAGATGGAGCATAGGGCACACCAAATGGATCTTCACAGATCTTGGTATTAGTTCAAGTGTACTTCGACTGTAAGGGCTTGAAGGGAATTTCCCTTTAGGTCAACTGGATGTTGCTTGACTAAACTAAATAAGGTGGGCTTAACCTCTGTTTACTGTAATGTTACTCTAGCTACAGTAAGTGTACATAGGAAACCATGGCACAACCAAACCGAAGCTACTATCAGAGAAAGTAATGTTGGCTTATATCTAAAGTAGTGGTCGTGACTTCTGACTAGAGATAATGTTGCTTTATTCAGAGTGTGTACAGATCTATGAAGACTAAAAACAAGTACTCCTAGAAAGAGCAAGCATAGGAGTGGCCATCTAAAGTATTAGTCAATTACGTCTGTCTAATGACCAAGACTGGTGAGTAGATCATGAGGTCCGCTAACAGCCAGTGCGAGATCTCTGAGCGACATGAGAATCTGAATGAACGAGTACAATAAGATCAAAGAGTGAACTAGAATAATCAAGTGTCAGAATATTTAGATATTGACAAACAACCAATTTGCATTTTAACCTACATTCCAGATCATAATAAAATGGACTTATTAAATTAATTTAATTTAATTCAACTACCAAATAACTACCAATAATCAGGTCATTATAAGTCTGAACAGTTATAATGGTTTTGTAATATGATTTGTCATTGCTGTGATATTCAAAGACTTAAACATGAAATGTTTAATCTGAGCATGTTTTTGTCACAAAGTTTCTCATAAATGCTGGGGGTATTTTTGTGTTTGCGTGATGATGAACAGGCTGTTTTTCTTTCCAGCTCAAAGCCACAAACCAGATGAAGGTTCGGGGTCTTCGTTTAGTTTGATTGTGAAGATTAAACAGACTTATTCAGGAAACGCACAGCGAGACACGAGACTGAAGATAAACATCTATTGTGAGCAGAAGACAATGAAGCCTAAGAGCTTCTTATTCAGTGATTCAGCTTCAACATTTACTGAGAGTGATTAATTGAAATGCATTATCAATGTGTGATTTGACTTTTATAAACAGATCAAACTAAACCAAAACCATGAGGTTTAAATTACAACAAAATGTCATACATTTGTATTGTTTAGTGCATTTAACACATTGAAATAAATGTACTAACATGATACATTTGTCAACTGTGTCTCTGCCTAATTTCGAAATAGAATGGAGTATCTTTACATAGCAGTAATAGTAAGAGTTGTATGTTAGTTTGTATTATTGAATTCAGCCAGAGAATGATACAAATAAAATTGTCCGTTTAGACAGAGCTGTAAATGTCAGTTTCTGATGTGAAATGATTGAGATCCTTATCAAATGGATGAGATGCATTGAAGTGGTGAGTCTGCACAGAAGGGTTTTTGTTTTTAATCAAGGGTGTGCAATTTCAGAAAAAAAGCTATTTATTGCATTTTTTTTTTTTGTTTTTCTTTATTAGGATAAAGTGATTTGCTTGTAAAAGTATTGGTGCTTTGTGTTTGCAGTGTTTAATACGGTGGTCAGTGTGATAAAGATCATCAACATGAGATGCTCCTCAGCTTTTGGTCTTCTTTTGCTCAGTTTATCTTATTCGAGATAAACCAAGAAGCACGTCACACCACATGTGTGATTCAAAAAAAAGAAAGAAAGAAAGAAAATGAAAAAAAGAAAGAAAAAAGTATCTCACTATCAAAGGGCTCAGAAGTTCCACTCCATAAAAGCATGCTGTGAATTTGTTTAATATATGAAAAATTTAAATGTCCTTTATCGTATCGCAGCTCGTCCTCCATAAGGCTTTTATCAGGTCATCTGAAATATTTGGTAGAGAGAAGTGCAATCTCAAAACTATTTTGCTAAGTCCAACCAACTGCAATTATAAGTGTGCATTCTAAAATATCTGCTTTTCAGATGTTTTAAAGGGGTGGTTGATTGCGATTTCACTTTTTTAACATTAGTTTGTGTGTAATGTTGCTGTTTGAGCATAAACAATATCTGCAGAGTTGCGGCGCTGAAAGTTCAATGCAAACGGAGATATCATCTTTTAAAATTCTGGCAGTTTAATGCCTACAAAAACGACAGGTAAGGGACTACAACGAGTTACTTCCCGGGTCTGATACGTCACAGACCCAGATAAACCCCGCCCCCGGGAACACGCAGCAAAGGAGGCGGAGCCATGCTGCGCTGCTTTAGAGAAGAGGAAGAGAAAACTAGGGGAGCACATAAAAATCTATTCATATGAATCGCGATTCTGTCTTCTAACGATTCTAATGGATTCACAAGTTTCAAAATCATTAAAGCAACGGTTCTTAATACTGTTACTCTGTCGCCCTGCTCTGCATCTCTCTCTCTCTCTCTCTCTCTCTCTCTCTCTCTCATTCAGATCATCAGATCAGCTCCAACAAACTGTTCCAAATACACTTATTTTCACACAGCAATGAGAAGCATTATAAATGGACACGCGTGCGGTTGCTGTGCTGTATTAAAGCTTTAATCAGGATAAAACCGTATATTAAAAGCTAACAGAAGCAGTAGCACTTACAAATAGCAGCGTATTTAAAAGTATGAGACAACAACAACCAAACATACCATTAAGAGCCGTGCTTGCACAGGTTCTGCAAGATCCTCTTCACTAATATCCTCTGGGTCCCAATCGGGCTCAAATTGTTAAGCATTATAGACAACGCCACTGTTTACAATTCAACCGGAGCGCATGCCACTGAGGAGAGGGGCGGGACGTTCAGACGTGCAGTAGAGGCGGTTTAGCCAATCACAACACACTGAGCCAGCTAACCAATCTCAGCCCATCGCGTTTTCTGAAGGAGGAGCTTCATAAAACCAGGAAATAAATCGAGGCGTTTGTCAGAGAAGGGACAGAGAGGTGTGGAATAAAGGTAAATTATGTGAAAAATAATGCGTTTTTTAAAAAAAACAAGCATGAACACATGCTAGACTGCACCCCATAAACACAATCAAGCCTAGAAAAAAACAGTCAACCACCCCGTTAAATGCAAAATGATGTAAACCTTTTCAGTACAAGACAGTGAGATTGTAAACAAATCATTATTTTTTTATTTGCTTCAATATCATTGCGTGATTATGTAAATAAACTTTTTTTTAACGGGTTCATTGATACAAATTGATTTATTATTAGAATTTGTTTATTATGAAAAATATTTTTATTTCATTCTTAACAACTTAAGTTTGACCCAGTACGACATACTTAGGTGTGATTTGCTTTCTGAAAAGTAAGGTAGACTACAACAATTGTGCTCTATTATTAAAAAGTGCATATTTACAAATGGGGACCATTTGTGTCAATAAAACAAGCACATTGTCTTCATTACTCCCACTCACTGTAACTTTGGGTTTAATCAATTTTATAATCATGAGGTGGTCCTCATCATTTTCTAGCCTATAAGGGGCTCCCTGGCCCCAAAATATTCGAGAACCCCTGTGTTAGATGAGGAAGACATCCAAAATGTGCAGTGGTGGGAGTCCTCAGGACAGGTTTGAGAAGCACTGCTCTAAAAGGGCCTCAGTGATCTTACATGTACATTATACTGTTGCCCTCTAGTGGAAGATGTAATTAATGTGGATCAATTTACTTAATAGAACACATGAAACCTGTGCAAGACACTGTAACCTCCACTAGGTGGCGCTCTTTCAGTGTGATTAATGTGATATTCAGTCAGTGGTGATGGTGGGAGGAGACAGTAAAGCTGCTCATTACTGATAAAGAGCTGAATAAAGAGGAAGTAACTAAAGCAGACAGATGTAGAGACAGAGAGATTCACACAGAGATCATTCAGCATAAAGAAGACTGAACTCAAGTCACAATGAAGATCCTCCTCATCTTCTTCACTTTCTACCTGATCTCAGGTCAGAGCTTTTCTCTTTCATCACTGCAGTAATGATGCTGTTTTCTGTTCATCATCTTTCTGATCACAGTATCAATCTGATTGACAGATGCAGTGAGATGCTTTAGCGTCACTGGATATTCTGGAGGAAGCCTTCTGGTTGATTCTGGGAAACTTTGGTTCAGTGATTCTGTTAAATATATGGTTAAACATGACCCATGGAGAACCATAATAAATTACAAGAAACACAGTGAATGGACTAGTGAAGGAAGATTCATTCTTTTTCGCAACAAATATGGAAAGCTCATGATATTCATCAGAGAACTGAACACACATGATGCTGGAAGATACAGAATTAGGGTTCTTAACAAGTGGTATATTGATATAACTTTGAATGTGAAAAAAGGTAAGCAATACAAGTGTGTAATGATGCTACTCTTTTTAAGGGTACATCATTATGAAGTATATTTCATTGTTATGTGAATGACAAATTCATGATGTGTGGTGTTGAAGAAAGTGGTAAAGAGTGGAGAAACTGCCACCTTCAGCTGTGAATATTCACAGAATCATATTAATGATGCAAAAGTCATATTCAAAGAACGACAAAACTCCATTGACACATGTAACGAGGAAGCAAGATTCAGTATTTCTGATGACAGACACAATAACATCTTCAGTGTGAGAATCACTGCTGTGACACCAGATGATGGAGGAGTTTATTTATGTGGAGTTTGGATCGACAAACAATCATACTCCATTAGTACTACTGTTCATCTGCACACTATGAGTGAGTAGAATAAACTCTGTGTCATAGAATAAATTAATATATCAGTGTTTGCTGCTTCGATTATTGTTAGTTTTTGTGTTCAATGAAGACACTGATTCAGTCAGATATTTGATTGACAGCTAAAGTGGGCGTGTCTAGAGTGAGCAGCTACTCAGGAGGTGGTCTGATGATCAAGTGTGAACATCCTCAATACAAAACCAAGATAAAATACATCTGTAAAGAATCAGATGGATGTTCAGAGAGGAAGAATCCAGGAGTTCAGGATGAATGGATGGAGAATGGAGATGTTTCTTTATATGACGACACCAGAGCAGGAGTCTTGATGGTGTTTTTTAGAGAGCTGAAAGCTGCAGATGCAGGAACATACAGGTGTGGAGTGAAAGTATCTAGCTATACTGAGAGCTTCACTGAACTTCAGCTGAGTGTCAGTGAGGAACCTCAGATACTGTATCTTGTTTTATAAAATATTTGTTCTGATTTTAAGTAATTTCTATTGGTTTTTAGATGCAAAATATCTACAGAATGTGACTGAATCTGTGTATCTGGGTGAAGAAGTCAACATCACATGTCAGATCCCAGAGGAACATGAAGTTCATTTCTGTAAAGACGATGATAATCACATCTGTCAGAACATCAGCTCATCTAAAGTGACACAAATGAGTGGTTCATCTGAGAGAAATGAAGAGAGAGTTTTTACAGTGAGCATCAGTAATGTGAGCGTGAGAGATGCTGGAGTTTACTGGTGTGGAGCAGAAACCAGAGACACATATTTGACTTTCATCTCCCTGACCACGAAAATTCAGCTCAACCAAAATTCAGCTCATCATCAGTGAGTCAATTCAGATGATTTCATTTTGATAGATATAGTATATTCAGAATTGTTTGTTAAAAAGTGCCTCCAGTAGTGCGACATGAAGGAGAATCTATAACTAGTCCCTTTATGACAGAGATCACAGGTCATTAAACATTACAAACTGAGTTCTATAAATATTTAATGCATATAAAATGTTTTCATTTGCAATTATTCTATAAAATGTGCTTATAACCCATAAATGTTAAAACAGAGTTTTATGTTGGAATAGAAAAGAAGAACATCATAATTTTTTATAATTGTGTAGCTATTATGTCATTCATCTCTGGACTGTGTGTTTGTGTTTTATTGTCAGATTTCTCCATGATCATCATTATTAGTGTGTGTGTGATTCTGCTGCTGATCGATGGATTCACTCTGACTGTGTGGACATTAAGACACGAGAGACGAGGTGATGTTCACGCACATAGTCCAGTTCAGTCTACTGCACAGTACCCACAATCAGAGCCGATCCTCCCTATACGCAGAATACGCACGCTGCATAGGGCCCCCGAAACACCAGGGGCCCCCCTTGCTCTCTAATTATGTTTTAATTTTAGTTTCGCTTTTAATTTTGGCCAGCGGTTCTGAAAACATGAATGATCGTTTCTTTTAATGTGGTGTGCTGTCACGCTCTCTATGTACAAATCAGCCAAATCATGTAACATGAATGTCGTCCAGTCTCTTGCTCTTACTTAAAAAAAAAAAAAAAAAAAACGAGAGCTTATACGAGCCGCGGAAGAGATACTGCTCCTCGAGCGCTTTCCGCAAGCGTCATTCGGGACGGAGTAAAACACAGACAAATGCATCTCATCCATACTCTTTAGTAGCAGCTCTTAAACAGACCTTTATGATGAGACACATGAAGTTTGAGAATCATCATTTGCACTCTGTTCAGAGCTGTTAAAATGACTTGTTTTCATCTCTTTGAATAGGCCTATACTTGTCCTGCTTTAGATTTGTACATACAAAATAGTTACACAGAGATTATAAAGGAAGACACTGATAGTATTAACAACAGTGCACAGGGAATGAATTAATCTAGTTTTCATACTGAAGAAATACCAGATCCCAGAAAAACACACAGCAATACGGTATAAGAACAATTATTTGATTATTATTGTGAAAGACAGTGAGAAAGATTCATAGTTTGTGCAAAGGAAAAAGTCTGCTAGTTTAATGATGTAATTTCATGAATTTTATTTTATATCATGTTCAGAACAGATTTAAATATTGACATATAAACTACCAACAATCAGCTAATTTACAGTTTTTTACAATCATTTTTGCACTAATAACAGAACCTTCATGTCATTTTTCAAAACTCTAGACACATGATTCACAACTGATGATCAAAATGCACATTTTTCAAAACACTTAACACTTTTTCCAAATACTTGCATACAATACACATAAACCAAATATATTTTGTTCATTGAACTAAAATCTCTGGTTCAAAATGACACAACTTAACATCAAAGTCTTACTATTTCAAAATGCAACTCACGCATTACATCTGAATTGAGTGTCTATACATTTCATTATAATGATCTAACTATCAATCGCTACAACTGCTCAAAGTGCTACATAACTGTTGCATTACTCTTGAAGCATAGTTTTATGGAAAATTATGAACAACATTACGAAAGTGAAGCAACAGAGGACTGAGTATGTTCAGGTATGATCAGTTTCAAGATGCCTGTTGTTGGGAGAAAAAAAATCCCAAAAATTCTATATCATTGTTATCAGTATTTGTTTTTCCTACAGTAAATGATTTTTTAGAGGGTGATAGAGCTAGAAGCTGATGAAAACTATACATATTTTGGGATGAGGAAGGCTTTAACCTGGCCAAAAAATGGAGGAGAGGTTGAGAGCCCAGCAGTTGAGAGGGGCCCAGAACGATGTTCTCTGGGGGGCCCGACCACACCCCACTGAATGTGATTTTGAGGGGCCCCACAGCAAAATCAGTGCAATGGGCCCAGAATTCCTAGCAACAGCACTGAGAGCAATCATGGTTTCAGGCCCATCCACAGTTTATCACCTTGTATTTACCCCCAGACTCCCCTTTCCTTACTGTAACCCGACTGAGGAGTTTTTCTCCACATGGAGGTGGAAGGTTTTCAAGAGGCTCCTCACAAACAAGTCTCTCTTCTCCAGGCTATAGATGATGCATGCAATGACCAATGTCAGGCCTGTATTTGCCATACCAGAAGATTTTAATTTTTTTTCCCCAAGATGTTTAACTAATGAAAACATCCATTATGATGTGGATGAGAACCTGTGGCCAAATCCACAAAACAGTGTTGATAAAAACATAAAGTGCAGTGAGGAACACTCCAGTTGACATTTTACTGTAGGCCTAATGTAGTTTTTTTCTTGTCTTTTTTCTTATCTAATTTTTTCTTATTTAAAGTTTTTTGAAAAAAACCTGTTGTGTTAATTATTTCATCAATAATTTTCAAATTTTGTTTAATGATTCCAGTGTCTGTACCTTTCTCTCTAGTCTATTACAGTGATATGAAGGTGTAGAGCCATAATGAAAGCTGCATCATATGTTTTGAGCAACTATATTTAATGATTGTACTAACAACTACACAAAACTATGGGTATCTTGTGTGTGGGTGATCTAAAGTAATGTTCCTATGATATTTATTTATTTAGTCATTTAGCAGACACTTTTATCCAAAGCGACTTACAAATGAGGACATACGAAGCAATCAAAACCAACAAAAGAGCAACAACGTGCAAGTGCTATTACAAGTCTTGGTTAGCCTAACGCAGTACAGATTATTATTATTATTATTATTATTCTTTAATAAAAAGAAGACAGATAGATAAAATAAAATTAGAATAGAGAGTGCTAGAGTTAGAGGGTCAAGTAATGATGGAAGAGATGAGTTTTTAGCCGTTTCTTGAAGATGGGTAAGGATTCGGCTGCTCGGATTGAGTTGGGCAGGTCATTCCACCAGATGGGAATATTTCATTGGAAATTAATATTTTGAACCAATGCTTCTGCAAATGCAAGGCTTCTTTAAAGAAATGATCGCAATATGCAATATGCAATATGCATTTGACCATTGGACAGCCTGTGTTACAAATAATGACTGTTTTCAGTTTTGTGTCTAGAGTTTTGAAAAGTGACATGAAGGTTATGTTATTAGTGCAAAAATGATTGTAAAAAACTGTAATTTATTGACAGTATTAATTTGATTTTTATGTTTTGAAATGATTTGTCATTATTGTCACATTCGAAGTCTTGACAATGACTCATTTTAATTTGACTTAGTCTCAAAGTTTCTCAAGAACATTTGAGGTGTGTTTTGTGTGTGTGTGTGTGTGTGTGTGTGTGTGTTTTGTGTGTGTTTTTCTGTCCAACTCAAAGCCACATAAAACAGTTTGACAGTTCAGCATCTAGGTTTAGACGATGACAGACGATGAACATCCATCGTCAGCAAAAGACAACAAAGACTAAGAGCTGCTCATTCATTAGTTCACCTTCAACATTTACTGAAACTAATGAATTAAGAAAAGACTGACAAATGTTTATGATCAACAAATTGTCCATGTGTGATTTGACAGTTTCACTTTTATTATAAAAAAATAAAAAGTGTGTCTACAAATCACAGAATGACTAAAATGCTTTACATGTTTCATTTAGTAATTGTATGTTAATATCACTTTAAAAAGCAGCATCTCCAGGTTTACTGTAGTAGAGTATTTTTATTAAAGAGACTTGTTTGTAAATGTCTCAGTGCTTTGTGTTTGCAAGGTGGTAAACCCTGTGGTCTGTGTGATAAAGATAACCAGCATGTGCTGCTCCAAAGATCAACCAACATGCTGCCTTGTGGTTTTCTTTTGCTCTTGCATTTAAATTCTTTCAGACAAACCAAGTCCTACACAGTGCGGTCATGAGTGTTAGAAAATGTACCTATAAGATGCTAAAAGCCCCCTTTGCTGTATGTAGCAAAGTAAGGTTTATATATATATGTAAATATATAGCGTTAATGACAGAGGAGAAAACCTGTATCATTTTCAAAATATTACTGTTATTGTGTCATGAAATGCAGTTTTAAGTGTATTTCAGGCGAGAATGTTGTTGTTTAAAACCAGGGGCGCAGGAGACATTTTCAAAGTGGGGGGGCTAGTAAGATCAGATTTCCAGATATCGGACCACCACTTCAGGCTCACCGTCGGACCACCATCATATATTAATCTTGCCTGATCATTAATAGAATAATATTGATTATTATTACAATACAAAGTAAGTGAAATAAGAAGTAGATATGAATGATCAAAACTTAGGGATGAGCAAAATGCCTGCAGAATGTCAAATATGTCTCCTGTAGACCAACCTTTTATGTGGGAGAATATTGTTGTCAACCACTTTAACATTGTAAATACGATTATCCCTTTGATTAAATTGTTTATAATTTAAGGCAATCACAAACATGGCTAAATGGCATCTTGGGGGAATGATGACAACTGACATTTCACATAGGCTGGGCTTGTATAAAATTTATTTCAACTTACCTGATTTGCCTTTTGAAAAAACGAGGCTATTCTTTTCCGTTTTGCTGGCTTCATCTTTCTGGTTGTACCAGGCAGGCTACATATGTATATTCTGTTTACTCTCCCTCATTTACTTGTTCCAAACTCATAAGACTTTCATTCATCTCTGGAACACAAATGAAGATATTTTAGTGAAATCTGAGAGATTTTGCCCTCCATTAAAAGTCTATTCTTAAAACTGACACTTTTAAATGTTCTTAAAAAGATCATACAATAAATCCATTTGAATAAAGCTGATTAAGTCTTCTGAAGAGACAGTGACTTCATATGAACAGATATAATTCATGCTTTTGTGCACATATAAACACTGATCAGCGGACAATGATTACAGCATTCAGTTTTAATAAACGGAAAGTCAAGCCTGCTTGCTTGACTTGTGAGAACCAGTGAAGTTTGTTCTCGTTCAAGTAACGTTGAACTTCTTTATATATATTCACTGCTCAATGTTTATATGTGAATAAAAGCTGCATCTAAACCTGTTTATCATGTAAAGCAAAGCAAAGCAAAATCCCCAGTGTTAATTTAACACACTGAGTGTGGCCTCATATAAACACTGAAGCAGTGTTGAAGTTAATGAGATAATTAGGTGATTACTTAAGTTTTGATTGTGGTCAGTGTTTGCATTAGTTGGGATCTTTACCCTTAAATTTTCAACAGAGTTTGACTGCGGTAACTCAGTTATAACTGCCAGACAAACCAAAGGAAAGGTGATCATGTAGTGACTTGAATATGTGAGTTAGGTTTTTTTTATTGATTGCGTCAACAATATGAAAAGTATAAGATAAAATCTTGAATTTAGACACACAGACATCAAGAATCAGCATGAGAATCACATCAACGGTGACCATGACAAAAGCATGTCGTAGCCAATCAATACTCATCCATGGCTCCCATCATGCATTGCAGCATGAATAAATTATGAACAGAATTGTCTTTGTAATTTCTTTTATTTTCACTATATTATTTTATTTTTGCTGTTTTTATGTGACTTTTTAGTAGCTTGTTTTATGATGTTCAGAGTTGATTTGTTTATCTGAATATGCTGTTTGTCACCGTTGTTGAGATTCATACGCTGAATCTTGATGTCTGTGCGTGCCTAAAAGAAAGGATTTTTTTTGTTTTATATATATATAAATAAATAAGAACAGCTTGCAAGAAATCCTTCCAAACTTTAAAGAAAATACAGAATCTTTTGCTGTGGAAACACAAGGCTGTTGTAATCAATAAAAGTATCATAACTTGGAGATTAGACTCTAAATGAGTTCAATGATTTAAGTCAAATAATGATTATGTTAAAACATAATCATCACCACCTGATGACTTTGGCTCTTTGCTTGTCTGGTTGTTATAACTCAGTTTCAACAGCCAAAAAAAAATAATATTAAAAAGTCTGAGTCTAACTAATGCAAACACTGACCACTATAATAGTGACATACAAATTGTGATTTTCTTCTTTGGTGATTCTGCTTGTTAACATCAGGTGTGTTCAATAATGGTCAATCATCACTTAATTAATCACCTAATTATCTCATTAACTTCAACAATGCTTCAGTGTTTATATACTGTAAGTCCACATTCAGAGTGTTAAATTAACACTGGGGATTTTGCTGTGTAATCATGTTTCTTCAGAAGACTTGGATTTAACCTCACGATTCATATGGATTTATTTTACAATCTCTTTATGAATGTTTTGAAACTTTCAATAAAGCAACAGAAATCACTCAGATTAAAAAAAAAGATCTTCATTTGTGTTCTGAAAATTAATTATGAGTTCTTATGAGTTTGGAGTGAGATGGGGTTGAACAAATGACGATAGAATTTTCATTTTTGGATGAATTAAGCATTTAACTGTTAACTGTCAATTTTTATGTTATGTAAGATTAGTTACAAAAGGCCAGTTGTTGAGATGGTATGACCCTGTTGGTTTATTAAAATGTTAATGTTAATGTTCAACATTTTATAAAAATCTGAAAAGTATAAGCAAATGATAATGAAGTATTATATTGAACCTGTACAACATTTTAATGTATGATTTTTCAAATTGCACACTTTCATGTTTTGTGAGTTTTTAGATTAATAAACAGTGGAACGTTCATGCAGAAAACTGACATTTACCTAACTGAAATACTAATGTTATCAATATATATATATATATATATTGTTGGGGAATTACAGTTAAAACCCATGGACCAGGTATGATGAACAAAGACCAGGAGTCAGATTGCGATTAATTAAATAAATTTACTGAAGACATAGTTTGCAGTTTCATCCGCAGAAGTCAGCTTCAACACTCACAATGGAGTTCGTAGGCCGCTCTGCTTTACAATACAAAAATCACCACAATTATACCCTGACAGAGGTTGCTAATTACGTCAATGCATAAGTCATCAAAATTCTGATTGGTTCCAAAACCTAGATAAACTTAGAAAATCTCCACACATGGACGTAAAACTCGAAGCATATCTTCTAGTGATTATTAGAGTGTCAGACGCAATAGGTCTCTCCAGAGACGTATATCTGATACCCTGGACATCAGGGTGACGGCAAATGACGATTTCCTCCTAGAGCTCTCGCTCTGCATCTAGCTGCAAAGACAGACATTCACACACATACGCAGAGAACACTTATCTGTACTTCAAGGTTGCCGGGCTCTGCCCTGAATCTTATCAAATATGGTTAACTACACACACACAATGAGAGCAGCTTCTTAGAGAGTAAAAAGGCAGACTAAAGCCATATTCAACTTATTTTCTAACATGCATAAATGTAACTTTGATTAATAATTATTCAAGTTACATTTATATTATTATGAAGGCCATTGTAGATCTGCCATCCACTCCTTCAATATATATATATATATATATATTAGGATGGGAAGATTCCCCGATTCGCTCGGTGCATCGGCAATAAAGTTAACGATGCGATGCATCGGTTTAAAAAGTGTGCATCTGATACAAGTTGGCGATGCATTGTTTCTAACATATTTGCATCGGTAAAAAATAATGTATTTATATATAATTACTAGTGGATGCGCTACAGTTTTATTGTTTAGAAAGTGACCAATAATCCGTGACCAATATTTTATATGTAGATTGATTTCTCCTCTCGAAACTGTTTCTCAAGCGCCTTCTCTCATCACCACTGTGCATGAATATGACGAATCACAACAACACTACGGAGACCTGAGGAAAAGCGAGGATTAAATCCAAAACCTGACTTGAAGTAATCTAACAAATCAATCGGGGCTAAAGCGGTTATAAACAACAATGTAAGTTCACACAATCTAGCTAATTTGTGCACACTTAAGCAGCCCTTAATGTCAATCATGGGTCAAATTGATCCACCATGGCAAACAGCGAATATATTTGTGCTGTTTAATGCATTTGAGACAATGTGTTTTCCTCTGTGCATAACTGACATGTCACAAGTATATTTTTTTTTCATCTGTAAATGTTAGAAAGTCATGCAAATATATCCATTTTGCTGTCACACAGTAAAATCCTGAGTGTTAAATTAACACTGCTCGGAGCATATATGGTCCCACTCTAAAAGAGTGTTAAAGTAACACTGAAGCAGTGTTAAAGTTAATGAGATAAGTATGTGATTAATTAAGTGCTGATTGAGCATAAGTGATGAACACCTGCTGTTAACAAGCAGAATCACTGAAGAAAAGAGAAACACAAGAACTACAACTGACTTCAGCCACAGCCTTAGATGAAATCAACTGAAATAAAATATATTAAATCTCTCATGATCTCAGCAGAAGATGATTAATCATCTCCACAAACAGCATCACCAACTTCACTCACCCACATTAGCCCCAGTCAGGCCATATAAGATTCATATAGGCTAATTCAGATGGGGCCCACATGGAACCCATGGACAAACCCATGTAGGGCCCATATTTACACAAGGGCCCCATGATAGAATGTTGGCTGGGAAGAAACTCGTGTTGCAGCTCAAACAGGAACAAGTAAGAGTAAGCTACTAAATTGCCTGCCTGTTTAGGACCGCTTTCAGAAGGACCACTAGAAGAAGACAACCAGTGTTTCCAAGTCCTCTGTTTTCCCATGGAATTGGACTACTTTATCACTGTTGAAGTGACCCCAATAACTTGATATTTATCTGGAATGCGAAGTTAACAGGGGAACCCCGCCAAACAATGTGTATTTTTTAATGGAAGACACTCCTCGAAACACGATTAGGTTAGTTTTAGGCTAGTTTTGAGTAGCGATTGGGCAGGTTTTGTTGCAAAAACTTGGCAACCCTGAAGACGACGTACGTTCACTGTCAAATAGGAATAGGCTACATACATGTAGGCTAACACCAAACGTAATCATAATTTATTTTCTAATTGTCACTAAAATAAACATTTTAAAACTTAACATTGTGTATGGCTTGAATTAGAATGAATGTGATGTTCATTGTCTGAGGTTTTAGGCTATTTTTCTTTATCACAAGTGCAGGGGACGATTGCTGTCTTTTAAAAAACTATGGGGGTCAAGACCTCCCTGTCCCTCATGCCAATGGCACCCCTGTTTAAATCTCGAATCTGCAGTTTATTTATAAAGATAGTGCCTATTTGAAAATTTGCTTCGCCAGTTTCGGAGATGTGAGCTCCAGTCAATCAGTGGGCGCTCAGTGCAAACTAGTGATGGTGAGATGAAGCTTCATGAAGCTTTAAGCTTTTCAACCAAGTGGTTCACAAAAGGGTTAATTTCTGGAGGCTTAATTTGCTCACAATACCACCTGGTGGCCAAAGAGTGTAAAACAAGCAGATATATTACAGACAGAGTTGGATAGTTCAGGGGTCAGAAAGTAAAAGTCCTGCCATATGTTTGTTCCACCCATGAACTCAGCAGCTGATTTCACCAGAGGAGGGACCAAGTCATTCCTTTCAAGTCACAAGCAAGTCTCAAGTCAAATCCAAGTCCTCAAAGAGTTAAAGTTAATTAGATAATTAAGTGACTAATTAAATGATGACTGTGCGTTAGTGATGAACACTTGCTGTTATTGAGAATTACAGAGGATCAGATGTTGATGTTTTATTGATTAAAATTATGCCACCATCATGGAGATCGGTGTTTACTTTAGTTGGGCTCTTGACCCTTGACTTTTGTGTTAGATATCTTTCTGTACCCATGCGTGTGGTGTTGTAAAGCAGAGAGTCACCAAGAGCTGGTTTGATTATGTCCAAAATAACTTTTGTTTTATTTATATGTTTAGGTTTTGCATAATCAACCCTGTGACCCTACAGGATGCAAGCAAATTGTTTCTCTAATAGTTACAGTGAATGAATTTTAAATCTATGTAACGCATATAAAAATTTGAACTCCAGTGATGTTTAGACACACACAGACATCAAGAACCAGCATATGAATCTCAACAATGGTGACAATCAAGAAAATGCTTCATGCTGCAATGCATGAAAAACTCCCATCATGCAATGCAGTATGAATAATTATTGTCACCACTGTTGAGGATCATATGATAAATGTTTGTGTCTAAAAGCCTGATCCTACACAGGATTTTTTTTTTTCTCAATATTGAAGCATTATGGTGGCATTTGATTATTTATTTTTTTCAGTTTTGTAATAGTCAAACATAGTTAACAAACCAAAGAGACAAATACTAAAACTGGAGAGATTTAAACCAAGAATGTTCATTCATCATAAGCAGAAAGCATAAACTAATCTGCTATTTCAAGGATTGATGCAGCATTGCACAAATGTTTGCTGTGAAACAACATTACAATTGCTTAGAAGTATTTTTTTTTAATTACTAAAAGGCTCAAGAGCCCAACTAAAGCAAACACTGACACTGACCACAAATATGGTGGATTAATTTTTTTTTTTAGTTTTTTTTTTTTTAGTTGATTTCAAGGCTGTGGCTAAAGTCAGTTGTAGTTCTTGTGTTTCTCTTTTCTTCAGTGATGTTGATTGTTAACACCAGGTGTTCATCACTACTGCACAATCATCATTTAATTAGTCACTTAATTATATAATTAACTTTAACTCTTTGAGGACTTGGGATTTGACTCGAGACTCATTTGTGACTTGAAAGGAATGTCTTGGTTCCTCGTCTGGTGAAATCAGCTGCTGAGTTCATGGGTGGAATAAAAATATGGCAGGACTTTTACTCTTTGGCCCCTGGACTTTCCACCTCTGGTGAGCACAAAGTATAACTGTATCGTAGTACAGTGCTGACTTTGTAGCGTTTGACTGAATTGTCTGCTTTTGTCTTTATTTCCTATTACATAAATATCTTAAACTTTATACTTATACTTTTATAATGGCTATTATTGTTCATTATACTACGGGGCCGTTGAATGCTTGAATCTGATTGGCTGACGAACGTTCTAAGGTGTGCAATTATTTTCAGGGAAATGCACAGCGAACGTAGTTCCAGGCAGCTCGCTGTGACCACATTACAGTTCCGTATCACTTCGCCAAATGATTTCAGTTATTTCTAAAGGTCTTACAACAGCAATACAACCAAAACCAACAAGACACTGGCCAAATACATAAATATAGTAAGCAATGGGATAAAAACGACAGATCATTTCCATGGTTTGCCACAAAATTACGCTTTATTATGTACATAAAGCACATACTCTTATTTCTCCCGCTCTGTCTCCCTCACAAACACACACATGAAAACATATGCGCTAATGTTGTTAGCGCTACCTCTGATGACTTTGTCAGTAAATAGTTTAGCAACTTAAAAGTACATGACATTTCTCACAAGCGAAGCGAGGTAACAACGGCACTGTTCGTGAGGAAAATTAACTTAAAGTTTCACTACTAGGGACGCTGCTGCCGAACACCGATGAGAGACAGACTCAGAGAGGTAGGCTAATTCACGCACGCTCAATCTCTCTCTTTCTCTTTCTCTCTCTCATAATTTAGTTATTAGCTGCATTTGTCTGTTATCAGTTTCTAAAATTACATTTTGGAATTAGCAACGGAGGCGATGGATGAGATGCGGAAGAAATAATCCTACTCACAATAGCCCCAGATAGCACCCCAGTCAACACGTGAGATCACGCGATGATCACAGTGACATCACACCATTCTCATACGGTGATCCTCACAGTGTGAGTGATATGTGAGCTCATTGTGAATTCAAAATGTTGAGCAGGTTGAGAGGAGGCAGTTCAAATATCAGTCACCAGTTTTATTGTTTTGTTTGACGTTGCCATCGTGGTGAGTAGTGTTTGCTTTAGTTGGGCTCTTGACCCTTGACTTTATAACATTATATTTTTTTGGCTGCTGTAACTGTGTTTGTAAAGAACATTTGTTACGGCAAGGAAACCCGAAAAGAGACTGCAACCAGGTGATATTGGTTTGTTATTGAAGGTAACGTCACCTAGATTCAATATGCAGTCTTGGAGAGGATTTATTAATCTAAAGGTTCTAAAAATAATAGTTCTGTGATACAGTATAGGATTCAGCAATCTCATAATCATTTATGAAGAATTATAAAAGCATAAGACACAAACATTATTAAATACTGTGTCATTTAAACACAAAGAGAGACATCAAGAATCAGTGTATGTATCTCAACAATGGTGACAATCAAAAGCTTCATGCTGCAGTGCATGCTGGGTACCTAGTCTCTGTGCAGTGAGTGCACTTTGACCTCACATTAGTATGAGCACACAGTGAGGGCGCTGTGAGGTTACACTTTTAGCTCACTGTTACCTCACATTGTGACCTCATCACGAGTATCCTGTGAGGTCATGGTGAGATCACTGTGAGATCAAATTGTTGCCTGGGACACATACGTCTGCAAGATGTCTGTTAAAGATCTCTTGATCTGGAAAGCATCTGGCAGACGTCTTTCAGATGTCAGTTTTACATACATTCTAAATCATAAACATCTTAAAGACATCTAATAGACGTCTATTTGACATCTAAAAGGAAACGTCCTATAGACGTATTGCAGATGAGCAAACACCCTAAAAAATACGTCTTGCAGATGTAAATGCAGACATCAAATAGACATCTCCGAGCTGTACGTGTGCTATCGGGGGCGATTTAAGTAGAAAAACCGGACGAATCCCTTGAAATATATCATCTGATCGATGTGTTGAGGTGTGGCAACCATAGTATAAGCGGAATAATTGACGACGGGCCGTTGAATTATTAGAAAAATAATGCACACCTCAATTATTCCTTACTTAAAACTGATATTTAACAAAAAAGGCAGACTTGTGCTTTGTCATATTTCATTTTATTATACATGCAGTGAAGATAATCAGAGTACATGTGGAAATATTGCCTAAACCAACTATTTTTTTTGTGATCAACATTTTTTTTATTTCTTTTAACACATAACATCACAACATAACATCCACTCAAAACAAACAAAACAAAACAACAGACACATACTCAACACCTCAAAAGTCCAGTCAAAAGGAAGAGAGAGAGGGAGGGATGAAAAAAAAAAAAAAAAAAAAAGTCATTCCTTTATATAGTCATGTATGTTAAAGAAAAAACATTGCGAATGCAGCGTTACAAACAGATAGCCGACCAGAAGACGGCGCAATCCAGTTCCGCATATTAAGTATGTCACTTGTATTAAGGCACAGAAAATAGATCCACGGTGCAAATATTCCAACACACAGGCTCGTTCAACGGCAGAATCCAAACCATTCACATTCAGTGACAAAACATTTAGAGCATGCATTGAATATTCATAAACCCAAAATTGTATTCAGTAAATGAAGAAAAGAAAATGCACTCCCATTCTGCAATGGTGTGCATTCTAGATATCAAACCACCTAGATGAAAAATCCTCCCAAAAACAAGGTAAAGTAAATAAAAGTATGAATATCTGTTGTAAAAAATAAAAGCAACACAGACAGAAATGACCAGCAACTATAGACAAAAAACAATTCAGGCCGTACGTTACCGAGAACATAGGTCTGATTGAACAACAAAAACTTGTGATGATCCGTGACCGATCCACTTCAGCCCACAACGAGCCTCCCAAAAGGCTCACATAACCAAAACATTATTGTAATGAAACCTACTCTCCATTAGTCCCCTCCAGAAAAAAAAGAAAAAAAGGGGGGTTAGTCTTCCCAGCAAGGGGACAATTGTATCGAATACAATATAAATACTATCCCAGGAGGAGAGAGGAAAGAAGAAAGATGAAAAACAGAGATCTAGTAATCATCCATATCTCTCCCGCCACCATCTCCTCCATTCCGACCATCAAGCCCCTCCCGCCGGATCAAAGAAAGGGCGGCCGCCGTCCTCCCGCTGCCCTGTGGATCCGCAGCAAATGTCCCACTCTGTGACAGGGAGCCGACAAAATCCTCCGCTTTCCGAAGAGAATTGAAGCATCTCTGTTCACCCTCATGCCGTAGCTTAATTACCGCCGGATACGCGAGGAAGGGCTGGAGACCAAGCGGCGTCATCGACCTCAAAACCGGAACCAAGCTTTTTCTCTTGGCGGCTGTAACTGGACTAAAGTCAGGAAAAAATAGTAGCGTGACATTGTCCTGCGTGCACTTCACCGGATAAGCCTGCCGAGCACCCCTCAGAATCTCCAATCTGTCATGCCATCTTAGTACACGGAAGATGAGAGTACGCGGCCGATCAGAGTTTTTCCTTCCATCATACACGCGGTGTGCCCGGTCAATCTCGATGTTACGACCTTTCAGGGAAGGAATCCACTTGGAAAGATTAACTTTGAGGAAACCAGCCACATCGGATCCCTCCATCCCCTCTGGTAACCCCACCAGTCGTATGTTATTTCGTCTGCTTTTATCCTCCATATCCGCCATCTTCTCGGTGAGTCGCTCTAGCTGATTTCTTAAGTCCGTGACTGCACTCCTATCCTCACGTGTAGTTGCCTGAACAGAATCAACGCGGTCACGTGTCTGCTTCGCCACGGCAGCCATGGCCTCAAACTCCTCTCTTAGCTCTTTAACAGAATTGTTAGTCGCTTGTATGTCCTCACGTAGTTTACGGAATGCTGAAATCAGCACAGAGTCCACAGCATCTCGTACTCCCGAAGTCACAACCAAATCCAAAGCGCTTTGCTGTTCTTTAAATGCAAGCTTGATACCGTTAGCAATAGCCTCGTCGATATCCTCTCTGGAGATGGTGGAATCCCTGAATTTTTTTCTTTATTGGCGATTGCCCAATCTCTCTTTTCCGATCGCCTTTGACTGTTGAAGCACTCATGATGAGTCCGATGCAAAATGGTTCGAAATTTACTGACAGGATAATAAAATATCTGACAAAGTCAGCAGAGCGAAAGACTACGCGTGCATCGAAGTCGAAGGGTCACGTGATCCTCCGCCTAAACCAACTATTAAATATTTTATATTTTTAAAATGAAACCGAAAAGAGGGTTATGTATTAAACAGTAGTCAACATTTGAAGTGGATCACAAACTTTCATCAAAGTTGTCCTAAAACAAAAATAATACCCATTCTTGTTTTAGGAGAACTTTTGATTAACTTTTTTGATCCACTTCAAATGTTGAATACTGTATTTTGTTTTGTTAAGTATACATACAGTGAAGAAAATGAAAAGAGGCAGTGGTGTTTGATATATTTCTTCTTATTTTAAATATACATACAATGAGGACAAGCAGCCAAGGTGAGCTGACTGACATTATCAAGTTCACTGCTGTTCTATTTGCAGAATTACCGGACTTGCATCCTCCCGTCCTCAGGAGTTCACACTCCCGAGTCGAACTTGCAAAGTCCGAAATAACAAGGGCACAATTCCGAACTTTGTATACTTGTTATTGAGAAACGACCTTCGAATCCTTTTATAGGCGGTACTTTTATCGATTGGATAAGAGTAAAACATCATTCAAAATGGTCTATTTTTATTTGTGTACCTCAAAATAACAGCGAAAAGTTGTATTTTTGTAAAATAAAGAAAACAAACAAAATGTGCTTGCTGTGTCGGTCTCCGTGAACCTATTCCTCTTGAAAATCCCTGCTCTAGATCAGGGGTTCCCAAACTTTTCAGCCCACGACCCCCAAAATAATGGTGCCAGTGACTCGCGACCCCCACTATCCTCAGAGGTGGATAAAATATACAAACGTTGCGCGCAACGGCGCACATGCACCAATAGGCCTATCCAAACATGCGCATAGCCTAATGACAACACAAAAAAACACAACGGTCTAACAACCATATATTTTTTTTATAGTAATTTACTCATTCATTTAATTTCAACATTACCCTCACCTAATGAGATGGGTGGGCACAATGCTTGGAGCACAGCAAGTCCATTCTTGGTTTAATTTTGGAGACCGCCACTCGGAGATCATCCTCCACGTTCAGTCGCGACCTGTATTTATTTTTAATGTACGTGAGTGCCGAAAAAGTCTTTTCGCACAAGTAGGTATACCTACTTGCACTATAGTGCAAAACGGCATCAGTACATCCATAGCGGCCTTGGATAGCTGTGGGTATTCCCTCTCGACTGAAATCCAGAACTCAGCCAGCGTCTTGGAATTAAACACTGTCTTCAAGGTTTGGTCGCTTGACAGTTCAACCAATGTGTCCTCCAGGTCGGATGTCAGATGATTTGCCCTCGTTACAGTGAATGGTGATCTTATCCAGTCATATTGTTCTGGAGCTGTTTCCTCTGGGAAATACCTGTTAAAGTGTTCCAGGAGGGTTTGAAGGTGGGTAGTGATAGACTTCTTCACTATGTTCGTTTTCCTCCATGAATTCATCCAGCTCAGAAAACATATCAATCCTACCCATTTCAACTTTCTCAGTCCAGCGCTCAAGTTTTCTCTTGAATGCGTGGATTTTGTCATTCAGCGACATGATGTTTGTGTTTTCACCTTGCAATGACATATTAAGTCCATTCAGTTTTCCAAATATGCAAGCCAAATACACTAGCCTTGTTAGCCAGTCGGGATCAGTGAGGTGGTCAGCGAGCTGGGACCCATGCTCCACCAGAAATAAGCGCACTTCGTCCCGCAGCTCAAACAGGTGGCTGAGCACATTTCCTTGTGAAAGCCACCTGACTTCTGTATGGAACAGCAAGCACTCGTGCTCCAATCCCAGTTCATTACAGAGAGTGGCAAACAGTCTGATATTGAGTGGACGTGCTTTTATATAGTTGACTATTTTTATCGAAGTCTCAAGAACACGTTTAAGTTCTGGGTCAAGTGTTTTGCTCGCAAGAGCTTCTCTGTGTATAATACAATGCGTGAATTTTACATGAGGCGCCACTTGTAAGACTCTTGCTTTAAGACCTTTCTTTTTCCCCAGCATCGCCCCAGCACCATCTGTACACACACCGATGCACTCGCTCCAAGACAGTCCATCTTCTTTTAGTTTGTTGTCAAGTTTTGTGAAAATGTCCTCGCCTGTGCACGTTCCCTCCAGCGGGGTGCAAAACAGAATGTCCTCGTTAAGTTTTCCGTCAAAACTGTATCTGACGAATACAAGCAGCTGGGCAGAGTTTGATACATCTGTGGATTCGTCTAACTATTAAGCATATTTCCCTTTCTTCACTCTGTCCACCAGCTGACACTTTATGTCCTGGGCCATGTCGGAGATGTGCCGGGCAACAGTCCCGTTAGACAGCGGCACTGATTCTAGCTCACGGGCCAGTTTATCCCCATGCATAGCCCGACTTATAGCTATAGCAGCAGGTTTAATGAGGGTTTCCCCGATCGTGTGTGGCTTTTTTGCCTGTGTAATTAAATACGCCACCTCATATGATATGGAAGCATATGTGTAGCAAAATTCAATTTGCAATGTAATATGCAAAATGTCAATGCAATATGTAAAATGGCAATGTATTTCTATATTTAAATTTACATTTTCCCATACATATGTGCAACATTTAGTGCAAAATGAAAATGAAAATTCAATTATATAATTTAAGTTTGCCATTTTCTACACTAGTTTTAATATGCATATTAAAACATATTTTAAAGCTTTAGAAGTTGCAAAATGAAAATGAAAATGTATTACCCAAATTGATTAGATATGTTTAACATGTCCAAGCAAAAACTGTAGCAAAATGATCATTTAAATGCTGTTTTTCCTAAATGCATTTAGATTTAGGGGTAGGACACTTGGGATTGCATTTTCATCGTGAGACCGCGGGATAATTGTAGCAAAATTCAATGAGAGTTTCAAAATGCATTCTGAGCCAATGGTGCAGCAAAAGGGTAGCAAAACGGTGATTTAAATGTCTTTTATTTTTCTTAAATGCATTGACACTTACATATATGACGTTTCAATTGCATTTTCATTAAATACCCCGCGATGAATATAGTTTAAGTCATTGTGGATTTGAAAATGCATTCCGAGCGGAGCACGCCCCCTAGCTGTCAATCATTACATCAAGGTGGGGCTCGGCAACGGGACGCACAATAGGTCAATATTCACCATTAACCAAACGCTTTTCACCTGCCTGAACATCCCTGCCCGTTTACGCTCGGATTGATGCACATAAGCAAACAGACAGTGCTATTCTACACTTATTTACTACCTTACCTTATATTTTATTACTCTTTTATTTTTAATCCGTAAAATAGCGCATGTTCCGTGGCACCCAGGGACGTGCAGAGAGCTCCTCAGGGGCAGGGGCTCAAATGTAAAAAAAAAAAAAGGGGGCAATGTGAGAAATAAAATAAAATAAAATAATTATATATATGTATATAGGTAACTAATCGCTCAAAAGTCGGAAAATTCCTGTTTATTTTTACATAGGCTATCTGTCAATCTGAGGCGTTGCTATGGGTTGCGAACGCTTTGCTTGACTGACTGATATTCCAGTCTGTTCAGAAACCATAGGCTCTCAAGCCATAGCCTAATAGCCTATAGTTGTGCTATTCTACACTTATTTACTACTTTACCTTATATTTTATTACTCGTTTATTTTTAATCCGTAAAATAGCGCGTGTTCCGTGGCACCCAGGGACATGCAGAGAGTTCCTCAGGGGCAGGGGCTCAAATGTGAAAAAAAAGTTGCAATGTGAGAAAAAAAACAAAAAAAAAACATTATAGGTCAAAAGTTTGGATACATTAATATTCATTAAGTCACTTATGGTCATCAAGCCTGCATTTATTTGATCAAAACATGTAATATACTGTAAAATACATTTTATGCAATGCTTATTTCAGGATTCTTTGAATAAAATGTTAAATAAGAACAGCATTTTTTCAAAATATAACTTTCGTAACAATATACACTACCGTTCAAAAGCTTGCGGTCAGTATATATATATATTTTTAAAAGAAATTAGTTTTTATTCAGCAAGGATTTTTTAAATTAATAGAAACAGTGATAGTAAAGATCAACATCGTTAGAAAACATCTCTATTTTGAATAAATGCTGTTCTTTTAAACTTTTTATTTATCAATGATCCCCAAAAAATTATCACGGTTCCAAAATAAATAAATAAAATTAAAATAAAAACAAAACATTAAGCAGCACAACTGTTTCCAACACTGATAATAAATCAGCATATTATTATGATTTCTGAAGGATCATGCACTGAAGACTGGAGTAATGATGCTGAAAATTCAGCTTTGAATCACAGAAATAAATTATATTTTAAAGTATATTAAAATAGAAAAACGTTCTTTTAAATTGTAATATTTCACATTATTACAGTTTTTCAGTATTTTTGATCAAATAAATGCAGGCTTGATGAGCATAAGACACTTTCATAATGCTGCATAATTATCAAAAATGGTAATATAATAAAGTCCTTTCATGTCACCATTTCGGCAGCCTACACTTCACATAACAGGCCTGTAGCTGGCACTTGGGCTTCATGAACTATAGGAGTTTCATGAAACGGTGTAGGATATCATACATAAATATAAGTGAATTCAATAGCCTACTGATGACCTTTTTTTTGTGCAGTGCTTTTGTTGTCATTCAGCATCCATTTTCTCAGCTATGTAATTTGATTTATAAAATGAGACAAACCGCAGATCCAGATCGCTCCATAAATAAGCTCGTCTGTCCCATGTCACTTTCTACCGATTTATGAATAAGAACGGAGAATGACCGCTCCACTTCACATTATTGTCCAATGAAATTTGAACTTGAGCCAGATCATGATTGGTTGGTGTATTATACATGACAAACGATGAATTATAATTATTTATAATTATTTTAGAATATTATAATATTCTAAAATATATAATATATGGATTTTTAATTAAATCGACACACTAGCTTTGATTATTGATGAAAAAAAGTTTAAAATATTGTTTGGTTTATTTTTTTCCTTCCGTCGACCCACTCACTGAAATAACTATAGGCTATTAGGCTATGGCTTGAGAGCCTATGGTTTCTGAATCAGTCAAGCAAAGCGTTCGCAACCCATAGCAACGCCTCAGATTGACAGATAGCCTATGTAAAAATAAACAGGAATTTTCCGACTTTTGAGCGATTAGTTACCTATATACATATATATAATTATTTTATTTTATTTTCTTTCTCACATTGCCCCCTTTTTTTTTTTTTTACATTTGAGCCCCTGCCCCTGAGGAACTCTCTACACGTCCCTGGGTGCCACGGAACATGCACTATTTTACGGATTAAAAATAAAAGAGTAATAAAATATAAGGTAAGGTAGTAAATAAGTGTAGAATAGCACTGTCTGTTTGCTTATGTGCATCAATCCGAGCGTAAACGGGCAGGGATGTTCAGGCAGGTGAAAAGCGTTTGGTTAATGGTGAATATTGACCTATTGTGCGTCCCGTTGCCAAGCCCCGCCTTGATGTAATGATTGACAGCTAGGGGGCGTGCTCCGCTCGGAATGCATTTTCAAATCCACAATGACTTAAACTATATTCATCGCGGGGTATTTAATGAAAATGCAATTGAAACGTCATATATGTAATAAAATAATAATATACAAATATGCAAATAGGCAATGTACAAATAGCAAAAACACAATATATAATATAGACAATTATGTATGTACAGTTATGATATGTGCAAATTTGAAATGAAAAAAAAAAAAGTATGTGTGGTGAATAAATAATCTATAATAGAGTTGTGTGTTCCACGTTTAATGTCAAGTGTTCGTGAGATGGATTGCCTGAGGGATGAAACTGTTTCTGTGTCTGGTCGTTCTGGTGCTCAGAGCTCTGTAGCGTCGACCAGACGGCAGCAGTTCAAAGATGGAGTGTGCTGGATGTGAGGGGTCCAGAGTGATTTTGCCAGTCCTTTCTCCTGAAGTCCACGATTTGAGTTTTGAGCGTGTTAAGCTCCAGGTTGTTAAGACTGCAGTTTTGAGCGTGTTAAGCTCCAGGTTGTTAAGACTGCACCAGACAGCCAACTGTCAATCAGTGTGGTGTCTCATGTGAGGAGTGAAAACTCCTCACATGACCGCTACAGAACATCTGAACATAACGAAACAAATGCACATTGACGGATCTTCTTCCGTCTGTTCTGCAAAATGTAAACAAATGTAGCCTTTATTTCTGCAAGTGTAAATATTGTGAAAATATCAATATTAATTGTGTCCAGGCAAAGGCATTCCTCCTGGAACTATAACGCGGGTTTGGCGGGTGTTCATTTCATACTCTGTGACAGCTTATTTAATGAATAAATTATACATTGTATTTAATGTGTAAGGTACATGCACAACAAACTGGTAATGTCATAGTGGTATCGTGTACTGTAATCGAATCTATACCTGTTGAACCGTAGACAGCACACGCGGTGTTCATCTAATATAGATCTTCATAGCTAGCAAACAATAGCCTTAGTTTGCAGATTTGCTTTCAACTGACTGTAGATCCAATGCCACGTCTTCAATGCTCTTGATGTTCTTAAACTTTCTGTTACAACTCTGAGTGAGAACCGCTTCAGGAACTGAACGAATCATTCAAACTGATTCGCGAACCGATTCACTGGTTTGCCAAATGGTTTGATCAAGCCTTTGAACAGAATTGACTCATAAGAATGAATCATTCACGAATGGGCATCGCTCATTGCCCAGAGAAAAGTAGACGGTGCGTTTGGAATAAATTGAAACATTTTTAACTTGTATTGCATTAAGATAAAGTAACGAGAGGAGCGTCGCCCACAGTAACTAAGTAGAAGTACCGTTTTTTCACAAAAAATGTACTTGAGTAAGAGTAAAAGTACCCATTTTTAAATATACTCTAAAAGTATTAGTTACCCCAAAAATTTACTCAAGTAAATGTAACGAAGTAAATGTAACTCGTTACTACCCACCTCTGCATCTGTACACCACCTCTCATTGATGTAAAAGCAAGTCCCGCCGCCGCCGCGCGATCGTGATCTGCTCTGATCAGCTGGAAGTTAGGCAGATGTAATGCACTGTCCGGTATGGCGTCGTTCAGCCAGGTTTCCGTGAAACACAGAGCAGCAGAGTTTGAAAAATCCTTGTTTGTCCAGGAGAGCAGAAGGAGTTCGTCCATTTTGTTGGGTAGAGAGCGGAGATTCGCCAGATGGATGCTAGGCAACGCCGTTCTAAATCCGCGCTGACAAAGCTTCACGAGCACGCCGGCTCGCTTCCCCCATCTGCGCGTCCTGAAGTGTTTGACCAGAGCTACGGCTCCACCAACTACAATGTCCAGCAAAACGTCCGAATAATCAAGAACCGGTAAAAGATTTTGGGGTGTGTTGTGCCGAATGTTCAGCAGGTCATCCCTGGTAAAACTGATCGTGTGTGAGAAACAAAAAAACAGGAAAAACAAACAAAAACACTACAAACACTGAAGAGCAAAGCACTGTAGCTGCCATCTGCGGCGCCATGTTAAATGTTTCTTTACAGCGGCTCATCTTCCCAGACCCACCTTTATCTTAAGGTGTGAAAAAAAAAAAAAAAAATGGGAAATGAGTGATGCTTATAGAATATACTGTAAAGTTGCCACCAAATACCTTAATTGGCCTTGGTCTTAGAGGTCTGGTCTTGTCTTTGGTCTTGGTCATGATTGTCTTTCTCTTGGCTCTGGTCTTGGTCTTATAGGTCTGGTCTTGATTGGTATTGAGCCTTCTACACACTGCATAATTTCAGAAATCCTATAAGATCATTACAAATCACACTGTGAGACAAGGATCTAATAAACTTGTGTACGACTGTAGACTTTACAATGATGGCACCGTACGCTATGACAGAAGTTACTACTGAAGAATAAAATATCATCAGCATGCACTAGTGGTAAACAAAAAGAGCATGATAAAGCACAGTTTGGCAGTTATACTTTGTATATTTGCTGAAAGAAATGCTGTGAAAGAGGAAGGAAGAGTTTGAGGTAAGCAGCTTTATGTTTTAGCACCACTGTGTGATGATCATGCTGAATTTCTGACACTGTCAGAAAATGATCGTAGACTATCTTTGGTCACAAGACCGTGACAGTGGTTGTCTTTGAACCTCTCTCACTGTACGACATAGAACCACCGATTAGAAGCCATGATCATAGAAATAACCACAACCCAGTCAACAATTTGATCTCACAGTGATGTCACCATGACCTCCCAGGATACTCGTGATGAAGTCACAATGTGAGGTAACAGTGAGCTAAAAGTGTAACCTCACAGCGCCCTTACTGTGTGCTCATACTAATGTGAGGTCAACGTGCACTCACTGCACAGAGACTATGTACCCAGCATGCACTGCAGCATAAAGTTTTTGATTGTCACCATTGTTGAGATTCATACACTGATTCTTGATGTTTCTCTTTGTGTTTAAATGACACCGTATTTAATAATGTTTGTGTCTTATGCTTTTATAATTCTTCATAAATGATTATGAGATTGCTGAATCCCATACTGTATAATCACAGAACTATTATTTTTAGAAACTTTAGATTAATAAAACCTCTCCAAGACTGCATATTGAATCTAGGTGATGATTGTTGTTACCTTCAACAACAAACCAATATCACCTGGTTGCAGTCTCTTTTTGGGTTTCCTTGTCGTAACAAATGTGCTCTACAAACACAGTTACAGCAGCCCAAAAAATATATAATGTTATAAAGTCAAGGGTCAAGAGCCCAACTAAAGCAAACACTACTCACCACGATGGCAACGTCAAATGAAACAATAAAACTGGTGACTGATATTTGAACTGCCTCCTCTCAACCTGCTCAACATTTTGAATTCACAAATTACTCACACTGTGAGGATCACCGTATGAGAATGGTGTGATGTCACTGTGATCATCGCGTGATCTCACGTGTTGACTGGGAATTGTTTAACGATGCCAATCTTTCATCTGGGACAGCCGAAAATCGTGCAGTGTGTCTCGTGCTTAAGAGTTTAGAGATGTTTTGCTTACTGTAGAGGGTGTGCCATTTCCCAGTGTCTTTCAAGCAGATTACCATCTGTCCCCGAAATGTGTAAATGCTCCATGCCTAGAACTTGATCAAGACAAACTCCAATTGTTAGTTCCTGTCTCATTTAGTGGATGTTTGTCTTGGTCTGAATACTTAATACTCACTTCTGTAGCCAGATGAATCCATATGTACTTTTTCTGAAGTCAGGTATGCATCCTTTACTCTTAGATTTATCTTTGATAATTTGTTGTTTTGTATTGATTTGATTTGATTTGATATCTCTGAATTGGCAATATAATTGGCATAATACATATTTACCTGATGATAAATTGTTACATTTGAATTTATTCTGACTTACTCTGAGATTACTGACTCCAGTAGATTACATTGTATCCTCGTTACTGCATTTCTGCATCAGGTTAGTAAGGACTAAATTCCAGTTGAGATGGAGCATACACTGTAAAACCCAATAAGTTAGGGTAACTCAAACCGTTTGAGTAAACCGATTGCCTTAAAAACCTGACAAGTTAAGTTAACTCAAACCATTTGAGGTAACTGATTGCCTTAAATATTTAAGTTTTTAAAACTAACAGTTTTGAGTAGTCTGAACTTATTTCAGTTGAGTTCGCTAAAATAAGATAAACATTGCAATTAAGTAATTAAGTGATTAATTGAGTGATAATTGTGCATTAGTGATGAACACCTGCTGATAACACACAGAATCACTGAAGAAAAAGAAACAAGAACAACAACTAACTTCAGACACAGCCTTAGATGAAATCAACTGAAATAAAATACATTAAATCTCTCAAGATCTGATTAAACAACCCCACAAACAGCATCACCAGCTCCACTTATTAATAACCAGACTGACTTTATTTCTGTCAGACATCTACAGAAGATCTTATTGAGAATTAACTAAGGTTTAGATGTTGATTTAGTTTCATTTGAAGTAACCATGTTAGAGATCAGTGTCTGCTTTAGTTGAGCTCTTGACCCTTGACTACTGTGTTTGTGTTTTTTTTTTTCTGGTTGTTGTAATCATGTGTTCCTCGAACATATTTGCTACAACTCGAAAGCCCAGAGAAAATGATCAGTAGTTGGTGTTGTCATGTATTTATAATGACAATCATATATTAGTGAACTGATCTCATTGAGAGTGAACATAGACTCATTGTGTGTTTAATGTCTGATTAAATGGATGTTGTATTGATTATAGTAAAAGTGATTCTGTGACCTTTCAGTTAACATAAAGGACTTGCCAGACAGTTTGTCCACGAACAATTTTCATCTACAGTAGAAATAAGACTCACACAGACATCAAGAATCAGCTTATGAACCTCAACAATGGTGTCCATTAAAAAAAGAAAAAAAAGAAATCATGCAGCAATGCATGCTGGGAGCCATGGATGAGTTTTGTATTTATTTTTATTTTTTTTAATGGTCACCATTGTTGAGGTTCATAAGTTGATTCTTGATGTCTATGTGAGTCTAATTGCTACCATAGATGAAAACTTTTTGTGGACAAACTGTTTGGAAAGTCCTTTATATTAACTGTTTGTCACAGAATCACTGGCTCTTAGAATCACTTTTACTATAATCAATACAACATCTATTTAACCAGAGATTAGACACACAATGAGTCCATGTTCACTCTCAATGAGATCAGTTCACTAACAGATGATTGTCATTATAAATACATGACAACACCAACTACTGATCATTTTCTCTGGGCTTTTGAGTTGTAGCAAATATGTTCGAGGAACACATGGTTACAACAACCAGAAAAAAAACAAGACCATAGAAGTCAAGGGTCAAGAGCTCAACTAAAGCAGACACTGATCTCTAACATGGTTACTTCAAATGAAACTAAATCAACATCTAAACCTTAGTTAATTCTCAATAAGATCTTCTGTAGATGTCTGACAGAAATAAAGTCAGTCTGGTTATTAATAAGTGGAGCTGGTGATGCTGTTTGTGGGGTTGTTTAATCAGATTTTGAGAGATTTAATGTATTTTATTTCAGTTGATTTCATCTAAGGCTGTGGCTGAAGTCAGTTGTAGTAGTTCTTGTGTTTCTCTTTTCTTCAGTGATTATGTTTGTTAACAGCAGGTTTTCATCACTAATACTCAATCAGCACTTAATTAATCACTTAATTACTTAACTGCAAGTTTTAAAACTTACATGGTTTAAGCCAAGGGAAATTTGTTTACTCAAACGGTTTGAGTTACGCTAACTTGTTGGGTTTTACAGTGATAGGGCACATCAAATGGATCTTTAAAGATCCGGCTAACACTTGGTATTAGTTCAAGTGTACTTTGACTGTGAGGGCTTGAAGGGAATTTCATTTTAGGTCAACTGGATGTTGCTTGACCAACCTAAATAGGGTGAGCCTAACCTCTGTTTACTGTAATGTTACTCTAGCTACAGTAAGTGTACATAGGAAACCATGGCACGACCAAACCGAAGCTATTATCAGGGAAAGTAATGTTGGCTTATATCTATAGTAGTGGTCGTGACTTCTGACTAGAGATAATGTTGCTTTTTTCAGAGTGTGTACAGATCTTTGAAGACTAAAAACAAGTACTCTAGAAAGAGCAAGCATAGGAGTGGCCATCTAAAGTACTAGTCAATTACCTCTGTCTAATGACCAAGACTGGTGAGTATGATCATGAGGTCCGCTAACGGCCAGTGCGAGATCTCTGAGCGACATGAGAATCTGAATGAACGAGTACAATAAGATCAAAGAGTGAACTAGAATAATCAAGTGTCAGAATAATATTTAGATATTGACAAACAACCAATTTGCATTTTAACCTACATTCCAGATCCTAATAAAATGTACTCGATTAAAATTTGATTAATTTAATTTAATTTAACAACCAATAATCAGGTCATTATAAGTCTGAACAGTTATAATTGTTTTGTAATTTGATTTGTCATTGCTGTGATATTCAAAGACATAAACATGAAATGTTTAATCTGAGATTGTTTTTGTCACAAAGTATATTATAAATGCTGGAGGTATTTTTTGTGTTTGCGTGATGATGAACAGGCTGTTTTTCTGTCCAGCTCAAAGCCACGAACCAGATGAAGGTTCAGGGTCTTAGTTTAGTTTGATTGTGAAGATTAAACACTTATTCAGGAAATCCACAGTGAGACACATGAGACGGCCCAGTCAACACGTAAGTAGGGGTGGGCGGATCGATCTTAATATCGATAGTATCGATAACAACGTTGGTATTGGTATCGGATCGATACTAGCCTGATAAGATCGATACTTTAGGTTAATTTTTTATCCTATACACTTAATACATTGCTTAATACATTTAACAAAGTGTAGACATGTCTGTGGGTGTATATTCCGCTCTTTTCACATCTCATATGCAAACATTACTGCTCCTCCCCTGCTATGCTGTTTTGTTGTCATGCCATCACGTGACTCAGCAGCTCCAAGCGGCAAGCGCAAGCGGATACTTTTGGCTACAGTGAGAGATGGAATGGAACTCCGAGCTACAAAAGAAATGAAAAGGGGAGGAAGGAAATCCTTCACATAGTACATATTGTATATAACTATATACCGAATTTGTCATTTTTATGCAGTATCACTGTAAGGTGTATACTGAGTTTGGCCTTTGAATATTATTTCTTCATGCATTAAGCCACTTTAAATGTTTTCATTATAACAGTTTTCTACACTCTAAAAAATGCTGGGTTGAAAATAACCCAGCATTGGGTTAAAAAGACTTGGTTCCTCCTCTGGTGAAATCAACTGCTGAGTTGGAATAAACATATGGCAGGACTTTTACTTTCTGAACCCTGGACTTTCCACCTCTGCCAACTGTTGGGTCAAAATAACCCAACCGCTGGGTTCGTCCCTTTTTAACCCAGCGCTGGGTTATTTTTAACCCAGCATTTTTTAGAGTGTATGGGAGTAAAATGCTTAACATGTAATTTAGCATGTTTTCATACATATTCTGAGCTCAGCTGCTTGCCACATATTATATTCTATTAACAAATTGTATACTGAATTTAGTCTTTATTTATTTGCTCTTTATCACTGTCTTCCTCCATTATACCATATTAAATGTTTTTATATTGGTTATCGATGAGAGGAAATTAAATTCAGCGTGTTGCATTCATATTCTGGGTTCATCTGCTTACCTGTACATTCATAGTATATATTTTTTTATAAACTATACCAAATTTGTCCTTTTCATATCACAGTTTTTTTTTATTGCAATAATAACAAACAACTATTACAGTATGTATAAAATAAACAAAATACAGTACATACGAAAATCCTTTCAATAATAAACGAGTTATGGTTTAACAGTTCTTTTTCATATCACTGTCTTCATTCAATAAGCCACTTACGTTAAACTTTTCTTTATAATGGTTTTCTATGGGAGGAAAATGCATAATGTGAAAATTTTGAGCGTTGCTTTCATATTCTGGGCACCTCTGCTAACTTGTATATCTAGTTTGCAACATTAATAAGGTGCATACTGAGTTTTGTCTTTTAATATTACGTTCTTAATTTATTAAGCCACGTAATTTTTTTTATAACTCTTTTCTATGAAAGGAAAATACTTAACATGAAACTGTGCATTACTTTCATGTTCTGGACTCCTCTGCCTGCAAAGCCCTTAGAAAGGCAAATAATATCCACGTAGCTTTAAGGTGAATATAATATTAGTCATATCAACATTAGTTATTGTTCATTTTTTTAAATTGTTGTTGGTAATTTAAATGTATGTTTTTTTAAATGACAAGTATCGGAATCGGTATCGGTATCGGCGATACTGGCCCTGTATTTACTTGGTATCAGATCGATACCAAAATTTGCAGTATCGCACACCCCTACACGTAAGATCATGCGATGATCACAGTGACATCACACCATTCTCATACGGTGATCCTCACAGTGTGAGTAATATGTGAACTCATTGTGAATTCAAAATGTTGAGCAGGTTGAGAGGAGGCAGCTCAAATATCAGTCACCAGTTGTATTGTTTCGTTTGGCGTTACCATCGTGGTGAGTAGTGTTTGCTTTAGTTGGGCTCTTGACCCTTAACTTTATAACATTATGCTTTTTGGGGGCTGCTGTAAATGTGTTTTTGTGAAACACATTTGTTGTGGCAAGGAAAACCAAAAAGAGACTACAACCAGGTAATATTGGTTTGTAATTTTTGATAGCAAAAGTCATCACCTATATATTCAACATGCAGGCTTGGTGAGATTTTATTAATCAAAAGTGTCTAAATATAATAGCTCTGCGATTATACAGTATAGCATCTAGCAGTCTTATAATCATTTATGAAGGATTATAAAAGCATAAGACACAAACATTATTAAATACGGTGTTATTTAAACACAAAGAGAGACATCAAGAATCAGTGTATGAATCTCAACAATGGTGACAATCAAAAGCTTCATGCTGCAGTGCATGCTGGGTATCTAGTCTCTGTGCAGTGAGTGCACTTTGACCTCACATTAGTATGAGCTCACAGTGAGGGCGCTGTGAGGTTACACTTTTAGCTCACTGTTACCGCACATTGTGACCTCATCACGAGTATCCTGTGAGCTCATGGTGACATCACTGTGAGATCAAATTGTTCATTGATACAAATTGATTTATTATTAGATTTTTTTATTATAAAATGATTTTTATTTCATTCTCAACAACTTAAGTTTGACCCGGTACGACATACTCAGGTGCAATTTACTTTCTGAAAAGTAAGGTAAACTAGAAAAATTGTGCTGTATTATTAAAAAGTGCATATTTACAAATGGGGACCCTTTATGTCAATAAAACAAGCAGATTGTCTTCATTACTCCCACCCACCGTAACTTTGGGTTTAATTAATGTTATCGTCATGAGGTGGTCCTCAAAATCTTCTAGCCTATAAGGGGTCCCTGGCCTCAAAATATTCGAGAACCCCTGTGTTAGATGAGGAAGACATCCAAAATGTGCAGTGGTGGGAGTCCTCAGGACAGGTTTGAGAAGCACTGCTCTAAAAGGGCCTCAGTGATCTTACATGTACATTATACTGTTGCCCTCTAGTGGAAGATGTAAATAATGTGGATCAATTTACTTAATAGAAAACATGAAACCTGTGTCAGACACTGTATCCTCCAGTAGGTGGCGCTCTTTCAGTGTGATTAATGTGATATTCAGTCAGTGGTGATGGTGGGAGGAGACAGTAAAGCTGCTCATTACTGATAAAGAGCTGAATAAAGAGGAAGTAACTAAAGCAGACAGATGTAGAGACAGAGAGATTCACACAGAGATCATTCAGCATAAAGAAGACTGAACTCAAGTCACAATGAAGATCCTCCTCATCTTCTTCACTTTCTACCTGATCTCAGGTCAGAGCTTTTCTCTTTCATCACTGCAGTAATGATGCTGTTTTCTGTTCATCATCTTTCTGATCACAGTATCAATCTGATTGACAGATGCAGTGAGATGCTTTAGCGTCACTGGATATTCTGGAGGAAGTGTACTTGTTGATTCTGGGCAACTTTGGTTCAGTGATTCTGTTAAATATATGGCCAAATTACCTGAGTGGATAAGAATAATTGATTATAAGAAACATGATAAATGGATTAATGAAGGAAGATTCACACTGTTTCGAAACAATGAGGGAAACCTCATGATCTACATCAGAGATTTGAAACGACAAGATGCTGGAAGATACAGGATTAGGGTTCAAAGCAAATGGTCCATTGATATGACTTTGAATGTGAAAGAAGGTCAGTCATTTTAAGATCAATGTATTTTTGTAGTAAAACTACTGATAATCTCAAAATTTATATATATAAATTAAATGTATTTCTTTATTATGTATTCACATCATGACAGATTCATGTTGTAAAGTGTCAAAGAGAGTGATGGTGAATATTGGAGAAATTACCAATTTCAGCTGTGAATATTCACAGAATCATATTAATGATCTTAAGAGCATATTCAAAGAAGAAAAAGACTCAGTTGAGATGATTTACAGCACATGGAATAAGGAAGGAAGATTTAGTATTTCAGATGACAAACATAAAAACCAGTTCAGTGTGAGAATTACTGCTGTGACACCAGATGATGGAGGAGTTTATTTATGTGGAGTTTGGATCAACAGATACCCATATAGTTACTCCATTATTACTACTGTTCATCTGCATATTATGGGTGAGTAATACAAACTGTGAATCAGATCCATTTTTCAATGTTTTCTTTGATTCATATGTTTATGTAGTTTTCTCAGATCATGAATAAAACCTTGAACGTTGACAGGTTCATGTTGTGGAGCATCAAACACAGTAAGAGTAAATAGTGGCGAATCTGCTGATCTCAGCTGTGAATATTCAAAGCATCAAAGGTATAGAAAAATCATATTCAAAACAAAAAATGACATAATTGAGGAGGTGATCTCCACTACTAACCTATGGGATCAGAAAGAAAGATTCAGTATTTCTTATGACAGAAATAAAAATGTCTTCAGTGTGAGAATTTCTGCTGTGAGACCAGATGATGGAGGAGTTTATTTATGTGGAGTTTGGGACTACAGACACCCGTACAGTTACTCCATTATTAATACTGTTCATCTACATATTATTAGTAAGTATAAAGTGGGCGTGTCTAGAGTGAGCAGCTTCTCAGGAGGTGGTCTGATGATCAAGTGTGAACATCCTCAATACAAAACCAAGCCAAAATACATCTGTAAAGAATCAGCTGGATGTTCAGAGAGGAAGAATCCAGGAGTTCAGGATGAATGGATGGAGAATGGAGATGTTTCTTTATATGACGACACCAGAGCAGGAGTCTTGATGGTGTTTTTTAGAGAGCTGAAAGCTGCAGATGAAGGAACATACAGGTGTGGAGTGAAAGTATCTGACTATACTGAGAGCTTCACTCAACTTCAGCTGAGCGTCAAACACGGTGAGGAACCACTTTTATTATATTATTATTTCCTTTATTTAACCTGGAAATCCCATTGAGATATTACGGTCTCTTCTTCCAGAGAGACCTGGTCAAGATGGTAGCACATAAAGTTTCACACAACACAAATCATAAAACAACATTACAAATACTCATATACAGTTGTTCAATAAAGTACCATCAAGAAAGACAATTATATGTCTCCTTTAAAACAGTTTGCAAAAGACATTTAAAATTGTTCAAGGGTGCAAGTATCCCTGATAGCAAGCAACCATTGAATCAATTAATCAACATCACTTTTACGCCCGCAATTAATGTTAAATTTTTTTTTGAATTTTCATCAAACCACCATCATTGTGATCAGCGTTTGCTTTAGTTGGGCCCTTGACTCCTTGTACTTTAATGTTAGGTTTTCACTGTCATTTGAAACAATGTTCTAAAATGCATTTGTTGAGGCAAAGAAAGCTAAGATCCATTGGGATCAGGTGATGGTGACTATAATCATTGTGAGGTTATTTAAATAAGGCCGCGTTTATTTGCACTAAATGCAAATAGCAATAGATGCTATTTACACTCAGTGTAAAGGTTTTATTAGATGCTATTTACACTAAATGCAAACAGCATATTTTTTTAGTGATAGATACTATTTTCACTAAGTGCAAATAGCAATGGATTCTCTTTACACCAAGTGAAAATAGCAGTATTTTTTAACGATATGCTATTTACACTAAGTGTATATAGCTATAGATTCTATTTCAACTCTATTAAAATAGCAAGATTTTTAACTTTTTGATTATTTCCTTCATTTTTATTGAAAATAAATGTCTTTCTGATGCAATATGAGATTTGGAAAGGGAGAAAAAAAGTTTGGCAAAAGGCGGGCTCAAACTCGGGTTGATTGCGTCAAAAAGCACGCGCCTTTCCATCTATGCCACTGAAACTGATGCAGAATGAGCATCTTTTTTCAGTGTCGACTAACCCAATCACACATTAGTGGGCGGAGTTAGTATAAAAAGTTTATTTTTATACTATGAATTAACAGAAAAAAAAAAAAAAGCTCTTTAAATTGTTGAATCAATTAGACATCAAGAATCAGCGAACGAAACTCCACAATGGTGACAATCAACAAAAGAAAATTTGGTAACGCTTTCTGTGAAGCCTGTATTTATAATACATTATAGGGGTATTCTTAAGGTATTATAATGAATGTATAATGCATCATAAAAAAATTAAAAAAAAACGTATAATGTGTTACAAAATCTCATGAATAATCATAACAACAATTATAATACATTATAGTACTTATGTTTTTGTGGTTACAACTTTTAAGAGTATGATTATTTATAACACACAATGAACACCATATTGAATCTACTTCATTTATAATGGGCTATATCATAGCTTGACATTGTTTATTTAAGATCTTCATATACATATATATATATATATATATATATATATATATATGTGTGTATGTGTGTGTGTGTGTGTGTGTGTGTGTGTGTGTGTATTAGTAGATTGTAACTAACTGAATTAGTAGACTCAGGTAGGGTAGGTAGAATGTTCACGTACTTGCAAAGTATCCTATACTCAGTATATGTCTGTTGAGGAACCATGAAAATAAAGTGTTAGCATACAGTATATTCAGCAGACACACTACTAATATTCTCATGACTGCTAGTTGACATGTTTAAGAGTTACTTATCAACAGCTATCTAAACGGTGCCATCAAAATAATCAAACTGATATTATAAAAAAAAAATATATATATATATATATATGTTCAAAGCAAATGTGTCATATTAAACATTCATCTGATCTGATATCTGATCTTATGGCTGTTTGAGAGAAAAAATATATATACTGTATATATATATTATTGTTATTATTATTACTCATAAGTGTCTGCTTTAAGTAAAGTAACATAAGTAACGTGGCAAGATATGAGACTTATAATACATTATAACTATGAGAAATATAACCCAGTGTAACTTAAGCGGATGGATCGTGTTCATTGTGTGTTATAAATCATCAAACTCTTAAAAGCTATAACCACAAATAAGTAACTATTATAATACATTAAAACTGTTCTTATGAATATTCATGAGATGATACAACATATTATATTATTATTATTATTATAAGTTATTTATAATGCATTATGCATTCATTATAATGCCTTAAGAAAACCTTTATAATGTATTATAAATACAGGCTTCATAGAAAGTGTTACCATAATTTTATGCTGAAATGCATGCTGGGTATCAACATACAAAACTCATTCATGACTCCCAGCATGCATTGCCGTTGATCTGTTTATCTGAATTAGTTTGATGATTGTCACCATTGTTGAGGTTTGTATGATGAGTGCTGATGTCTAAATCTTTCTGCATGTTATCCCACAATATTTTTGTATTTGTGAAACAGAACATTTACATCAGTAATGAAAGATAAACTTCAACTCTTTAATATTATTTTTCAACTTCATTACAGCTGATACCATCGCAAAAAGTAATCTACTCCAACTGAACCTTAACATTTCTCTTTTGTTATTAATGCATAAGTGTTTATATTGAAACACTATTGTAAACACTAAAAGATAATCAACTTAATGAAAAGCAAGAGTCAAGAGCCCAACTAAAGCAAACACTGATCACAATTGTAATGGTGTTTTTTTGAAATTTCAACATTTTTTCAACATTAATTGAGGGTGCAAAAGTGATATTAATTCAGTGCCATTAACATTGACAAATCAACTATTTTTAACATGGATTCATTGGTTTTCACCTGCTCTCTTGCTATTTGGGTCAGGTAGCAGCATAGGGAAGAATAACATAAATTAATTAATCAGTCCATACCTATGTATTAGGTAATCCAGCAACCAGTATATCTGTATATGTCAATGTGAAAGTGAATTGAGCAGTCTAATAGCTAGTGGAAATAAGCTATTTCTGAATCTGGCAGTCTTGCATCACATACTTGTATAGCGTTTGCCAGAAGGCAGAAGGGTGAACAGTCCATTGGCAGGATGGGTGGAGTCACTGATTATTTTGGAGGCTCTACTAAGGCAGCGTGTCAGATGTAATTCCTCTATAGACGGTAGAGAGGTCATGATGATTTCCTCTGCTGTCTTTACCACTCTCTGGATAGACTTCTTGTTTGCTGCAGTACAACTACTAAACCAGACTGAGAGGCTGCTGGTCAAAATATTCTCTATTGTGCCTCTGTAAAAGGTTGTATGGACAGGAGGGGGTAGGTTTACTCTCCTCATCTGCCTTAGGACGTGCAAACGCTGCTGAGCCCACTTAACCAAGTAGGTGGTATTAGTGGTCCATGACAAGTTTGCAGTGATATGCTCCCCCAGAAACTTGATGATTCTGACTGACTCCACAGTACTGCCATTAATTGTAAGTGGATTATGAACTGTCTGCTTCCTCCTGAAGTCAACAGTAATATCTCTTGTCTTGTTGACATTCAGTGACAGATTGTTGTTGTCACACCAGATAACAAGCTGGTTAACGTCCTCTCTATAGGCCAGGGGTGTCAAACTCAAGGCCCGCGGGCCTATTCCGGCCCGCCACATCATTTTATGTGGCCCGCGAGAGCATATGATTGTCTTACAAAACAAAAAAAAACCTATGCTACTTTATATCGTACATTATGAAAGTGCGTATCAATACCACAAGTTTCTGTTTCTATTTGGCGTTCTGTTTATACGCAGAAATTGACTTTGGTGTGCGTATGATACGCAGTGGTTTTTCCGTTGATGACGACTGCATGGACGGCTCAAAGGAATAAAGCTTTGTCATCAAGTGCTCGAGCACCACCGATGGAAAAACACGATATTCTCCATTCATTTAACGAATTAAAAAATCGATGGAAGCTTTCAGACACGACTTTCTTCTCCTTTTCTGCGGAGTTATTTTAATGACAAATGTCCAGAGCGCATTATAGCCTGCAAGAGCGCGTCAAATGCGCGAGCGCAAACCTCTCCGCTGGCAGGTGGATTCCCATTCATTCACTCTCACAGAAAACGGACGCGCTCTCTATCTGTCAGACATTACATGTGTGCGCTCAAAAATGATCTTCTCTCCTGAATTTAATGTTGCCATAAGTGTGGGCATGCACCGGCAGAAACATAAACTGGCGCATATGCCAACAAATGTAAATCAGTATTTACACAGCATAACAGTATAAATTTACCTATCTGTCTCGCAACGTGTCCCGCATTGTCTGGCAAAATCACATCTACTGTCCTGAAACAGATCTAGCCAGGTGGTCACCCTAGCGCAGAGTAGTAAAATAATTTGAATCAGTAAATTTTAACGAAAAAAAATATATATTATAAAAAATACATTATACTTTTTTTAGTACTTTAGTTTGTATTTATTTATTTATTTTTGGGTGGGGGAGTGGGGTTGAGTATAACCACTTCTCATATGCACGCCAAAGTCATAGTATAAATCACACGCCAAACAGAAACAGAAAATCGTGCTATTGATATGCATTTTCATGAGACCGGGCTCATTTGTTTTTATCTTAAATGCCATATCTGTCACACATTTTTAGCAGCGCACAATTATTTATTGTACCAAAAATGTAACAAAAACGTTTTTAACAAAGTTTATGTAATGACTTGTGTTTGATGATATTTGTCTTTGTTATTTACTTTCATTTATGGAGTAATGTGGATTTCTTAACCTGATAAATGAAAAGTATTTGTTAAAATAACACATATAACAAATAAATTTGTGTTATAAAATAACACAACAACATAGCCTATATTTTTACATCTATGCAAATGCATATACAATATTTGTAACTTAAATATGTAGCTAATAATAAAATAAAGAGACTAAAATAAAGAGACAGTTATTTAACAATATGTTAAGGAGTGGTAACGTTTGTACAGTCTTACAGTTACAACCGGCCCTTTGATGGCAGCCATAATGTTGAAGTGGCCCTCAGTGAAAATGAGTTTGACACCCCTGCTATAGGCTGATTTGTCCTTGTTGCTAATGAGGCCCACCTTATTATAAATATTGTGAAAAAATGTTTGTTCATTAAAAGGGTGGTTGATTGCTATTTCACTTTTTTAACATTAGTTAGTGTGTAACATTGCTGTTTGAGCATAAACAATATCTGCAAAGTTAGAATGCTGAAAGTTCAATGCAAACGGAATTATGGCCTTTTAATATTATGGCAGTTTAATGCCTACAAAAAAACGGCTTGTAGGGACTACAACGAGCTACTTCCGAGGTTGGTGACATCACAAACCCAGATAAAATAACTAACTTCAAGTCTCAAACAAATCTCAAGTCAAATCCCAAGTCCTCAAAGAATTAAAGTTAATGAGACAACACCGCATGTATTGCTACAGAGAGATATCTAATGAAGGAAGTCAAGTGCCCAACTAAAGCAAACACTGATCTCCATGATGGTGGCATCATTTTAACCAATAAAACATCAACATCTGATCCTCTGTAATTCTCAATAACAGCAGGTGTTCATCACTAATGCACAATCATCATTTAATTAGTCACTTAATTATCTCCTTAACTTTAACGTTTTAACTTTTTGAAAGTCCCACCTCTGCTCAATTGATTAAAAACTGGGACTCAACACTGGACTCGGACACACCACTGGTTTTATCAAGTAGGTCTCGCTGCAGTCCACAACATCCAGGGGGTGTGGTTGTATCCACATCTAGGGGGAGGAGATGGGCAGGTTTAGGGGTGCAGATGGGGTGGGTTTAAGGATCAGGGGGTGGAGATGGGTAGGTTTAGGTATATGTAAGGTGGGAGGAGTTGGATCTGGATCCAACCACGCCCCCTGGATCTTGTAGGCTGCAGCGAGACGCTTCTCGGTTTTATTGTTTTGTTTGATGTTACCATCATGGTGATTCGTGTTTGCTTCAGTTGGACTTTATAACATTTTCTTTTTGGGGGGGCTACTGTAACTGTGTTTGTAAACACATCCTGATATTGCCGAGTGCCACGTGTTCCTGGGTCAACATTGTGATTATCCAATCAGATTTCAAGAACCAGTTTATAATTTTTGTGAAGTTTAGGATTACAATCAGTGTAATTCATCTATCAGTTCCTCTGATTTTAGGGATTACTCATGGGTAAGGTTAGGTTTAGGTGTAGGAATATGGTTAACCTGTTAACATGCACCAGGACGCCAGCGCACTGAAAGCTCTTTGTTTGCACACGTCATCGTTTTCAAACAGATAAAGTAAAACAGGACAAAATGAATCTTGACAAACTATATATCATTTTGAAGGTCTAAGCCTCTAGCATCGACGACAGATCGCTGTTTTTCGATAGAAAGCTTATACGGAATGTATTTGCTAAATTTGTGTAAGCAGTACACATCAAAACATGTATAAAAAAAACCGCAGTACATACCAGATTCATCCTGATAACGACTCTCAAACGTATCCACTGCTGTAAATCCCGGTTTAGTTTCAGAGATAAGGGTCCACTGAACAACATTCCATCGAGCACTTTTAGTCCAAAGAAACAACAACGTTGTAATTTGGATCGTTATTCATTTGTTTACGTCTCATCTCTTCAGGGAGAGTTATTGTTTGTGTCCGTTATGGAACAAATTACGCTCAAAAACAGCGTCTTGGTGGTAAAAAAACAGCATGATTTTGTAGCAGGCAACGTCCCAAACAGAATGAGACCATCCAAAAAAAAAAAAAGTCAAAGATACATGGAAGATTGTTTATTTGAATTCTGGCGCTCCCTCGCGACGGTGCGTGACGCACGCTGTGACGCACCTGTCATCTGATGGGGGTGTAACTTAGCGATCTTTTTTGCACAAATAAACCTTTCTTTTTTTTTCTTCTTCAACAGTTTTCATATATGTTTGCGTGTTTTGTGGGGAATTGCCTGTATCTGTATGATTAACATCTGTATGGCTGATAATCAGCATGTAATTACTGACTGTTCACAGATATCAGTGTGAATGCAGTCTATATAAAAGGCCATTATAATGTGATTATTGACTATATTGGGCGGCCATCTGTATGATTAGCATCTGTATGAATGATCGTCAGCATGTGATTACTAATGTATGAGCAGGAGCATCTGTATGTCAGGAAATCAGTATGTACTTAAGTTATTTTTTTATTATTATTGTTTTTTTTCATCACTCAAAAATGATTATTATTGTATTTTTCTAGTGCTCAAATAAATCACTGATACGATGTCTAAGATTCTGTCTACTGTTTTATAACGGGGGGGGGGGGGACGGACTAGAAAAATGGCTGCAGGAATCTCATTTTTCATGGTATCTTCTTCAGATTTGAAATATAAACTCATGAGACATGTGACTTTCAACCCATTACTTTTCTGGATTGCTTCAGGACTGATTTCATGTATTTTTATATGAAATTAAAAACAAATTCAGTGTGGTACAATTTTTATCAAGGCACTTCAGTGTCTATAACTTTTTATATTTTTGAGCATTATCAACTCTGGATGATGGATAGTAAAGCCCAAAGGGTCTTCTTTCCAAAGACACCAAAATTGTGTGTATGGCACACTGAAGTCAGGAGCTGTTACCATTTTAAGTTAGTTAGTCATTTTCAGCTGTGATTCCCAATATGGGGGGCGCTGGTTAACAGGTTAAGATTATATTTTTGGATTAAAATGTTGTTCCAGGGTCAACAAAATATGTTGACCCAGGAACACGTCTAACTCGGCAATATCAGGACGTGCGTGTTTGCAAAGCACATTTGTTATGGCAAGGAAAACCAAAAAGATACTGCAACCAGGGGCCTGTTTCATAAAACAAGTTTTCCAAATAAGCCAGGTTTATTTCACTTAGTCTGACTTATTGTCAGTTGATTTGGTTCAAAACAAGTCAGACTAACTGAAATAAACATGGCTTATTTGGTAAACTTGTTTTATGAAACAGGCCCCAGGTGATATTGGTTTGTTATTGATAACAACACAGTCATCACCTAAATTCAATATGCAGTCTTTGTGAGGAGCTATCTAAAGTTTCTAAACATAATGGTTCTGTGATAATACAGTATAGAACCCAGCAGTCTCATAAACATTTATAAAGGATTAGAAAAGCATAAGACACAAACATTATTAACTACTCTGTCATTTAAACACAAAGAGAGACATCAAGAATCATTGTATGAATCTCAACAATGGTGACAGTCAAAAGCTTCATGCTGCAATGCATGCTGGGTATCTAGTCTCTGTGCAGTGAGAACACTTTGACCTTACATTGTGACCATAGTATGAGCACACAGTGAGGGCGCTGTGAGGTTACACTTTTAGCTCACTGTTACCTCACATTGTGACCACATCACAAGTATCCTGGGAGATCATGGTGACATCACTGTGAGATCAAACTGTTGATTGGGATGTGTGTTGCGAGAGTTCTTGAGTGTTTGGCTTCACGAGGAGTTCAAAGCCCCCCTACAGTGGCCACTGCCAGAGTGCTGGTACATCCCGATGACTCTCACCTCTTTCTCTAATACAAGCATTAATGCTAAAAGGCACGCCAGCCCCAGATATCCACGTCAGTCCACAATACAAATAAAAGAATAAAGTGAGCACGTGCATTTTTAACCTGTTAACCCACACCAGGAAGCCAGCGCACCGAATGCTCTTTGTTTGCACGTGTCATTATTTACGAATAGATTAAATGAATCGGGACAAAGTTAATCTTGACAAACTATATATCATTCTAAAGGTCTAAGCCTCCAGCATTGACGACAGAACGCTGCTTTTCGAATGAAAGCTTATAATGAATGTATTTGCTACATTTGTGTAAGCAGTACACATCAAAACATGCAGAATAAAAAAGCAGTACATACCATTATCATTGTAATAATGAGTCACAAATGCATCCACTGCTGAAATCCCGGTTTAGATAGAGAGGGAAGGGTCCACAGAACAACATCCCAGCGAGCACTTTTTGTCCAATGAAACAATAACGTTGTAATGAGGATGCATATTCCTTTATTTACATTTCATTTCTTCGGGAGAGTTATTGTTTGTGTCCGTTTTGGAATAAATTACGCTCAAAAACAGCATGTTGTGGTAAACAAAAAACAACACGGTGTTGTAGCATACAGTTTTAAAAACAGAATGAGACCATCCAAAAAAAAAAAAGTCACAGATAAGCGGTTTATAGTTTATTTGAATTTGGCGCTCTCTCGTGACAGCGCGTGACGCACCCTGTGACGCAGCTCTCATCTGACGGGGGCGTAACTTAGCGATCGTCTTTTTTCCACAAATAACTTTTTCTTTTTTTTTTTCAACATTTTTCATATATGTGTGTGTTTTGTGGGAAATGTGGCTGTATCTGCATGATTACCATCTGTATAAACACACATCATCGTGTGATTACCGACTCTATGACGGCTATCAGAATGCTGTCAATGCCTGCTATTATTGATGATATGGCCCATCTGTTTGATTATCATCTGTATGGATGCACATCAGCGTATGATTACTGACTGCAATCAGTGTGAATGTCTGGCAATATAAGTTTATCTCTGGCAGTCAGAGTATTGAGTATGTAGGCTACTACACACAAAGCAAATTCTTCTTTTTTTCTATTTTTTTTTTTCTTTTTTTATTACTCAAATTATTCTTATTGTATTTTTAGTGCTCAAATAAATCACTTATATGATGTCTAAAATTCTGTCTATTATTTTATAATTGAAAAAATATGTATAATGACTAAAATAGTTTGTGGAATTCTTCAATACATTTGGTGGTAATTTTCATCAAACAGGGGGGGTGGGGGGACTACAAATATTCTCAGAAAAATGTTTGCAGGAATCTAATTTTTCATGGTATCTTCTTCAAATTTGAAATATAAACTCATGAGACACGTGACTTTCAACGCATTACTTTTCTGGAGTGCTCCAGGACTGATTTCATGTATTTGTATATGAAATTAAAAAAAAAAAAAACATTCAGTGTGGTAAAACATTTTTCAAGGCACTTCAGTGTCTATAACTTTTTTATTTTTTTGAGCATTATCAACTCTGGATGATGGATAGTAAAGCCTAGAGTGTCTTCTTTCCAAATATACCTAACTTGTGTGTGTAGCACATTATTGTCAGGAAATGTTACCATTTTAATTTAGGTAGGTCATTTTCACCTGTGAGGCCCAAAATGGGTGTGCATGTTAACAGGTTAAAAAGAAAGAGAGACGATCTCTAGATTCTAAATTATCAAAAAAAAAAAAACTTAAGTAGAATGACTTAAATTAAAACACGTCTACAAACAAGCTGTCATCTTTATTTATTTATTTATTTATTTATTTATTAATTAATTAATTTTGCCTCTGTCAATCTTGCATGCAATCTTTTCTGATTTTCATGTCATTTATTTTGGTCTATAGATGCAATATATCCAAAAAGAGTGACAGAATATGCTCATATTGGTGGAAAAGTCAACATCAGCTGTCAGATCCCAGAGCAACATGAATTCCATTTCTGTAAAGAGGATGGTAATCACATCTACCAAAATATCAGCTCATCTAAAGGGACACAAATGAGTGGTTCATCTGAGAGAAATGAATTGAGAGTTTTTACAGTGAGCATCAGTAATGTGAGCGTGAGAGATGCTGGAGTTTACTGGTGTGGAGCAGAAACCAGAGACACATATTTGACTTTCATCTCTCTGACCACGAAAATTCAGCTCAACCTCATCAGTGAGTCCATTCAGATGAAACAATATAGCCATCAAACATTTATATACAGTCACAGTAAGATGGATGTTGAGTTAAGGTATATTTTAAATGAATAAAACTTCTGATTGACAGCTAAATTGGGCGTGTCTAGAGTGACCGGCTACTCAGGAGGTCATCTGATGATCAAGTGTGAATATCCTCAATACAAAACCAAGCCAAAATACATCTGTAAAGTATCAGAAGGATGTTTAGAGAGGAAGAATCCAGGAGTTCAGGATGAATGGATGGAAAATGGAGATGTTTCTTTATATGACGACACCAGAGCAGGAGTCTTGATGGTGTTTTTTAGAGAGCTGAAAGCTGCAGATGCAGGAACATACAGGTGTGGAGTGAAAGTATCTAACTATACTGAGAGCTTCACTGAACTTCAGCTGAGCATCAAACACGGTGAGGGACCAGAAATACTTTGTGTTGTATATATAAAGTATTTGTTCTGATTACCATGTAATGTATTTTGGTTTATAGATGCAAAATATCTACAGATGGTGACTGAATCTGTGTATCTTGGTGGAAAAGTCGACATCACCTGTCAGATCCCAGAGGCATATGAAGTTCATTTTTGCAAAGAGGATGATAATCACACATATAATCATATCTGTCAGAACATCAGCTCATCTAAAGTGACACAAATGAGTGGTTCATCTGAGAGAAATGAAGAGAGAGTTTTTACAGTGAGCATCAGTAATGTGAGCGTGAGAGATGCTGGAGTTTACTGGTGTGGAGAAGAAACCAGAGACACATATTTGACTTTCATCTCCCTGACCACGAAAATACAGCTCAACCTCATCAGTGAGTCCATTCAGATGATTTCACTATAGTAAATAATAAAGTGGCCAGATAATGCATACTTTGTATTTGTCAAACTTATTCAAGAATAGGGTAGAATTAGGTAAATTTCGTCATTTTTAACCATTAAAATGACTGGAAAATATGCCCCAATTACCTTGAATTAACCATAGCCTAACCATTTTTTTTTTAGAAAACATGAAAATATACATGTATTTATTTATTTATTTGTGTTTGTTTGTTTGTTTGTTTGTTTAGATTTGGTCATTGTGGCAAAAACTGCATGTGATTTTCTGTAATCAGTATCTAATCTACTACATTGTTTTTCTGCCTGGGCAAACAATTCAGGTACAGCTTTTCGAGCACATAAAATTGCCCACATGAAAACAGCGACAGTGTTGCCTGCCTATTTTGTCTAGTTTCCTTGGTTGTTAATTATTGTTCCGTTTTCCTTGAATCAGTATTGTATCCGAGTCCAGTGTCGAGTCCTAGTTTTTAATCAATTGAGTTTAAGTGGGCAGAGCTGGGACTTTCAAGTCACAAGCAAGTCTTCAAGTCAAATCCCAAATCCTCAAAGAGTTAAAGTTAATGAGATAATTAAGTGACTAATTAAATGATGATTGTGCATTAGTAATGAACACCTGCTGTTAACAATCGACATCATTGAAGAAATGATAAACACAAGAACTACAACTGACTTCAGCCACAGCCTTGGATGGAATCAACTGAAAAAAAAACAAAAAACAAATAAAACATGATGCCACCACAATTGTGGCCAAGGTTTACTTTAGTTGGTCTCTTGACCCTTTTAATAATTCAAAATAATCTGCTTCTAAGCAATTGCAATGTTGTTTTAAAACAAACATTTGTGCGTTGCTGAATCAAACATTTAATTAACAGATGAGCTTACACTTTCTGCCTGTAACTCATGATGAATGAACATTATCTCTCTTTGGTTTATTGACTGATGATCAGCTGTTATTGCAATTGATTGCCACCTTCAAGGGGTCATATGATGTTGCTAAAAAGAACATTATTTTGAGTAATGCAATGTGTTTACGTGGTTCGAGGTTCAAAAAACACATTATTTTCCACATACTGTACATTATTGTTGCTCCTCTTTGCCCCGCCTTTCTGAAACATGTCGATTTTTACAAAGCTCATCGTTCTGAGAAGCGAGGCCTGCTCTGATTGGCCAGCTATCCGGTGCATTGTGATTGGCCGAATACCTCAAGCATGTGACGGAAATGTTACGCCCCTTCCCATGTTGTGATGCTGTGTCCCGGCCTTTTCCCGGCGCGACGAGACTAAAACAATAAAACCCGCTATAAACAAGGCATTTGTTGCATTCAGTGAGGACATAATGACTGATTATAATGACTCATTCATCAGAAGCACCAGAATGTCCTTGCATTGTTGGAATTGGCCCACTTTATAGTGATCACAGCCATTCATAGTGTTCACATTGTAGGCTACTCTCTCCCGGGATCAGGAAATAGTCATCCGTAAAATGTGCTGCACACACTCGAATATATGCATTGAACTGTTCTGAAACAGTGTTGTAAATATAACTTAACCACTGATTTCTAGTTGTGTTCTCTTTTGGAAGCCCAAACAAGGTACTTTCTCTTTCACAACGAAACACAGCGTTTCCAGGACATGGCACCGACGGCAGCAACACTACTACAGCAAGAATAATAGTTACGCCTTCTTTCTTTATGTATACGTTTGGACGGTGTTTTGCAAATCTCCCCACACCGTGACGTAGACATGTGGGGGTGTGTTTAAATGAGCCGTTTTAGGGGTGCGTGGCAGAGTCTTAACTTTTATAAAGAATATCTCTTTTGTTTTGAGACTTTAATCTTTGCAACTTCAGGAATCTTATCACAAACAGCTTGTAACACTTCAAAGAGAAAGCAAAACTTGAAACCGCATCACATGACTTTAATGCTTCAATATTGGGGGGGGGGGGGCACTGTTTTGGCTCAGGCTTTTAGACATAATTGTTAGCTTTTGTTATTTCTTAAAACACTGATACAAACTTTATGAAATAGATTGTACTGTGCACAATATTCATACTGCACAAATAGTACGAGCAGTCTAGTAGTATGCTCTTCCAAACATAGGCAATGAATCTCATGGTAATGAAGGTAAACATGAAGTATACAGCAGTAGGAACAGCAGCACTGTAAGCCTGGCCTCAGTTTCCTGGAATTGTTTTTGTGCTAAAGCTGCATCAACAGTCAGTCAGTCAGTGGCTCTCTCTCTCTCTCTCAATTTCAATTCAATTCGGCTTTATTAGCATGACTGTGTAACACAATGTTGAAAAAAGCATTAACATATATATATAACATCAACACATAAATAACAACATAAATAATAATAAATAAAATCCATCTAAATAAATAAAAAGATAAAGTAAGTCAGTTTGAAGTTAATCATGTTTAACATCTAACATTGTGAATGGTTAATACATATTTAGCAGCTAGTGCAGCTGTGTTATCATCTTCTTCAAGTAAGAAGGGCATTTTCTCAGTATCACTAAGTTCAGTAAATTATGAGATAAGGGCTTCAAATCCCTCACATTGTGATATTTAGGACAAATCAGCAAAAAGTGTTTCTCGTCCTCTATTTGCTGTAGATCACAGTGTCTACAGATCCTCTGCTCTCGCTCTGTCCATGTTTGTCTATGTCTTCCTCTCTCTATTTCTAAATCATGGTTACTTAATCTGTATTTGGAGAGGATTTGTCTCTCTTTAAATGGTTTAATTAATAAATAATTGGCAAATTTAGTGGTTCTGTTTAGGGTTAAGTAGCATTGGAGTTTATTTTGAAGGTCAAAGTGTATTTTTAGAGATTCATCATGAGTGTCATTTAGATTTTTGTCAATTTCTTTAATAATGGTTTTGGGGTTGAAGCTGTAGTCAGCAAGGAGCTGGGTTTTATGGACTAGCTGAAGAGCGAGTGTGTTTAGAGGATGAGATTCTGCTGAGGTTTCATTGGCGAGGAGGGCTTTATATCGGATTGAATCAGGATCAGATTGATGGAGGTGATGCCAGAACTGAACACATCTCTTCTGGATCTCAATCTTCAGTGGGTATAAGCCTTATTCAGCTCTGCAGGCATCATTGGACGTACCTCTATGGACCCCGAAAATGTTTTTGATAATTTCTAGTTGTAGTTGTATTTAACTTTTATCCCAATTTTTAAAATGTATTACTGGTCCCCAAATTTCACTCCCGTACGGTAGAATTTGTTTAATTTAATGATTGTGTGATATAATTTAATCCATGTTTTAATTGGTAATTTTAATTGGCCAAACCGTGATTTGATGGCATAAAATGCCCTCCGGGCCTTCTCATTCAAGGCCTTCACAGCCAGACCGAAGCACCCTGATGCAGAGATCTGGATGCCCAGGTAAGTGTAGCTGGTGCTGTGCTCCAGGACTTCTCCGCCGTAACTGAACTGGTATCTGCTTCCCTGAGACCTGGCCTTCTTCTGGAACACCATGACTCTGGTTTTGTCCAGGTTGACCGTCAGAGCCCATTCCTCACAGTACTGTTCCAGCAGGGCCAGGCTGTGCTGGAGACCCTTGGCTGTGGGGGACAGCAGAACCAGGTCGTCCACATACAGCAGGCATTTGACTTCAGAGTCATGCAGAGCAAGGCCCGGGATGCTGCCGGAGCGGTCCAGAGCTTCTGCCAGCTCATTGATGTAGATGTTTAACAGGGTTGGGCTCAGACTGCAGACTTGTCCCTGCCTCACTCCACGACCCTGCTGGAAGAACGCACTTCTGAGATTCCCAATTTTGACCGCACATTTGCTGTTTTTATACATAGATTGTATAACATCAAATGTTTTTCCACCAATGCCATTTTGCAATAATTTGTAAACCATCATGCCAAATAGAGTTGAAAGCTTTTTTTAAATCAACAAAACTTAAATATTTTTCTTTGTTTGCCCTTTAGATTTTTGTTAATTAGAGTGTGGAGAGAATAGATGTGGTCGGATGTATGTTGTTTCGGTAAAAAGCCAATTTGTGATGTATTTATGATGTTGCGTCTTGTAAGGAATGTCACTATGCGGTTGTTTATTATATTGCAAAAAAAGCTTTGCTAGGTTACTGCCCACACAAATACCACGGTAATTACTGGGATCGAATTTATCTCCTTTTTTTATATAGGAGTGATCAGTCCTTCAGACCAGGTCTCAGAGAAGTCACCAGAGGATAAGATCAGATTGAATAATTTTGCCAGAGCTTGAATTATGTAAGGGCTGCTGAGTTTGAGAATTTGAGAATTTCATTACTGATGTTGTCTTGTCCACATGCCTTCTGTAATTTGAGATTTTTAATGTGCTCTGTTATTTCTGATGTTGTTATAATCATGTCCAATGGGTTTTGGTAATTTTTTATTGTTTTCTGTAAATCTTCTAGTTTTCTCTTTGTTTTTGTTTGTGGCTGGTTGAGGTCTGGTTCAAGTTTTTGGTAAAGAGTTTTAAAGTAAGACCTCCAGATTGTGCTGCACTGGAGTGATGTGTTTGATTTGGGGCTTTCAATTTTTTTAAAGAGATTCCAGAAATAGTTTTGGTCTATTGATTCATCGATTTCATCGATTTTAGCTTCATAATATTGATCTCTTTTGTTGCAAATTAGCTTTTTATAATTTTTCAAACAGTTGGAGTAGGCGAGCCGTAGCGTCTGATTGGCCGGTTCTTTATGCTTTTTGTTAGAAAGTCGTCGAAGGTCTTTCTGAGACAATTGCATTCATTATCAAACCACATATTCTTTTTTATTTTTTGTTTGTTTATTCTATGTTTGTTTGGTTGTTTAATGTTAGATACAGTGGCCAAAGTTTGAAATATATAATTAAGATTGGATGTTGCTGAGTTTATTCCATAGGTATCTGGAGTGAATTCTGTGGACATAAAGTCATCCAGTATTTTTTGTATAACAGAGCTACTCATGTTTTCTTTGAATTTTTCAGCATGAGATTGGTTCCAACTGAGTTTTGGTTTTAAAGGGAACAGTTTTTCATGATTGAGGGGAGGAGTACTGACCCTGTCACATGACTGTTTCAGGTAAAGGACTGTTTGGCAGTGGTCAGAAATGGGAAGCTGAGGTCTAACTATAAAGGCATTAATAAAATTGGGGTCAATGTCTGTAATTGAATAATCTACTACACTGGCTCCTAATCTGGAGCAATAGGTGAATCTACCTAAACTATCTCATCTGGTTCTGCCATTAATGATGTGTAGCCCTAAACCTTTACAAAGTTTTAACACTTGTTTTCCATTTGTGTTGACTAAACTATCATGAAGGTATTTCTTGGTGTGATAATTAATGAAGAATGAAACGTGGTGTCGTTGGATATGTGATTATTATCTACAATATTTACATAATCAATTTATCTTCCGGTCCTGGCATTTAAGTCTCCACATATGAGAAATTGACTGAAAGTGCAAGATGTCAGTCTGTAACTTTAGAAAGCTTTGCTCTTTGTAATAGGGAGAGTCATGAGGTGGAATATAGAGTGCACAGAGGTAAAGATTATGCTGTGATATGACTGATTTCACTTCAAGCAAAATAGATGAATTTTCAATTTTAACAATTTTTATCAAGTGCTTCAAATTGCCTTTGTGCCAAATAAGTATTCCACCTGAGTCACGGCCATGTTTTATTTTAGAATTTTTTAATGAAGGAACAATCATTTCGTTGTATCCTATTGGACAATGTAAAGCATCATTACTGCGACACCACGTTTCATGAAAGATACAAATGTCCATATCTGTACACTGCTGAGTAAGTCTTGGTCTGCAGACTTGTTACCGAAAGTAGAAGAGTGCAGACCCTGTATATTCCAACAACTGATTTTAAAAGACTTCATGAATAGGTTTGTCTGTAAAGTGTGTGCATGTATATGTACATATGTGTGAGTTATATCATGAGTCTGGAGCAGACGGTGTTCAGCAGACGTCTTATCTGGTTGAGTTCAGCAGCTGCAGGGTTTTGTGGTCATTGAACTGCCGCTGCATAGCTCTTGTGTTGTGATGGCGGTCCGGAGGCTGCTCTGGGCTCTGGTGGAGGATGAGGGCTTCTTGTTGGCTGAGAGCTTCTTTTGTTGTTGGAATTTCTGCTGTTTCCCGGTGCGTTTCCAAGGGCTGTGCTTTTCATCACTCTGGCGAAGACTTTCACTCCTTGCTTGTTGAGATGCACATGGTCATACATATGATGTGGTCGTATATCTTTGTGATGGGCAAGATGAACATGAGGAATAAGCGCACAGCTTCTGGAGAGTTCCACATTATTTCCATGAATCATTTGGAATGGTACATCAGTGCGTGGTAGTAATGTGGACATAGTTATTTTTGCCTCTGGGAAACGTTGAGTGGCTCTGATTGCCAGCTCTCCTGATCACAGGAGCCACATGGCCCTTCATGCCCTAGATCATTTGTCCCTGTGTGAATTAAGATGTGTTTATAGTTTTCATTCAGGTTTGTATCAGACAGGACCTGAAAAGCACTTTTTGTGTTTGGGCACCAGATTTTCTTGACCATCATATTTGGGAATAGAAGTTTCTCATTGACATATTTCCCATTCGAGTTGATCAGGATAAGAGCCTGTGTTTCTCTCAGGTCCTCTGCAGCGGAGATAACAATCCAAGGGCGTAGGGTTGCTTTCGACATTGGTGGGGACATAAAACTGCTGCCACTTACATAGTTTACCAAAAAAACACATAATATTTGTCCCAAATTATTGTTGATGTTCATGACTTTATCATAGGCTGAAAGATTGTGTATCTTTCCGCACAACGTTTGTCTTTCTGTCCGTATGCGTTCTATAGGGAGCTAATAATAGCCATAGATCACGCTTTCTCTTTCAGTTTGCTCTGTTTTGTCAAACAAACACCACTTCAAACTCATCGATGCAACTTTGTTCATTCCTGAAGTGGGCTTTTATATGAACTGTTTTAGACTGCTGTCTTGAATTTGGTGCAATACCTGTGAGTTGTTCTAAACGCGGCTGTGCTTCTCGTCCGGTGTGTGATTATCCGAACATGTATTAAATGCGCGTCCTTGAGAGCTCGCAGTTTTCTAACGTATTTACTTTAACTTGTTAGGTAATATCAATGATATGATGTTTCAGATGCGTCTGAAATGACAAAAACATATACATATTGTAACGAGTCGGCTGCCTCCCCCTAATTATCAGCATCTCCCCGTCCCTTAATCGCCGCCCCTGAAAACAGCCAGGTCTGGCGGCGTGTGATGAGGCACACCTGAAGTGAATGGAGCCTCATCACCGCCGCTGTTATATGCCGAGCGCGCCTCTCCTCGGGAGACCGGTCTCTTCCCCGTGCATGCACACTGGTGTCCTCGTGGGTCCAGGAAGGGAGCATTGAGGGAGCAAGTGCCGTACCCGTGACACGGCTGACGGGCCAGGATGCCGGGCCGCACCCACTGTGTCTGTCGTTTGCTCATCCCGCCACACTGGTGGAGAATGCGGGCAAGGCGGAGCCTAGACAGCGCAGTTGGGCAACACCTGATGACGTCATCCCCTCTCGCTCGCAAAAGAAGTTTATGGAAACCCGCACTGGGACGGAGGAACGACGGAGACGGCCTCCCAGCCACCAAATGGGTAAGTGACATTCCTTTTATTGTCATTTACCCTGTTGGTTGAGGCTGTCGACTAAAACCCGGTTTCTCTGTCCCAGTTCCGGCGCGGTGCGAGAGGGAGAGTTGCCCGGAGAGTAATCCTTGTCCCGCCCACTCCGACCGCTGGAGCCTGGTTGAGGAAGGTAGCACTCCTGTGTGGGCGGCAGCCGGATGACGGGGATGTCGCTTGGGGGGGGGTATGTGACGAGTCGGCTGCCTCCCCCTAATTATCAGCATCTCCCCGTCCCTTAATCGCCGCCCTTCACCAGGCCCCCGACGGGAGTGGGTTGTGAGAAGAGGAGGCGCTGAAAAACAGCCAGGTCTGGTGGCGTGAGATGAGGCACACCTGAAGTGAATGGAGCCTCATCACCGCCGCTGTTATATGCCGAGCGCGCCTCTCCTCGGGAGACTGGTCTCTTCCCCGTGCATGCACACTGGTGTCCTCGTGGGTCCAGGAAGGCAGCGTTGAGGGAGCAAGTGCCGCACCCGTGACACGGCTGACGGGCCAGGATGCCGGGCCGTATAATCCCCGGAAGTGCCGCGGGCCGAAGGAGGATGAAGTCGCTAAAAGAAGCCGCCACCCAAGATGGCGCTGCTATGTTCGGCCGCCGTCCGGGTCGCTCCGCTAAGACTATGCTTTTATTTACTTTTTTACTTACTTTTGATTTCTATTTTACACACATAACGTCGCACTGAACACCTACGACAAAAGTACACTCTTGGACATTGGGAAACCGCTTCACTACCTGGTTCAGGACACTTTATCACCGAATCCATCGTGGCCTCTTGAGATTCTTCGAAACGCGGAGAACAAAGGACACAGGAGACGGAACAAAAGACACCGTGGAAATAGCGCTGGTATTCGAAACGACTGAGGAAAAGGGCTCACAGTCCTCACAGCATTTTGCTCGCTAATGTCCAATCCTTGGATAATAAGATGGACGATCTTAGAGCCAGGATAAGTTTCCAACGGGACATAAGGGACTGTAACATCATCTGTCTGTCTGAAACATGGCTCACGCCCTCGGTCCGGACACTGCTGTAACGCCGTCTGACAACTTCTCTGTTTTTACGGATGGACAGAACAGCTGAGGCCGGTAAAATCCAAAGGTGGAGGATGAGTTTCTGACTAACAAGGAATGGTGTGACCCAGGAATATCTCCTCTCTGTCGCGATCCTGCTCGCCTCATCTGGCATCTATCCATTATTTGCCGCCCATTCTATTTGCCCCGCGATTCTCCGCGGTCATCGCTACTGCCGTTTACATTCCACCTCAGGCAGACACCGGCTTGGGCTTTGTCTAAACTTCACGACGTGATCAGCGGCTACATTAACCAACATCCAGACGCTGCCTTTATCATCGCGGGGGATTTTAACAAAGCCAACCTCAGGCAGGTCATGCCGAACTTTCACCAGCATGTATCCTGTCCAACTAGAGGTCCGAATACACTGGATCATTGCTACTCTCAGTTTAAGAATGCCTACAAGGCCCGTTCACTGCCTGCTTTTGGTAAGTCGGACCACGCCGCCATTTTCCTCACACCGGAATATAAACAAAGGCTCGTACAGGAACCCCCGGTGAAGAGGGAAGTGACGCGTTGGTCCTCCCACTCTGAAGCTATGCTACAGGCGGCTCTTGATGACGTCGACTGGACATGTTCAGGGCGAGCTCATCTGACGTCAGCGAGTTCACGGAGGTAGCAGTGAGCTTTGTAACACACTTACCGAACAAGCTACAGAAACAATAACTGTAAGGACTTTCCCTAATCAGAAAACCGTGGGTGGACAGATCAATCCGTGATGCGGTTAACAACGCACTGCCGCATACAACGAGGCTCTTTTGTCTGGGAATATGTGCGAGTATAAAGCAGCGTGTTATGCTCTCAGACGAGCAGTAAGTGCCGCCAAACATCGCTACAAAGAGAGAATTGAGTCTCATTTCCAGCTCAATGACTCTCGACGCATGTGGCAGGGACTAAGGACCATCTGTGCCTTTGGAAACAAATCCTCCGCAGAGGTGTAGTGCGGATCCGTCGCTGGCCGAAGAATTAAACACCTTCTACGGCCGCTTTGATTGCAACGGCGGCAGTGCGGCTCTGCTGAGCAGCGCGTCAGGAAGCAGCAGGCAGAGAAGCGAGAATCATGTGATCACCGTGACGGAGGACGAGTTCGGAGGGCACTAAAGGGAGTGAACATCAGGAAATCGGCTGGACCTGACGGGATCACAGGCCGGGTTCTGAGATCATGCGCTGATCAGCTTGCTGGGTTGTTTACTTCTATCTTCAACGAGTCCCTTGCTACCTCTGTGGTTCCCACCTCCTTTAAAAAATCCATCATCATCCCTGTGCCTAAGAACATAAAACCTCTTGCCTGAATGACTATCGTCCAGTGGCCCTCACATCTATAGTCATGAAGGTTTTTGAGAGACTTGTTAAGAGCCACATTAGCTCCTCCATCCCTGTTACTTTGGACCCTCTTCAGTTTGCCTATCGCTCCAATAGATCAACTGATGATGCCATCTTCAACATACTCACTCCTCCCTCACACACATGACAGCAGCAATGGGAACTATGCAAGACTGCTATTCATAGACTATTGCTCAGCTTTTAACACCATAGTCCCCATCAAGCTGACTTCCAAACTCACAGGCCTTGGCCTAAACACTTCACTCTGCGACTGGATTCAAGATTTCCTCACGGAGACTCAGTGGTGAAGGTAGGCCAGTTCACCTCAAACTCCATCACCCTGAACGTAGGAGCCCCGCAGGGCTGCGTTCTGAGT
>CM049841.1:42906961-43016961 GCA_027422415.1 Schizothorax lantsangensis
TGCTAGGTGTTTGCTAAGCGGTTGCTAAGGTCATCAGGTTGTTGCTAGGGCCGTTTTGCTATTGTTGCTATGGTATCTGGGGTGGTTCCCTAAGGTGTTGCTAGGCAGTTGTAGTTTTGTCACAGATCATTACTATGGAGTTTTATAGAGTTCTTAGCCTGAATTAGCACTTAGCTAATGACTATTAGCATGTAGCTATTCACTGCTAGCATGACTAGCATGTTTGAAGTCTGGTTTGCTAGCATGAGTAAAAAAAAAACAACTCCCATGTCTGTACTATATTCTGATGCAAAGATATAGGTCTTGCTAGACGGTTGCTAGGGTACACTGTTTGGTTGTTAGGGATTGGCTTGGCAACTGCCAATGATAATACTCCAAAGGCTGCTTGTCTTTATGATTGATATAAACCAACCCCCATGTCTCTATGACAATTGCTGCGTCCCAATTCGCCTACTTATACAATGTACTAAAAGTATGTACTCTTTTTGTGAAGAAAAAGTACATATTTTTGAGTATGTAGCAGAATAGTAGGCAAGCTTTGGGACATACTACTTCGTCATAGCTGCTTCTTTAGGACGCTCTGTTGCTTAGTTACGAGCATCTTGTAACTGTTTAAACTGCCCTGTCAATCATCTTGTCACAGTTAACATCATCCACATTTAGTTTAATTTGATTTCTTACCGTATTGGAGAGAAATAAAGAAGCAGATCGTGGGTATTTCATGCTGAGAACTCTGCTCATGTGTTGCATGATGATGCATTTCAAAGTTAAACACCAAACGTATCATTATAAAAGTTCACAGTGTTACTTCAGATGAAATATAACGTGGATAACATTAAATAAATATTTTTTCATCAGGTTAGACATTGATTATTTATCACTCAAATCCCTTTCTCGGTCTGTCCGTTGGTCGCGCATATCCGCCATGTTTGTAGTTTTTTAACACTTTTTATGCATGATTGTAGTTCTAATCGTATCCCCGTCCACCGCAATGTGTTGTGGGCAATATTAGCCGTTGGAGTGTGCATTGATCTGCACTTCGGATTCTAACCGGAAGAAGTAGACCATCCGGAATCTTTGGCATACTTTTTTAAACATACTATGATTTGGGACATACTAATTCTATTTTCGAATACTATTTAGGATGGATAGTATACCCCATTGCGGGGTATGTTCTCGCCCAGCTTGATAGCCTCTTCAAATGTGGTGATTCACATGTTTCTACGAAATTCTTGCTCTGAGCTACGACTCGTCAAAGTTGGCCGCCATGTTAAGTCTATGGGATTTTTCGGCCGATTTTACCAACGTACGATTATCGTACGCCCGATCACTTATAAAAGATATAGCACACCATTCCTCAATAAGCCGCACGATTTGACGCCTCATTCATGGGTCTGTGACAAACGGTGCCGGAGGAGTAGCGAACCGAAATTTTGTCCAGAAGAAGAATAAGAAGCAGAATAATAAGTATGCAAGATAACAATAGTGATGCCTTGCCTTTGGCAAGCACCACTAATAAAGAATACATATATAATGTGCGTGTGTGTGTGTGTGAGAGAGAGAGAGAGAGAGATAGAGAGAGAGAGAGTACGGTAAAACAGGAAAAATGACACCTGTAATTTCAAAGTGAAGTCTTATAATAGACCCTACTCTTAAAAGCGCTCTTTTAGTTCCTTCTTGGACAACCAACCAATCACAGTCTTCAAAAGACTGTGCCATAGCTAGCAACGGGGTCAGCCCCGCCTCCTCACTAAGATGAAAGTTTTTATCTTTTCCTCGCTCAGCGTTGCTCTCAGATTGGTCCTGAATCACTTTTAAGCTAAGACTCCTAGTTAGAAATGTTTAAGCTAAATTAGGAGCTCTCTAAAAGGATTCTTAGAATCTTTAAGAATACGGGCCCTGGAGTTTACACCTCTGGCGATTCCCTATGTTTTCCTTGTGGGTTAGAATAATACTGTTTTGTATTCTATTTCTTCGTTGTGCACTTACTACAGCCACCATTCCATGCCAACTAGCAATAGAATGCAGGCATTGTGAATGCCACTGGTAAATTCAGAATCATTTGTGTTAAATGTTTGTTTGTTTTTAGTGGCTCCAGTAGTGAGACATGAAGGAGAATCTGCTGAGATCATCTGTCCGTATGATTCAATCTATAAATCAAACACAAAGTCTCTCTGTAAGGGGAAGTGCTCCACTAGAGACAGAAATCCTCTCAGTGAGACTGTGAGAGAAGAGAAAGAGACCAAGACTGACAGACTGACTCTGAAAGATGACGTCACTGCAAGTGTCTTCACTGGGACCATCACTGGACTGACAGCAGAGGATGCTGGGAAATACTGGTGTGCAGTGACATTAGAAACAGACCTCAATTATCTTTACACTCATCTGATGGTCATCATGAACGAGGGTGAGGAAGGTTTATTCATCTGAATATGTGAAGCTACGGCTGTGAATTGATGTTCTTGTGTTTGTAATCATTTCCAGAGCTGAACTTGACTAAGTATGAAGGAGACGACGTGTCAATCCAGTGCAAACATCATGATGAAGATCAGAAAAGCTTCTGCAAAGCACATGAAGCCTCCATGTGTGTGAAGGATGGAGTTTCATTGGAGACGATCAGAGATGATCGATTCTCTTTCAGTGATGAAGCATCTGGAGTCTTTACTGTGAACATCACTGATCTGAGAGAAGAGGATTCTGGGATATACTGGTGTGGAGCTCACATCACAATTAAAGTCAATCTAGAAGTCAAGAAAAGTATGTTTTACCTTTACCTGAACTACATTGTTTCTATTTAAAGGTGATTAGCATCAGTAATTGTCTTGACCTAACAGATAGTGGTAGATTTAGAGATTAAGTAGTTGAGAGAGGAGTTTAGTGGATTGTGATTTCCTCAGGTTACGAAAGCAGAAGTGAAAGAACTGAGCAGCCACAAATAGATTTTAGGAAATTTGCTGATGCAAATTATTTTACATTATATAAAAACTTATACTATACTAAATGGTAATGTGTGACATCCATTTGATCTTTAATTTAAAATATATATTTCTTTGAATTAAAAAAAAATTAAAGTGGGATAAAATTTCATTATAATTTTTTTCTCTAAGACACAATGACCACAATTACTGGTACCCTTAGAAATTGGTACCTTTACCCTTAGAAAGTCTAGATTATAGCCATATAGTTTGAGTAGAAATCTCAGAGCGGTTATCTTGGCAAAAGGAGGTTGCAAATAGTATTGAATAAATTGGTATCATTAATTGTGTTCAACATATATTAGAGCAAAACATTTATATCATAATGAGATTTCCCCCCATTTTAAATTCTTATTCTACAACAGAAGGTTTGATTTTTGCAAATTTAACAATAAAAGATCAAAAGGATTAACAATGCAGATTTATTTTCACCCGGTTCTTTGTTCATATTTATAATTTGTGTGTAATGGATTTTTTTCCCTTAGTTTGATCTAAGGCTGCTGTGTGTTTTATGTAAAACGTGGTTTATTGCACATATTGTGGTTTTTGATTTTTACTGGTATTACTGGCACCTGTTCTCCAGGTGTTTCTGACAGAATCATCATCTCTTGCGTTTGTGTGACTCTGCTGCTGATGGGAGCGTCTGTCCTGTTTTTATACAAATTAGGATACATCAAGACACGAGGTGATGATCGCAAACACACACATGATTTAACGGTCTGCTGGCCTTGTGTGACCTGCTACTGCTTTACTTTCTCCCTGTAGATTTTGAATACAAATAATATGAGCAGTTTAGCCAGTTCTCATCTGATTCCTTGGAAAATGGGCCTGTATTTTTATCTGTAACTAATTATTTTACTTTTTCCAACCTTATGCCTGAAGACACTCTAATACTGCATGCTCAGGCCCAAATTTATGAAACAGCTTGTATTATGTTTTCTTAAGGCAACGTTAGTGCATTGTTGCATATTAAAACTATTAAGAAAGTTTTGTTGAGTATTTGTACTCTGGTTATAATCCACAGATCAGCACCCTTCCACAGACAGGACGAAGATGAGCAGTGGGGAGGTGAGGGGTGTTTCGTTTCTTGTGTATTGAACATTTTGTTGACTGCATTTTCACATGAAGCAGAACTAGAACCACGTTAATGAATTACAGAACATGTGAATTGTTTTCATGTGACTGCAGCAGTGACAAAAATGCTCACTAGTAAATGTGTGATCATCTACAATGCAAAAACATGTTTGCTGTGCTTGTTTGTGGGGCTGCACAATTTGATTATTTGTAAAACTATTATTATTACTATGATTAAATAAAAATATTTATTATTACTGTGATTAATAAATTATTTATTAATTATTAAAATTATTAATAAATAAAATAAAAATGAGAAACATGACTGTAAATGCTCACGTGTAAATGGCCACACTTCACTCTGAAACTCGCAGCACATAAATATTATTAAATCACATTCTTTGTTTAGGTTAGATTTCATGATCTCATTAAGTCATATCACAATTTCAGTTTTATTTAAATTAATTACACAGCCCTCATATTGAATCTAGTTTATTTATCATCTGTTTTCAGGCCTCTCATGCAGCGTGTGACTATGAGAATATCAGAGACGTCAGACAGCATTTAGTCTCAGGAACTGAGGAAAATGTGTTGTATTCCACTGTTACACATCCCACAGACACGTCTGATCCACACGACACACTGTATTCTACAGTACAGTTACCCACAAACCCCTCTGATGGGCTCCTGTACACTTCGGTCCGTTTCCAGAAGCATGAAGAGTCTCTCAGTGATGCTAAAGTAACCTTCGATAATGAGGAGATTTACTGTCATTACAGCACAGTCAGTCCACGCACATCACTCAGCTAGTTCCACTCTTATTTTTTTTTTTTTTTTTTTTTTTTTTTGATGTATCAGTGTTTTTATTTGTTATCAACATTTTTTTTATTTAATTTTTTTCACACATAACACAACATAGCATCCAAAATATAACACAACAAAACAACAGACACATACTGAGCATATCAAAGTCCAGTCAAAAGGGAGGGAGAGAGAAGGACAACACGAACACAAAAGTCACTCCTTTATACAATCACGTATATCCAATAAAAAACACTGCCAAGCATCAATGGTTGAAGGCCTGGCCCCACCGACTCACACCGTTGTACATTCACACGTCACTATTTGCAGGAGGATCCTGATAGTTCCACTCTTAAAAAGATTTCAGAATTTTATCTTTATTTTTAGTTTTTTTCTTTGGTTTCCCAAATAAACTTTTAGTGATTAGTTCTTAAAAATAACTGTGTTTTTCTTAGTGTGAGGAACATTTTAATAACCTAAAGAATGTTTTCCACTATAAAGAACCTTTTGTGGAATGGAAAGATTCCATGGATGTCTTCATGGAACCATCAAAGCCAATAAAGAACCTGTAGGTTTAACAGTGTACGGTATGGAATCTGGTCATGATGACTCCTACAATTTAGACACCAGTTACACTTAGAAATGTATTATATCTCATTTCATTAAATGTACAATTTTAAATCAAGTACCATTTATTGTAAAGAAAGGCATCAGTTTACTATAGTTAGTCATTTTATCACACCCCGGTGAAATTACAGATGACAAGATAAACAAAGTAAACACAAGAGCAGAGCATCTGCTGCAAATGTACAAGAAAACAACTTGACTGGACACATTTTCACACCACAGCACACACACGACACACTTCTTGCACTCAAAAGCGTCTGGAATTATGAATTTTACTTACTGCAGCTGTTAATTTATTATTTCTAACTGCACTGTGTTTGTTCAGAGATGTCTCATCTGGAACAGAAGGACCATAGGAAATAAAGCAGTGTTTAGGTGCTGTGTCAGTTATGAGATTGTAATGCATGCTGAATGAATTATGCACATTGTTCATATCACATATCATTGTACAGTTCATCAACTGTGTGTGTTTATTATACAGTCTTCTGTTTTTCATTAAGTGTTTTGTATTCAAAATGATAGTCCTATAGGGACACTAACTCACATTTCACCTTTAACTAGTCAGTTGTTTGACTTGGTTTGTATACCACACATGTTCTGTTTGAGTTTGCCGCCCTCTGCTGTTCAAGCATTAAAGATACATTTTAAACCATCACTGGTTTGACTCAATTATTTATTTTGTAACAGTGAAGAGTGGCATCATGAGTTATGAAAAAAGATACAAAGATTGATTTAAAGCCACAAATAGATGCAAGCATCAATGTGTTTTTTTGCTCTTCAGACTGTTTTTTTCTGTAAATGTGTGCTAATTTATGTGGAAGAAGCTTTCAGACCTGCACAGGAGTTAAAAGACAGAAATATGCTCGTGGTCAGTCTTCTTTGGTTTAACTCCATTGTGAGTCATTGACAGCAGGACTGTATTTCATCACTGTGAGTCAGAAGAGTTTAGCAAAGCGGAAAGGGAAAAGGTGGAGCTGTTTGATTTATAAAAAGTATTTAAGAGCACAAAATTTTTATCAACAGAGACACGCAGTCATGTGTGTAGAGAGAGTGGAGCAGGGGACTCAGGACACAACCCTGTGGGGCTCCTACGTTCAGGGTGATGGAGTTTGAGGTGAACTGGCCTACCTTCACCACTTGAGGTCTGCCGGTGAGGAAATCTTGAATCCAGTCGCAGAGTGAAGTTGAAACTGAATTTGAAGTGAAGTTGAAATCTTGAAATTGAAACTGTTTCTCATAATAAGCAGTTTTATGGCTTCGGAAGACTTGCAGTATTGATGGGACGGAGATTTAGGGTCCCAACACACCAACTATGTGCTATGACTATGTGTAGCATTTCTCTTTCAACCGTGCATGCAGAAAACATTTTAAAAACAGCTTGAAAAAAAAAACATAAAAAATTATTTAAATAACTTTTTTAATAATTTAACTGATAATATGAACAAAATTAGTGTCAGTTAATGGTTAACCAGTTATGGTCATTCTGAATTCCAGTTATTTTTCACAGGAAGATCCACATTTCCACAAGATTACATTTTGAGTCAAAAAAAAAATTCATGCCGACTTTATGGATAAAAACAATTATGGGGTAAAAACAAGGAAAAAGGCAATTCAGTCCAAATGAACCAACTTAATACACTAGACACAGTCCATATCAAATAAAAAAGCACAGACCATGAGCAGAACAGAAGCTTTAAGCTGGCCACACACTAGAGGATTTTAATGCTGATTTTAAGGCTGATTTGTGGCCCGATCCGAGGCATGTCGCAAGCAATTTGTCCAAAAAATACTCTATTGTGTGTTGTATTACGATTATTTATCTGCTCCGATTGAGATGGAGCGTCGCCGAACTCAAATCGTAAATATCCAACATGTTTATATTTTATATGATCAAGGTCAAATATAACCTAAGACAAACCAAAATATTTCACACGTGGTAAAATACATTTTTCCACTTTTCAAGGTACTGAAGCTGGGAAAGAAGAATATGGTAGCAGACGATGAACATTAAAGAACTTTAATAGATATATAACTGTTACGAGCCCCTGCTCTTTCTCTTGTTGTTTTCTTTCCTGAGTGCAGCTGTTAATTGGATGGGGGCGGAGACAAGTACAAACACCTGAGGTATCTGCCTATTTGAGAGCTGCTGGTAGCACTTCGATGCCAGCTTGCCCTGGGAGCTCTGTTTTTGTGTTTGCTTTTGGTCTTGTTTTTCCTTACTCTCTTTTGTTTTAGGACGGTGAGTGATTGCTTGTTTAGTTACCACAGAGTACATGGAAAGCATAGGGAAGTGAGCTGACCCGGAAGACTTTTGCTGTGTTTGATTTCTTCCTCGGGAGATAGAAGTTTTCTTAACTCTTGAGTAAGTGGTAGTTTAAAGTAGTTAGCTCACTAGTCCTTATTTATGATTTGTTTATGTTTAAATACATTTCTTGTTGTTTTTTTTTATTTTTGGTTGTTATTTTACCTGTATAACAAAACTTTAACTTTTTGCCCTGGCCACTGTGGTATTTGTTGCCTTTAGAACGGCTTTCTTATGTTGGTCCCTAAACAGCGTCGTAACAATAACATTTCCATATCCATTGCTAACAGACGCAACAGGGTGACATGGTTGTTTTTGCACTATTAGATACATCTTCCAAAAATGACAAAAAGAGAGAGGTTTTATGGTCTTTAATGCTTAATCAGGGGTTCAAGCGTGTAGCTTTGTGCATATAATTGTTCAATATTTTTATTTTCTTTACATTTACATTTAGTCATTTAGCAGAAGCTTTTATCCAAAGTGACTTACAAATGAGGACAGTGGAAGCAATCAAAATCAACAAAAGAGCAATGATATGCAAGTGCTATAACAAGTCTCAGTTAGCCTAACGCAGTACACGTAGCAAGGATTTTTTTTTTTAATTATATAATAAATAAAAAGAAAACAGAAAGAATAGAAAAAGAATTAGAGGCCTTTTTGTTTTTGCTTTTTGTTAATTGTGTAATAAAAAGAAAAAAACAAACAGATGGAATACAAAAAGAATAGAGAAGCTAGTGTTATTTAAAAAAATAATAAGAAAACAAGCAGTTAGTAAATGAATAGAGTGCAAGTCTAAAAGGGGCAAGTTTTTTTTTTTAAGCATAGAATTAGAATAGAGATTCTAGATTTAGAGGGTCAAATAAAGATGGAAGAGATGTGTTTTTTAGCCGTTTCTTGAAGATGGTTAAGGACTCAGCTGCTGGGATTGAGTTGAGCAGGTCATTCCACCAGGAGGGAACAGTTAATTTAAAAGTCTGAGAAATACTTTTTTTCTTTGCACACAAAAAGTGTTCTCGTAGCTTCGTAAAATTACGGTTGAACCACTGATGTCACATGGACTATTTTACTAATGTATTTGCTACGTTTCTGGACCTGGGAACATTTCAGTTGTGTTGCTGTGGGTCAGAAAGCTCTCGGATTTCATCAAAAATATCTTAATTTGCGTTCCGGCGTTTTACGGGTTCACTGTAAAAAAGCCAACTTACAAAAAGTTCTCCCAACAGTAAATTGAACCAAGATATTTTGATTGAAGGTGTTCATGCATGATACTAAGTTGATTCAACAAATTTGTTACTTAAATGTTTTAAACCATTTAATATCAACTGTTACCTGTGGTCTGGTTTCTTATTTTAGAGTTTTAGAGTCAATATGAATTACTATTATTATTTTAAGTATGATTATTCTTAGAAATGTCGAACATTTTAGTTATTGTAGCAAAAATTTCTGGTCATTCCTATTATTGTTGTAATTATTATTAATTATTTGTATTATTTTTTATTTATAGATCTGCATGGAGTTTTTTGTATCAGTAATGACCTGCTGGGGAAGTTCGACATGTCCCCATATCCCAAAGTACACAACATCTCTCCTGAAACTCTAAAGAAAGAGAACAGATGAATTTGGAGAGGAAATGAAGCCTCATTTGGATAAGCTGGATGAACAGGTATTCTTAAGATTCTTTAATATATTCAAAGGATTTCAGTATTTACAGCTTTCTGAATAGAGCCATTCATTTTGTGTATTTTTGAATACGTATATTGGATTTAACACATAACAGTAAAGCATAATAACATCAATTGACATTTGACACAACATACACAATTGAAACATTACAGTAAAGTCAAATAACATTAACTGAACTTGTAATAAGTACAATGTAAAATTATAATTGATATAATTACATAGTCATTTTAATGTTACGTTGCAAAAAGGAATGGCATGGATCATAACACTTTAAAGTCCCCCTGTGGTGAAAATCATTTTTTTTTTATGTTTATTTGTCTATGTGGTGTTTGTAATACAGTATGCTTTTAGACAAACCATGTGCCAATACATTTATCAACACCATTGCTGAGTATTTTCTCCTTAAAACTGTAGTTTCCCAATGGCAGTCACAGAAATGCGGTTTGAAACAGCCCTTTGTTTGCTACGTCACAAAATTCAATAACCAATCATGTCAAGGATCCTATCCTTAGCATATGATTAACTGTGCTGCAAAGCAGAGGGTCTAGTGAGAAGTTAATCCGGTAACAGTTATATTTTTCTGTAGATGTTTCGCTAACTGTTAATATTTCCCCCTATTTTCACGATGTCATGTGCTGTTACCGCTTATTTATTTGTATTTAGAACCGCTAACTTGTAAAAGTAGGCCGGAGTCAGACGTACCTCTCCCGCATTGACATCCACACGTCACACGCATTTGCTCGCGGGCCTGATTTGGAAGTACAAACATGGCTGCATTTGAGTCTTCAAGGCATTTTGAGGACACAACATTGTCAAGTAAGTAAATTTAACGAATGTTACAGTATCCACTGTAGTTGTCCGCTAGTAAAAACATAGTTGTATCAGTCATTATCTGTGTACAAACTAGCGCAAACAGATAATGTTACCTCACAAAGTTATCCATCAGTCTCCTTGCTTACGCTGAGCATACCAGCTTATTTCTGGTTCAAACACATATGGCTTAATTAAACCAATACTTCCACGTGCCATTGCCATTGTATCGCGTTTACTACAGTTCAGTAGTGGATCAGGAGGCCCTGGCTCATGGCTGGCTGGTGTGTGACTGAGTGGAGGCGGGGCTAATTTGCGTATTCATAGATCCGTGTATAAATGAGACAAGAGTTACATTCAAGCTATTTTAAGGCATGTGAAAATTATTCTCACAAGAAAAAACATTTAAATATGTCATTTTGATGATCAAAGATGAGTTTTAAAGGATAACATTTTTGACTACAGGGGGACTTTAAAAAGACCCCTAACTAAGCCAGCAGTTGAAGATTTAGTCCTGAAATTATTCTGTAATCTTTTTTTTCTTACCATTGTTCTAAACCATTATGACTTCTTTTCTCTTGCAGAACACAAAAGGAGAGATTTTGGAAGAAATTTCAGTCATCTACATACAGTGACATTCAACAGTTAACATTTGTTTTCAAGGTCTTTTGTATTCATTTAAAATGGTGTCTCAAGAAATGCTCGAACCAGTCAATTAGGAAAACAATTAGGAAACAATGCATGAGTTTTGTGAACTAATTTTATGATGATTTGAAAAAAAATTATATATATATATATATATATATATATATATATATATATATATATATATATATATATATATATATATATATATTATTTGGCGTTCCACTAAAGAGAGCAAGTCATGGATTTGGAATGACATGAGGGAGAGTAAAAGATGACAGAATCATTTTTGAGTGTACTTTAACTCCCAAAGTAGTTGAGCAGTTAAGGGCATAGAGCATGTGCAGATTTTATAGACAAAATATATGTTGTTTTTTCTTTTTAGGTGAATGACATTACCACTCATCGGGGAAAAAGCAGCTCTTGAGGAATTGCCCCTTTTTCTGCTTGAGAAGCCAGCATGTTTACTCAAGATGTGCCTGGTACGGAAGTCATTGCATTTGGAAGTCATTGCATTTGGAAACAAAGATGAAGTTCTCAAGGTGAATGCATACCTTGACTCTAGGGGTCAAACAACTAAAATTCAAGTCAGAAATCTTGGTGTGATTCTGGAGACAGACCTTCGCTTCAGTAGTCATGTCAAAGAAGTAACTAAATCAGCATACTATCATCTCAAAAACATTGCAAGAATTAGATGTTTTGTTTCCAGTCTAGACTTGGAGAAACTTGTTCATGCCTTTATCACCAGCAGGGTGGATTATTGTAATGGTCTCCTCACCGGCCTTCCAAAGAAGACCATTAGACAGCTGCAGCTCATCCAGAACGCTGCTGCCAGGATTCTGACTAGAACCAGAAAATCTGAGCATATCACACCAGTCCTCAGGTCCTTACACTGGCTTCCAGTTACATTTAGGATTGATTTTAAAGTACTTGTACTCGTTTATAAGTCACTCAATGGCCTAGGACCTAAATGCATTGCAGATATGCTCACTGAATATAAACCTAACAGACCCACTCAGATCATTAGGATCGAGTCAGTTAGAAATACCACACAAAACAAGGGGAGTCCGCTTTTAGCTATTATGCCACCCGCAGTTGGAACCAGCTTCCAGAGGAGATCAGATGTGCTAAAACATTAGGCACATTTAAATCCAGACTGAAAACTCATCTGTTTAGCTGTGCATTTGTTGAATGAACACTGTGCTATGTCCGAACTGACTGCACTGTATTTTATGTATAATTATATTCTATTTAACTGTTTTAAATTTCATTTTAAATCAATTTCTATAACTTTTTAAAATTCCTTGTTTTTATTATTTTTAATTCCTTGTTTTTATTGCTGTGAATGACTATTTCACTTTCTTTTATGTAAGCACTTTGAATTACCACTGTGTATGAAATGTGCTATATAAATAAACTTGCCTTGCCTTGCCTTGGTAAATTACCATTTTCATACCCTATTTCTAAATCCTTTTTTTAAACTATGTATAGTTTACATGTATTCAGTTTATTCACACAACAATGATAATAATAATAATAATAATAATTATTATTATATATAAATTTGCACTGCTAATAATACCCCCCTCTCATCCATTATTCTTCAGCACCAAGGACCGGAATCCTTAATGTGGTCAAAGATGATGTTGCTGCTTTCACATCACTGCCAACTGTTAGCAACATGGCCATAACTGGAATATGCCATTGTGTTTAAGGACATAGATTTGCCAGCATTATTTGCATACTTGTTGGGTTAGTAACTGACTGCCATAGTATGGAATACTATATTGTTGTGCATTGGACTCAAACTGTTTAAATAATAAATAAAAAAAGTTATTTGACACGTAATGGTCTGTCTTTTATTTGCTTAGTCTATTTAAGTAATATATAATGAATTAGTATAAGCAGAGCCGATCCTCCCTATACACAGAATATGCAGGCTGCATAGGGCCCCCGATACACCAGGGGGCCACCTTGCTCTCAAAGATGTTTTAATTTTGGTTTTGATTTTGAATTTGGCCAGCTGTTGTGAAAACATGAATGATCATTTCTTTTAATGCGGTGCGCTGTCACGCTCTCTATATAAAAAATCTTGTAACGTGAATGTCATACAGTCTCTTGTTTGAAAAAAAAAAAAAAAACCGAGTTGAAAGCGTACAGCGAAGAGATACTGTTTCTCAAGCACCTTCCGCGAGCGCGATTCGAGATGGAGTGAAACACAGACAAATGCGTTTCATCCATTCCTCAACACCCCCCCGGCCGGCGACACAGTTTGGGGTAGGGCCCCCAGAAGCTTAGGATCGGCTCTGAGTATAAGCATATAGATAATAGGCCTATTTATGTTCAATAAACAAAAAATATTTTGTTCTATTATTTGTTAGGTAAACATGACTATTTATGTTGTGCCAACTTGTGATGTTAAAGTAATCTTTTAAGTTGAGCCTGTTTGTGGAGTTTACTCAAAAAAGCGCTTGTGATAAGTTGCTTTATTATTTTAAGTTGACCCAACTTGTACAGTGTTTGGAACGACATGAGGGTGAGTAGTAATTAATGACAGAATTTTCATTTTTTGGTGAACTAACCTTTTAGTCAATGTTTGAGCCGCTTCAACATTTGACTAATTAATTACTTTATATACTTCGCATTATATATGTCATGGTGCACACACGAGGGAGGAACAGGACACGCAGACGAGGACGTAAACTCAAATAATAGTCGCTAGGCTAGGCTAGTCGCTAGGCTAGGCTAAGGCTAGGCTAGGCAAGGCAAGGCAAGGCAAGGCAAGGCAGAGAGACAGGATACACCGAGATGTGACAAGTAGACCAGACGAAATCAAACTGAACAGGCATGAACTAATATACACAGGTTAATTACAGATAACGAGACAAACACAGCTGGAACATACTTAAGTCATAATGACACGAAACAAGGACAGGAAACAAACCAAATATGGACACAAGAGGCAGGAACAGAGGACACACACAACAGAACCCTGACAATATACTTATATACTTTATATATACTGTATATGTTCTTTTTGACTTTGCCACTCTCTGCTGTTCAAGCATTAAATGTGCTGTTTAAACCATCTCGTGTTCTCTGGTTTGACTCAATTATTAGGTAACAATCAGTGAACAGTGGCATCACTATTTCAGCAGAAACTTTCAGACCTGCACAGGAGCTAAAAGACAGAAAGATGCTCGTGGTCACTCTCTTTGGTTTAACTCCACTGTGAGTCAGTGACAGCAGGACTGTATTTCATCACTGTGAGTCAGAAGAGTTTAGCAAGGAGGAAAGGGAAGAGGAGGAGCTGTTTGATTTATAAAAAGCCTTTAAGAGCACAAGATAGAGACACATAATAAGACACAATAGAAGAACACACTGCGTCTCTGAGTGCTGAAGAATGTACGGATTCACAGGAGCAAGAGATTTATCAACAGTGATGATGAAGACCCTTCTCTTCTTCACGATCTGCCTGATTAAAGGTCAGATGCTGTGACAGTTGTGTTTTACGCTTTACTCAACTGAGATCAAATTGTGTCGTGTGTGTGTGTGTGTGTTTGTGTGCACATGTTTATGTCTAGGTATTTTTTTCTTTATTTGTGCATTTTGTGCAAGTTTGTTGTCAGTATCTGATCATAAGGCACTTATTAAAAGAGGAAGTGAATTTTGATTGACAGGTCGCATGGGTGATGCTGCTGACGCTGTGACTGGCATCACAGGAGGAAGTGTCATCATCAACTTTCAATACACAGATAAAATTACTAAGGAAAGTGCAAAAAGCTTTTGCAAAATGTTGGGCAGTGAATGTACAACCATGACAGAAGAAAAAAAATATTTATGGATCCCAGAAGAGAGATTCTCTCTGATTGATGATAAATCTCTAGGCTTGATTAGTGTGCTCATCAGAAACCCGACCGTAAACGACAGCGTGACGTACAGATGTGAAGCTGATGGCAAATTGTTTCAGGAGGTGAAATTAGACGTGGAACAAGGTAAGAATTAATATTCACATATTCACATGATTTTCTCTGTCAGGCCTTTACATTTAATATCTTATATTTCCTCCTGAGACTTAATATTGCACTATTAATATTTCATTTTTAATTAAAATTACAAAATATATACCTGAGTTTGTTTGTTGATTTCAGAGTCGTGTTGTGGGACATCAGAAGAACAGACCGCTTATTTAGGAGGAACTGCTCTCATTCGCTGTAAATATCCAGAGAAACATAAAGATCATGTCAAGCAGCTGTTTAAAGTCCAGAATGGATCGCTACACTCTTGTTTTACACGTGAAGTCAGTCAGAGATTTTCTCTGGATGAAAGCAAAGAGCATGTCTTCACTGTGTCTATTGCGAATGTGAGCAGACATGATGATGGAGTGTATTTCTGTGGAGTATATGTGCAAAACCATCCTACAAAGATCAGCTACAGTCCACTTTTCACAGAGATTCAGCTTCATGTTACAGGTGAGAAACAATTAACAACAAACTGAACATAAAATGCACACGTAATGTCAGATAAACAATGCAATTATAATGTCTATATCATCTATGGACAACAATGGAAAATCAAGAACAAACAGATGCTTCAGTCCAGTCTGGTGAGTTCTTTAATAACAAACACACAAACATATATAAGTGCTTATGTCAGGGGTCACCAAGTTCGGTCCTGGAGGGCCGGTGTCCCTGCAGAGTTTAGCTCCAACCCTAATCAAACACACCTGAAGCAGCTAATCAAGCTCTTACTAGGTATACTTCAAACTTCCAGGCAGGTGTGTTGAGGCAAGTTGGACTCTGCTGGACACCGGCCCTCCAGGATCAAGTTTGATGACCCCTGGCTTATGTGGTAAAGAGAGTGATATTAAAACACCAAATTCAGTATAAACCTCATTGATGATGTGAACAATATATCAGAGGTGTAAAGTCCAGGGGTCAGAAAGTAAAAGTCCTGCCATATGTTTATTCCACCCATGAACTCAGCAGCTGATTTTACCAGATGAGGAACCAAGTCATTCCTTTCAAGTCACAAGCAAGTCTTGAGACAAATCTCAAGTCCTCAAAGAGTTAAAGTTAATGAGATAATTAAGTGACTAATTAAATGATGATTGTGCATTAGTGATGAACACCTGCTGACATGTTTCAAAAGTGCACAAAATTTCACGTTAAGCACTTTACCACAGAAAACCATTGGAACGATGCATCAGCAATAAGGTGTATATTTAATTTGATATTTTAATATTACTTTTTAATTACAAAGTAATTAAGGCACTTTTGAACATCCCTCTGTTTTTAGTTATTGAAATAATGCAGTATTTGTGCTCTATGAGGATTGCAAGTGCCCAAAACTTGCTGTCTTTTCACATTTTAGTATATTTTGAGTGGTGATCTAAATATTCATGGCTTGAAATAGATCTGAAATTGACAGGCCTTTCCTGCAATTCTTAGTCTCCAGTCACATGACTGAAATCAGTGCTGGGAAGATTACTTACAAATTGTAGTCTGTTACTAATTACAGATTACATGATGAAAATTGTAACGTAATCTAGGTCAGTGGTTCTCAAACCTGTCCTGGGGACCCCCAACCACAGCATATTTTGTATGTCTCCCTCATTTAAAACACCTGACTCAACTCATCAGCTCATTAGTGGAGTCTGCAAAACTTGAAATGGGTGTGGCCTATGAGAGAGACATACAAAATGTGTGGTGCCTGGGGGTCCCCAGGACAGCTTTGAGAACCACTGATCTAGGTTACTAATTTTTGGGTGACTACTTTTTAGATTACCTTTAGATACATTTTATTTTAAAAGTAATTTTAATTTTAAATAATTAATTCATTTTAAACTTGTTTGTCTCCAGTCACTGTATTGATGGTGTTCTGGTTGACCTGAAGCTTCTGGTGGGCTATTTTGACAATATCCTTCAAAACTGACAAATGAAAAACTAACCTTCTCATTAGGATGTATTGTATAACGCATCTTATTACATGGCTCTGTGAAATACGTGATTCGGATTTGTCAGTCATGGTATTCAGTGTCAAATAATCCCAAATATTCACTGCCATCAATGCTTGAATGTCATTTTGAATGTGGTGTGTATGTGTTTGTGTTTTCCAGATCTCCACATCATCATTATAGTGTGTGTGTGTTTGATTCTTTTGTTAGCCGGAGGACTGAGTTTGTTTTTTCTCAAGCGGAGATGTAAAAAGACACAAGGTACAAACACAAACACTGTGAAAACAAAACGGGATGCTAAAATGTTTTTAACTTCTGTATTCTTGTATGTTCACTTTCACGCTTTCATTATTTGTCCATCCACAGGCTCAGTCTCATCAGATCAGAGGAGCACAGGAGATGTTGATGAGGTAAAACTGAATCTACAGTGTTTATCTATTAGCATGACAATAGTATTTCCCAAACAGTGTAGAACAACACTGGTGCTCAATTACAGAAGTAATTAGAAAATATTATAAATCATGATAGAACTGATTAACCCAAATGTTATTCAATTAAAATAATAAAACTGTCTCTTTCAGGTAGTCTCATCTGCTTATTATGCAACGATCCCAGACTCTGGAAACACATCAGAAGCTCAGAAGCCCATCAGATTAAACACGGTTTATGACACGGCACATTTACCCACAAACCCCTCTGACAGTGATTTCTACACACTGGCTGAACAACCACAAAATATGACATGAATGTGATTCAGTATGTTGTCGTTGATTAGTATAAATAAAGTTTTTTGCCATTTTTATTTGTCATTTCAGGCCCTTCTTGTCCATTTTTGTTTCAATATAATAATCAATAGAGCACCACTGTCATATAAATGACGGATATGTTGGCAGACAAAATCTATACAGTATAAGTATACATGGTAACACTTTAGAATACTGTTCTATCATTAATGAATAACTACACAAGAACATAAACTCAAAAAAATGATTCGGTCTAAATTTACATTTTATGTAATTCAATTGCATAACAATTTTCCATCCATTTAGATTACATAGTTTTAACATAAAACAAATCAATATACTTAATGTGATTCATATGCGTCAGTCATACATGAATGAAACAGGTGAGTTTTATGTAATAGTTCACAGCAAAGTCCCCACACTGCTCAGTGTTCATGTGTTTCCACACTACAGAGTGTTAAAGTAGCATTGAAGCAGTGCTGGAGTTAAGAAGATAATTATGTGATGATTGATCATTAATGATGAACAGCTGCTGTTATCAAGAAGAATCACCGAAGGAAAGAGAAACACAAGAACTACAACTGACTTCAGCCACAGCCGAAGATGAAATCAACTGAAATAAAAGAAGACATTAAATCCTTTAAGATCTGATTAAACAACTCCACAAACAGCATCAGACTGACCAGATTGACTTTATTCTGTCAGACTTCTAGAGAAGCTCTTATTGAGAATTAACAGAGGTTTAGATGCTTTATTGTTTTGTTTGAAATCACCATCAAAGAGACCAGTGTTTCCTTTTGTTGGGCTCTTGACGTTTTGGTGTTAATATTATGTTGGTTATTTTAATTGTGTGTTCATATAAAACACACTTAGCTTTGCCAACAGAGCCAAGTGAAGGAGAGTTGTGGGCAAATTATTCACTGACCTCATTTTATGTCCAATATCTGATTATATGGATGGGCAATACAATGCTTCAGATCTATCATTATTGTAATTATCAGATCATTTGAATAATTACAAATCACTTCGTGCACAAAAAAGTTGTCATCTTTAGCAACACAAAGACCACAGACATCAAGAATCAGTGTATGAATCTCAACAATGGTGACAGTCAAGAAAATATTCAGAACAAACTCTGAACATCACAACACAAGCTACTAAAAAGTCACAACTAAAACAGCAAACGTAAAATAAAATAGTAAGAATAAAAGAAAATAATCAGACAATTCAGCTGCATTGTTTATTCATGCTGCAATGCATGCTGGGATACATGGGATAGTCTTTTACTATGCTGGTACCCAGCATGCATTGCAACATGAAGCATTTTGTTGACTGTTACCATTGTTGAGATTCATACACTGATTCTTGATGTCTGTGGTCTTTGTGTTGCTGCAGATGAAAACTTTCTGTGCACAAAATGATTTGTACATTATTTAAATGATCTGACATTTACAAATCTGCTAGACCTGAAGCTATAAAAAAATCTAAAGCAATACAACATCCATATAATCAGATATTGGACTTGAAATGATGTTGGTGGATCATCTGGCCACAACGCTTCACTGGCTAAGCATGTTTTATATAAACACACAATTAAAACAACCAGTGTAATATTAACATGTCAAAAATTACACGTCATAAACATGTTAATGTCAAGAGTCAAGAGCACAACAAAAGGAAACACTGGTCTCTTTGATGGTGATTTCAAACAAAACAATAACACATCGAAACCTCTGTTAATTCTCAATAAGAGCTTCTCTAGAAGTCTGACAGAATAAAGTCAATCTGGTCAGTCTGATGCTGTTTGTGGAGTTGTTTAATCAGATCTTGAGAGATTTAATGTCTTCTTTTATTTCAGTTGATTTCATCTTCTGCTGTGTCTGAAGTCAGTTGTAGTTCTTGTGTTTCTCTTTCCTTCGGTGATTCTTCTTGATAACAGCAGCTGTTCATCATTAATGATCAATCATCACATAATTATCTTCTTAACTCCAGCACTGCTTCAATGCTACTTTAACACTCTGTAGTGTGGAAACACATGAACACTGAGCAGTGTGGGGACTTTACTGTGAATTATTACATAAAACTCACCTGTTTCATTCACGTATGACTGATGCATATGAATCACATTAAGTATATTGATTTGTTTTATGTTAAAACTATGTAATCTAAATGGATGGAAAATTGTTATGCAATTGAATTACATAAAATGTAAATTTAGACCGAATCATTTTTTTGAGTGGTGTTTCAATGGCTCGATTTTCTGTTTCTATTGGGTGTGCTATTTATATGCAAAAACTGACTTTGGCGTGCATATGAGAGACAATGATTAGGTATAGGGGTGTGAAGGTTCGTATCATAAGCACACCAAATAGAAACAGAAATTCATGCCATTGAAACGCACTTTCATGAGACCATGCTGGTGTGCTGTCTGTGCAGTGCCTCTCAGTGCGTGCGCTCTTCATTCAAATGTGTGAGCGCACATAACGATCTTTCACAGTGTGTGATTACCACATTGAGATCGATAAACGAGCGAGAATGATAAACTTTCTTGAGGAAGCAGCACTGGCCTGATCATTCAGATAGCTGATTATAGTTTTAGGGGGGATGAGACGACAAATAGGGGGGCTGAAGCCCACCTAAAAAGGGTCTAGAACCGCCCTTGGCTAATTGTAAGTCTCTTACATGTATGCTTCTTGTAGCGGATGCATAAACCACCTTTTAATTAACAGAGTAGAATAATCATGGCTGATAGTAAGACATGCAAACGTAAAAGAAAACCAAACTGGACACAATAACTGCTGTAACTTCTTGCCCAACTGGTTAATGAAAATGATATAATCAAAGGAAAATTTGGAGTTGGGATAACCTCCAAACCCTAAAGACGATACCTTTTTAAAAGCTCATTATCGTCAAATGTTTCTAACATGTATATATTCTGAGGCAGATTGCCAGCAACAGTCATTTTAGATAGTCCTCTTCACTACTCCTAACGTTTCACAGATTTAGGAGCTAGTTTTAGCGCTAAAACACTTTGTGAAATACTCATAGAGCAAAAATTTAGGAGTCCTATGACTGACACGCCCACTATTTTTAAGATTTTCTCCTAAATCGGCGAGTTAGGAGCTACTTTTAGCCTTAAGATGTTTTGTGAATACGGGCCCTGATGTCTCCCGGCTATGAGTAAATATATTACAGTCCTTCTCATCAGAGACTCCTTCAGTCATGTTTATGGGTACTAAACTGCACATTTGTCTGTTCTAAGATCAAGACTGAATCTATTAAATGAAGATGTCAGTAGATGGAGCTCTGCTACAAATACTGTGTATTTCATAGAGAGGAGGAGCAAATGAGAGAGAGACAGAGACAGAGAGACAGAGAGCTTGAACTCATCAGTAATAGAGACCACCAGCTCCACACAGATAAAGCAGAATGATCCGGATCTGTGATGATAAACTCCTCATCTTTAACCTGCTGTTCCTCGTGTCAGGTGAGAGTTATGCTGTGTCTCTCTAACAGTCTGTCTGTTCTCAATCAGGTCTGTGTTTGCACTGAGCTGTTTCTCTCTCTTCATGTTTTTTATAGTCTTGGCATGTGAGATGAGTGAGGTCTTGACTTTCACTGCACATGAAAGAGGAAAAGTTGAGATACGGTGCCCATATGAGTCTGGATATGAAGAACATAAGAAGTATCTCTGCAGAGGAGAATGTCCAAGAGTGCTTAAAGACAAGCTTGTTGAATCTGAATCAGCAGCTAAAGACGAGAGATTCTCTCTGAATGACAATAAATCAGCCACATCTTCACCTTCACCATCACTGATCTGAGAACAGACGATCAAGGCCAATACTGGTGTGGAGTAAAGACGGGATTGTTTCAGTTTGATTATAACAGAGAGATTTACCTGAAAATTAAACAGGGTAAGTCAGAATATACTGTATGTGTTATTACTTCATCAGTGTACATATAAATGTTGTAAAATATATATGAACCAAACTAAAATACTGTAAAATAATATGTCAGAGGTCTGTTTGCGTGTATGCCAGTATTGTGCTGAAAGATGTAGAGAGGTGAGATATCAGAAACCACAGTATCCTCTGCAGATGCTGAAGAGCGAGTGTTCACACCACACACAACAATACTGACCCGCATCACTTCCTGACACATGACATGCAGTTTCTTTGAGAAGAAATAGTTCATTCAAAAACAGAAAGAATAACTACACAACTCAGACTCTCAGACTTATTTGTTTTTCAAATATATATTTCAGCCATCAGCCTTATATTCTTTAAAATCAGTTACATTCAGCAGCTTTTCAAAGAGTTGCGGTATCTGTTGACATGTAGTGATTCGAAAGGTCAAGGTCTTTTTCATTTCACATTCATGACATTATCAGTGTTTCTAAGCAGACGGCCAGTGAAAACAGTGTCAATGAATGTAAAGCAGAACGAGCTGACATTATTCTGACTAGTTTCTGATTAAACCACCGATATTGGCATTGTACGAATTTTTTTTTTTTTTTTTTAATGCTCCGTTTTAGTGTCCCGAGTGTCTGGTGTGACTGGAGAGCATCTGAAAATCACCTGCCGTTATGAAAGTGAATTGAAGAACAATGTCAAATTCATCTGCAAAGAAAGCAGCACGTCCCTCTGTGAGAAATCAGCTATCAAAGTTTCATCAGAGAACAAGAGTAATGGACGATTCTCTCTGAGAGATAATGTGTCTGCAGGAGTCTTTACTGTGAACATCACTGATCTGACAGAAGAGGATTCTGGGATATACTGGTGTGGAGCTGTACAGAGAGGACAAGAGCACAAGAACAAGTGGATTTCAGTCATTGATCTGAACATTTCTGCCCGTAAGATGACATCAGATATTTTATATAATGTTTAGAGACATAAAAAAACGAAATCATTTGTTCTTAGTATAGAAGTAGTGAAATTGTTCACACACATCACTGGTCACACAAGAGCTGCTGAATTTCCTCCACACCCTCGACTTTAGTGAAGCGTCTCTAACAGCTGTGTCAGGGGGAAGTACAAAGTGTCACATGACTTTTTGCCACTGACCATAGAAATTAAACTCTGTATATCTATTCTGAAAAGCATGCACAATATATACAAAGCATCTTAAATAGCTTCTGTTGTCATCATATCTTGGAAATAACTGCATGGGCTGTCATGCATTAAACCCAATGATTATTTGTGTCTCATTTACATCAGAGAGGATGTCAACTAAACCAACAACAACAACAACAGCTTCATTTCACACCAGCAAACCAGTGACAGCAGATACTGCATCTGACAGAACCGTCACATCTTCATCATCATCTTCATCATCATCATCAGTGGTAAAGGTTTCCTCATCATCTGCTAATGCAGCGTCATCAAAACCACAACAAGGTGCGATAAATTCTGAGAAACTGAATGTCCAGAGGCATTTGTTTCTCAAGTTTCATTCAAAACAGGACATTTAGAGACATTTACTAGATGTTTTTGTTCGTTTTGTAAGGTTTCACACCAGTCATCATGGTGGTGGTCATAGGGATACTGACAGGGCTTGGACTGTCATTGTTCATATACTTAAGACGGAGGCAGAAGAAAGAAGGTAATTGTCTTTCTCACATCAGCCATTTTTGTTCTCATTTGCCATAGTAAATCACAGTATTTTCATAGTCAAACTGGACTTCAGTGTCACCAAGCTGCATTACATTTGGTCACAAATCAAAAAATCTTGTGTCACAAAACAGGAATGCAGCCCAAAGATGTGGTTCATGGCCAGAATCTGCCCAATGGAGAAACTAGAGAAGTGAGCTCCATCATGTGTCTGTTTGAGTTAACTAAATCACTTGCTTGTGGACCTAATCATCATTTCCACTCTTAAACCATTTGTTTTTACTCTGGTGTTTTCTTCTTCTTCTTCTTCTTCTTCTCTTCAGGCCACACATACGGTCTATGATTATGAAGACATCAGTAACACACTTGATCATCCTGACTATAGTCTGGTCCTTCCAGGATTTGCTGAACATGACACCTCTGTTTATGCTTTAGCACAATTACCCAGCAGTCCCTCTGACGATCTCAACTACTCCAGCATCAGATTTACAGCTACACATCCTTCAGACAGGACTTCTGACGGGCAGGAAACATGCCACTACGCAACTGTTAGACCAAAAGACTGAGGACATTCACAGAGACCACGTTAAACCTGAATCACACCAAACTGAGAATGCTTCTCACTCACTTTGTGATTTTAAACCTGTGGTCTTAACATTATTTTGGATAAGTCAGTATTTGAGACATACAATTGTTTGACGTACGTTTGGTTACATTACTGATTGTCTGTTATTTATTCATACCCACAAGTCTTTAGTATTACAGTACATAGTGAATAATTAAATGAGTGGAGAAAAGCAATGTGGTACATTAATAAAAGTTAAAATTAAAATCAGAATGAAAAGTAAAATGTCAGTGTTTGAAATGTCAGTGTGAGCTAATTAATAGTTTTGATATAGTTGCTGTTATCTATGCCCTTTCAGTCTAAATATCAATAAATGTGCAATATATATATATATATATATATATATATATATATATATATATACACACACACATATATACACATATATCACATTTTCATCTAAGTGTGTGAATACTGTTTGGATACATCTTTATAATTTAGATTGATTGAGATATTGCTGTAGTCAGTAATCTCACACATCACTATTATATAAGGCCCCTTTTCACCAGCCTTTAAAAAGATAAAAAGAAGGCATATAGCAAGATAAGGCAATATTTATTGATGAGTGTTTATTGATGAGTAGCCTTAATTCAGTAGATCCCAATATCGCTCTGCAGTCTCACCATTAATTCTCCATGAAAAAAAACTGCTAATGAATTAAAACATTTTACTTAATTTTTCCATCTTAATGTATATGCACAGTTGAATACTTAATATTTGAGTATTTTCGATGCAGTGTGGCAGTGGAGTATCGGCGCCCCCTGCAGGTCGAAAGCGAAAGCGCAGTTCTTGACGGGATGTCCTCTGTCAGAAAGAGGCTTGTGGGAGGACACGATTTAAAGTGAAACTAATGGAAGCACCAGAGAGCTGCGGGACAGGTACCGCGTGTTTATTAACTTGGTTGTAACTTTTATTGCTAATGCACGTTAGAACCAATAACTATGATACTTATTAGAACCAAAGCCTTTTTTTTTTTTTTTTTTTTTGCATCCGGCTAGCGTTTAAAATTAGGCTACTAAACGCAATAAATAACTTTAATAAATTGTAAATATGCATAATAGAAATAACTGATAACTTGTTTGTCATACACCCAAGTCTCTTTTTTTCTGTGAATTTAACCGTTCACGAACAGCACACAACAAGAACAATAACCATACAGTTCTCTCTCTCTCTCTCTAAAAATAGCAAACTACACACCTCAGCTATAAAGACACGGCGTAGAGGATCGATAAGGTTGGAATCACTTTTAGAACGATTTGTTAAGAGCAAAAATAACCCCCATCTAAAGTCGTCAAAGCGCTCTGCTGTTGTTCACAGAGCTTAACGGAAGCTCGCTGAGAATAAACATTATCGTCCGTTGGTGTCGACGCTATTATAGTTATGATCATTATATTTATTGTTCTTGGTGTGAACGGGCCTGTAGATGAGACTTTGGACTTTCGTCTGCATGACTGCATGTTTGTAAGAGGAAGTACAGGTTGAGAGTACAATGTATGTAAAAATAACATTAGCAAAACTGCTTCTTTCTCATTCTTTATGTTTGTATGTTGCTTTACTCAACAGAGAGTAAATAAAGTCTGGATGTGTTTGGGATTGTTAAAATACTAAATGAGTTTATTAGATATAAAAAATATGAAATTAGTTTAAGTGAAACCCAACTTCGTCTCTCGTCTGATCATATCTTTCCAGTGTGTGCGGCAGCCGTTTGTTCATGTGTCTGGCTTCCGGTCTCTTGCAGATATTTGTAGTTGTAGAAAACAGCTTGTTTTGCTGCTTGGTATTGCAAACTGGTGTTTCTTGCCATGTTATTTTAATGTATTATCTTAATTATGAACGCACTTTGGTTTGTAGTGCAAACAGTTTTACCATGCATACTGGGTGATTCTTTGGTATGCCTATTATAATGAGAAAAAAATAATAATTCTATGCCATAATATGATGCCCATAATAATTTAGTCTCCACTCATATGTGGCATCATTTACCAGAAATGGCATTATTCACGTCTCTTTAATAGTGTAGAAAATGGTTAGTAGTATCATACATTTTATTCATATTTTTGAGGCATATTATAGTCAGGGAGGGTGCTGTCATGCTTAACAATTCAACCCCGTCACATAAAATTAAGATGGAAAATTATTATTTTAATCTATACAATGTACTTATTTTATTGCTGCCATATATGGTCTACTCTCCTACACTATAAGGAGCAGTGTCCATTTTGAGTGAAAAACCACAACCCCGTAACAAATATATGTATTATTGATACAGGGTTGTAAACTTGTGACATAGTTATTTAATTCATTTATTAGTAATTATCATTTTAATAAAATAATATATATATATATATAATAGTCGTGGTAGGTATACCTACCAAAATCATGACAACTCATATTTTTGTTATAAATAGAATGCTTGATGTAATATGTCTTTGACAAGCATCATACATCAGAAATTGGACCCGTATTTGTAGCAGAAAGGCAATGTTGGCCATGCGGATATGTTGACCCAGAAACAAGGGGACAATATGAGAGAGAAACAGAGATAATTTATTTGTCCTCAGAGGAAATTCATTTTCACAGAGGGTGCGTATATAACACAAAAACAGCAGCACATTGCATATAAACTTGTCACAGTACAATGAAAAAAAATCATGTAAAAAAAAACAAAAAAACAATCACAACAAAATGCCGCCAGATTTCTCATGTGTTTATATAGCTGTAGGAACAAAAATCTTACTATAATTAGTCTTCCTGCACATAGGTAATCTATACCTATGGCCAGATGAAACGGGAATGAAATACTGATGAAGTGGGTGATCTGGATCATATATGATTATATGTGCTTTCCAAATCATAGCTAAAGTGACAGTCTGATAACCAAAACCGAAAATTAAAATTGAAGGCAATCCCTTCAACTGTGTTACAGTCTTCAACCCCGTCACACCTTGTCACTAATTTTTTGGAAAAAATATAGGGAAGACAATTAAGAATGAAATAATTTCTTGCTGATCACATCTGACATGTTAAGGACTAAAACAATACATTTGTGGTTTTAGTTAAACTTCTAAATTATTATTATTATTTTTACAAAAATAGCGATAGACACACAATTTATGTATGCACAAAATATATACTAGTCCTGAAAAATGTTGATAAATTATGATAAATGTTACGATTTGTTATCATTAAATTACTATGAGGGGCACATGGGCAGCTGTGTCGAGTAGCCCCAGAGTGCACCCTGGACGATGGGGCGGGGCGACACATTAAGGTGGGGCGACACGTGTCGCTCCGCCCACCCCCAATTTCATTGGTTTATGATACAGCAGAGCTTATTGGTGTAGACGTTTGATCAAGAGCATTCTTTTATATACGTTTTTATGAATGATCTACGCTGTTTGGCTGCACTACAGAAATATTAAGTGCTAACAACAGCGATTTTAGTTAGAATCAATTAGCAAATGTGTTTTTTTTTAAACTTATGACAATTAGTTAGATTAAGTGCCTATCAATCACTTGGTGGCGGCATCTCCGAGTACTTCAGTACTTCGGGCAGAACAGAGCTGTGTAATATGAGCGGCTCACAAATTAAATCTGGGGAACAAATTCTTAATTCGTGGCCATGATATAGTCCTATCTATGCTATAAATAGCCTCACCTATGAGAAATATTAATTATGTTTCTGCGTGATGAACATAAATAGTGGTCCTCGATCTCAACAGGTGGGATGCACGTTAAATGAAGTCAGATATTATTGCACTTTTCACAGAAGCAGAACCCCCAACCCCCCCACCCCCCTTCTTAAGAAAAAATATTTTTCTTTTGCTCTTTTTGATTAACATTATTTACATAAGAAATGCACGGATCCGTTATACTGATGTACATTTGATATTTACTTTACTGTTTACGTTCACTTGAAACAACAGCCACTGGTATTCACCTGCTGTCTCAGAAGGCTCTCTGTTTGTGCGCGCAGGCATGCAGAAACGCTCTATCACAGCGCGTGAGTACCGCGTTGAGATGTCTTGGGCTTAAAATTACTTTATTGTTTAAATTGACAAGACTTAAAACACGTGAGAATTAAAAAACTTTCTTGAGGAAGCAGCACTAGCCTGATCGTTAAGATAGTTTTGGGGGCTGAAACCCACCTAAAAAGGGTTTAGAACCACCCCTGCCTGGTATAGCGTGCGTAATTATACTGAAACATAAATATATAACCAGTTTAACTGATTCAATGTGATGGCTGAGCCTGTTTCTGAGATAACAACATGCCAATCCGTGGTTGGATTTCTGACACGACTAACCGTAAATCATTTTACACCATTCTCACTGTCGCCTAACAGCGGGAGTCAGATTGCCCCCTAGCGGATGGCTTAAGATTTGAAAGCTCTTATTCATAAATCTTCAAGGCAATGTCTCTGAATTAATTGATGCTCGCGCCCCCCTTGACAGGTGCTGGCAAGGTTGAAAACCCCTGCTCTGGAGTACTTGGCTGTGTCGGCGCCGACACATTAAACCAAGCTGGATTCATGTTACAATAACTCTTCAACCGTTTGCACCATCAAAATAATTCAAATTGCTCCTGACAGCAGAAAATATGCGCTTTTCGGCAATATATGGCTTATTACGGTAATTTCTTGCGCTCCGTCAACAAATGACGGCTGATTTCCGGGAGAGCGGGAAGGGAGAATTTGAATGAGAAATAGGGAGCGTGGAGATTTGGATTGCATAAAATAATAAACGAAACGAACAAAAACATGGTGAAGGAGGAGTAAACAGCACAAGAGTCGATTGGGATGATTTTTGATGAAGACTTTGGGAGCAGGCTGAGTGAGAGTTTTTCACATGTAGTGTGTGCATCGCTATAATGAGTCCGTGCGTGTAAATGTATGGGTGTGCATGTGTAAATGTGTGCGTGTATGAACAAAAAAGTCTCCTGAATGAAAACTGTGCAACCCAAAAATACTTGTGTATATGTAATATACTTGAATTTTGAAGTAAGAAGTGTTGGATTATTTCGATCATGATTTTTCACTTTTTTTATGAATAAAAAACAGAAAATTTTTCACTTTTTTTTATTTTTGTCTATTAAAATTATGTTTACAAACTCACCACACAACATTAATGGTCAAAAACTGTACTTTTTTGAAAGCCAGCTGTGCTCTGAAAAAAATGACACCTTGCACTTCAAAATAGCACATTCTGTTAGAATTTTACAGTCATATAAACAAAATATGTGAAAATGACATTACCCTTAGGTCTTAAAGGGTTAAATGTTTGTTTTATTGCAAGTTCTGTGTAAAATCCTTTTTAAACCAATACCTTTTTGTCCATTATGGGGTTGAGGAAAATAAGGTGTCTAAATCTGGAAAACAAAACAAAACAAACAAACAAAAAAAAGTAAATATTAGAAGGTCATTAATGCCTGAGGTGGGAAAATATGATAAAAAAAAAAAAAAATTGCGGTTTGATATGTGCCTAATGATATGGGGTATTTAGAAAATGATCATATGTAGTTGCAAAAATATATATTCCAAGTTGATATGTTACCGTATCAAAAGAATTACCCTACTGCAATTCGTCATTCTTCTCGTTATTTCCCTACAGACGCTAATGATCCGGAGGTCTCGCACATTACCAGAAACAGCTTACTACCGCATTGAAAAATAAGGTGGATACAAGACCAAGGTAGACAAGATGCCATCTGTTCCAGAGCAGCTTCTGGAAGCAGTGGATGAGTTGGACGATAACAAACCAAAGAGACAAAAAAGTGCAGTTACGGCTGATGAAGTGGAGAAGGCAGATGCAGTGGATGGGTCAATGCAGATGATCAGCCCGTCTCACTCTTCAGTCAGTGTTGTTCTGAATGCTGAATCAGATGCAACTGTAATCGCTCCTGTACTCATTGGAAATGTCATCCAAGGCTCAGTATTCATCAACACAGCCACTGGTGCTGTCGGTAAGATCATAACACTGTAATATGGTTAACATCAGGGTTGCCGAGTTTGCTAATTATCAGCCACTCCGGGCTGTTTTTTTTTTAAATTCCCTTATAGATTTCGGAAGTCACAGGTTTTATTCTCCCCCTATATCCATTTTTTTTTTCAACACTTGTTTTAATGTAAATTATTTTGTTTTATTTTTCAACAAATTGTTTATATATATATATATATATTTATATATATATTCTGTATTATTATTTTTCCAAATTCACCAAGGGTCACTTACTTTGGGATGTCATTTTTGAGACCAGGTTGCTTATTTCTCTAGCAAACGTGTTGTAATGTGTTACAACCACCAAATAGTGGTTTGAATAAATATGCTTTGCTACCACTTTAGTAGCTAAACAATTTATTTTTCTGACTTTTTTTCTGATGCTTACTCAAAAGGGCCCCAAAATCCACCCGAAGGACAGATGTCTCAGAAACAAGGTACAAAAAAAATAGCCACTTCTTCATTCAGCTCATAATTGTAATAACTTGTATTTAGATCCATTTTTAAATGTCTACAAGTTATGATTCCCAACATATCAGTGATTTTAGGCCGAAGTCACAACAGTTCTTGTGTTTTTGATTTATTCTAGAGGACGACATCTTGCAAAAAATCCTGGAAAGTCACAAAGACCACATGAAGGCCAAAACGGGTCGCGTGTTTGAGGGCAAAAAGGACAACAAAACACAACTCAGCAAAGTGTACACTGAACTCTTCATCACTGAAGGGGACATTACAGACGTCTATGATGAACATGAGGTTCTGAAGTTTGACCGAGCCTTGAAAACTCCCAAATTTGAGGACACACCGATCGACTGCAATGACATATTCTGTTTACTGAAGCAAAAAGAGGAGGGAAACATTGTGCTGACCAAAGGCATCGCTGGCATCGGAAAGACATTCTCCGTGCACAAGTTAATCCTGGACTGGGCCGAAGGAAAAGCCAATCGGGATGTGGACTGTGTGTTTCTGCTGCCATTCAGAGAGTTGAACTTGATTAAAGATGATACAGAGATCAGTCTCCATGAGCTTCTGTTGGAATTTTATCCTGATTTGAATGACGTGGAAAACACCAAGTTTTATAAAAAATGCAAACTGGCATTTATCTTTGACGGACTTGACGAGAGTCGCCTGGAATTGGATTTTGATTGTAAATTAGTAAAATGTGTCAATAAGCCTTCATCTGTTGATGTTTTATTTACAAGCCTCATTAAAGGAAAACTGCTTCCGTCGGCTCTCGTCTGGGTGACGTCACGACCGGCAGCGGCCAATCTGATCCCTCGTGACTACGTAGGATTGTTTACGGAGGTGCGCGGATTCACCGACCAGCAGAAGGAGGAGTATTTTAGAAAACGGATCGTAGATGAAGCTCAGGCCTCCAGAATAATCTCACACATCAGGACGTCTCGTAGTCTCTACATCATGTGCCACATTCCCGTCTTCTGCTGGATCACAGCCACTGTTCTTCAGGATATTCTTGTTAAAAACGACGGGCAGGACATTCCTTCGACCCTCACTGAAATGTACATCCACTTCATTCTGATACAGATGAACATGAAGAACCAGAAGTATGATAAGAAACTTGAAAGAGATCGCACAAAGCTTTTGAGTTCAAACAAAGACATGATCTCCAAGTTGGCTAAACTGGCATTCGAACAGCTGAAGGAGGATAATGTCATGTTCTATGAGAAGGATCTGAAGGCATGCGGCATTGATGCAAGCGAGGAGTCCACAGGATTGTGCGCTGAAATCTTCAAGAAAGACTCTGTTCTGCATGAGATGAAGGTGTATTACTTCATACATTTGAGTGTGCAGGAGTTTCTCGCTGCATTGCATGTGTTCCTCTGCTATTTGAAGCTGGACATGGATGAGCTGAAGTTCTTCCTGGAGAATTCGCGTCCTAACAAGAAAGAACTGCTGTATGTTCTGCTGAGGAAGGCGATCGATAAAGCGAAGGAGAGTGATCGAGGGCATTTCGATCTCTTTTTGCGGTTCTTGCTGGGCATTTCTCTTGAGTCCAATCAGAAACTCCTCATCGGCTTGTTGGATGAAACACTGGACAGTAAAAGTTGCATCAAGAAAACCATCCAGTACATCAAGCAACTGCAAAACAATGACAAGTGCCCAAATAAATCCATCAACCACTTCTTCTGCATCCTGGAACTGCAGGACAGAACCCTGTACCAACAAATCATGAAATATCTGAGGTCAGAGAGCAGCCAGCCGAAAGCGGTGTCCAACTCCAACTGCTCAGCACTGGTCTATGTGCTTCTGATGTCAGGCGAGGTGCTGGATGACTTCAGCCCGAAGATGTTCAACAAAACATATGCGGGATGCAGGAGACTCGTCCCAGCCGTGAGATGCTGCAGAAAAGCCCTGTAAGAATGAAAACACTCATTTTTCCTCTACACAGTTTCAAAAAATAGATCTGAATAAAGCAAAATAATATATATAAAAATAATGCAATATACTGCACAAAAATGTTGGAACTCTACAAAAAGCTTAAATACTTGCAAGTCATGAAGAGTTTACAATATCAGACTGTACAATATTTTAACAACAGAACAAAGCTGCATCTTTTAAAAATGTAACACAACAAACCTAAACTTAGAAAATCTTGAAAACTATGTATTTAAAAACTATGCTTCACAAAATGTTGTAAATTTAAAAAAAAAAAAATACACAATGACTTACACTGCATTTCTACAGCATCACTGTCATACAAAATGTACAAATTTTTTTAATTTCATTCATAAAGTTTTATTAATTAATTTGCTTAAACATGCTTTTGATTACTCAAATTGAATTTGAATCATGAATAATTAAAACAGAAACACAAATTGGGTGCGGGGGGTGACAGAGTATGTTGAAAAAATAAAACAGGATTTGGAGAAAAACTGTATTTTGGGGAATTTTTATAAAAATAATATGATGAAAAAGATGCAAATTAAATTTCGGAAAAAGTAAAACAGAATATGCTGTAAAAAAATATTTTTTTGGGGGGGGGAGATGTGTAAAACTGAATAAAGGGGAAAAACTCTTCATGACTAGCCAACATCTTGTCATTTTTACAGGTTATCAGACTGTGGACTGACACAACAGTGCTGTGAAACAGTAGCTATGGCTCTTCAGCTAGAGGACTGTCCTCTGATCGAACTAGACCTGAGTCACAATTACAGCATCGAGGCGGGAATGAAGGCACTTTCTGCTGGACTGAAGAGCCCACACTGTCATCTGGAGATACTCAGGTCATTAGCGTTTCCATTTCAGTGTGAACTTGTAGTCTGAAATGTAATGCTGATATTGTACTCGTTCAGGTTTTCCTGGTGTCATTTCGGCCAGGAGAGCTGTATGGAGCTGGTCTCAGCTCTCCAGAATATCTCACATCGTCTAAGAGAGCTTGACCTCTGCGGCAATGACCTGCAGGACTCTGGACTCCATAAGCTTCTACAATTGATGGAAAATACAGAGAGAAATCTTCAGGTTCTGAGGAAAGTATTGATGATGCTTGGCATTTAGCACACTGAATGAGACAGATGATTGATTAAAGTCTGTTATTAAATGTTTTCCTGCAGCTTGAGCTGGTGTAACATTACTACGAAGAGTTGTGAACACCTTTCCTTGATCATCAGCTCAGATTCGCCTCTGAGAGAACTGGATCTGAGCAACAATGACCTGCAGGATTCAGGTGTGAAGCTGCTCTCTGATGCACTAAAGAGTCCAAACTGTCAGCTGGAGATACTGAGGTAAAACTAAGAGCTTTAGTTTAATTCTTTGACAAATGTATTGTTTCTCATTTGTTTTTTTTTTCAATCTGTAGGTTATCTGGCTGTATGGTGACAGAGGAAGGCTGTGGTTATTTGTCTTCAGCTCTGAGTTCAAACCCCTCACACCTGAGAGAGCTGGATTTGAGCTATAATCACCCAGGAAAATCAGGAGTCCAGCTGCTCAAACACAAACTGGAGGATCCAAACTGCTCACTGCAGATACTCAAGTATGTCTTGTGGGTAAATTATGTGTTTGAACGGTCTTGTGTTTACAGACAATGACTTACAGAATCATTTATGATTCAGTGTCTGATTTTTTTTTTTATTTGTCAGTGTTTTTGTGGTCTTTAAGTTGAATGTCTAATTTTCTTATGAAATCTATCTGTAGAGCTGTTTTGAATCAAGACAAGCAATAAGGAAGCAATAAGACATTTGTGCAGCTACTTTTATCAAAGCAACATTTGTTCAGTTCATTCATTCCCTGTAAATCAAACTCATGGCATTTTGTTATTATTCAATTCAAAGTTTTTTGTATAGCGCTTTTCACGATGCAAATCGTTGCAAAGCAGCTTTACAGAAAATTAAAGTTTCCACATTATATTTAGTAATAGCTTATCAGTGGTGACTATCTCAAGTTGATGTCCATATGGCAGAAATGTACAGTAAAAATCAAGCAGTTGTTTATTATTTGCTTTCATTCTATTAACATCTTCCTCTTCATTGATCTCTACAGAACTGAGCCTATGGGTGAACACTTCATCAAAGCAGGGATAAGGAAGTGTAAGTTTCTCACTCTCCATCTCTCTCTGTCTCTCTCTGAGGCACTAATGGATGTGTTTTCTGTCTCACAGATGCCTGCGATCTCACGCTGGATCCAAACACAGCTCATGTTCAGTTGTGTCTCTCCAATGGAGACAGAACGGCAGAATATGTAATGCAGAAGCAGCCATATCCAGATCATCCAGAGAGATTTGAATCTGTCCAACAAGTGCTGTCTAGGGAGAGCCTGTCGGCCGCTGCTACTGGGAGGCTGAATGGACGGGTCAAGAGGGGACGGTCGGGGTGACACACGAAAACATCCTGAGGAAATATGATGATCTTTGTATAGTAGAGGCCACCGGTCAGCTTGGAAACAATGATGTGTCATGGAAAATTACCGTTGCATCTTTTCCATATGTTTCTCACGCTGAAGAAGACATTAATATAAAGGCTTCATCCTCTTGTTCATCTAAAAGAGTGGGTGTGTATGTGGACACGACGGCTGGCATTTTGTCCTTCTACAGCGTCTCTGACACACTCACACACTTGTACACCTTCCTCGCGACTTTTAAAGATCCTCTCTATGCAGCATTCAAGGTGGACAGCCACTCTGTGTCCTTTTGTCAGATGTAACCTGAAAGCCTCTTTATCTTACCATTTATGTGCACATTTATTTCCATCTTGTTCATCTCTGTGTGACTGAATACAACATTAGTTCACATTTGATGAGATTTTATGCAGGTGAATGCAAAGTTTTCACATGTTTTACTGTAAATAACAGCCGAACCACATGTTCAGAAATGATTTGAGTACTGCTCTTGGATTTGCCTTTTTAGGCATGCAAAAGCTGACTTTTTTTATTTAAATGCTTAAAATTTTGTTATGCTTAAAATCTCATTTAAGACTCATTTACGTCTTATTTGTTCACTTCGTTAACCTCGATGATGTCTATAGATACTTTGGCAGCAAAGCAATTCATGTAGCTGTAGGAGATCATCAATTTATATAAATATGTAAACATTGTGAAATTAATTGCATTAACATGAGGAAAAGCTTCTTTACTGCATTTACTGGTTTGTTTATTTATTGAGATCTGAAAATCAATAACTAAACCAACTGATCACTTGCTGAACAAGACATCTGCAGCTTACTTGAATTATTTGCTGAACAAATTAAAATAGTTTAATTTGTGTTTGAGGACATTTACACAACATTTATTATTGAGAACCCTTACGAAAATTAACCGTGGTTTTACTACATATAAAAAAAAGAGAAAAAAACATGGTTATTGTAGTTAAACCATGGTAACCACAAATTAACCATGGATTTGCTACACTAACCATAGTTTAGCCGTGGCATTTGTAGTAAAACTGTGGTTTATACAACCAATTTACAAAATCATATTTGATTTATAAATATTAGTTTAGACATGCAATTTTTTGACAGTCGTTATTTCATTGCATTGAATAAACAGTTTAATGAGGTGCATTATTTTGCTCATTGTGCCCTCCTGTGGCCTCAGGAGACAGGTGTTTCCTTAACACTTATTTAATCTGCATATAAAATATAAGAAAGGAGATATTTGTTTCAATTTTATTTTGTGTTTGACTGTTAAACCTAAAATTAGTTGTTGTTCGACTCAATAAATTGTGTAATTTAAAAATACAGTGGTTCAATTTAAATATTTTCTTCTACTGCCCTGTTTAAAAAAGGTTAGAAAAAAACATTATATTTTGTTAATATTTTAGCTATATCACCAAGCCCTATTTCCAAGTATCCGAGAATGGAGAAATCAATCTCAAAATATGCTTGCCACACTTACAATTACGCATTGTGTCAATACAGCGCAGCGAAGAATAAAGAGGTAGCCTGCATTTACTAAACTGTGGACCTTTGACTCTTGCTGCTGATTTGAATGGCGATGCTTCTAAATTTTAATCAGAAATGTGCACGCTGCTTTTCTGATGTTCACAGTAGCGGCTCCTGACCATAAATTTAGGTGGGGCAGATTATTTTGTAAACTTTATATTCTAATCATAGACTAATTCTAATCTCTGAACACAAAATTTTGGCAGAGATGTCCTTCCTTGAGTTATCCTGTGGGTGGCACGCTAATGTTGATTGACAGGCTCAAAGCAATTAGAGCACGCTGCAGTTCCCCTTTTCACCACAGATGTACGTTGCAAAATTGTGGGGCGTTGTTGAGCTCGGGAGGCACCGTCTGCCCCACTTATAGTATCATACATGCCTGCTAAAGCCATGTGTGGGATTTTAATATATACTGCTTACTTTACGACTAAAATAATAGATAGAAATCCGAAAAATATTTGTTGCAGAATGCTGAACACATTTACATTTTATTATTGATTCAGTTTATATAGAGGTCTATGTTTTGGATGACTATTTTGGTGGGGCTCTACCCCACCTGCCCATATAGACGAGCCGCGCCTGGATATTCATTTAAGCTTTCCATGTCTTTTTCCCGTGTCACTTGAAATGTGTCCATTTTGAATCATTGTGGTGAGACGTGTGGAAAAAATAAACGATCAATTGTGGGACTATTCTGTCATGGCATATTTCTGAACTTTCTACCGTCCGTTATGGAAATTAAATTACTGGTTGATATGTCCTGATTTTTTTACACACGCTTTTAGTCCGTCCGTGAACTGGATCTCCGCGCGCTCAGAACTCGTGCTGTCTGTCAGGACCGGTTCCAGAATAATCACTGAGGCATTTTTGTCCCATCCATTGCTTATCACTGATATTTCGAGAATGAATCCAGAATTATTCCGAAACTTTGCAGCATGATACATGTCGAAAAAAAACGAAGCTCATTTCAAATTCTTAATGGATTATAGCCTATACCAACACACAAAGCGCGCTCCTATATTAACAAAAAGCAACCTATCAAAGTTCATCGCGATCTCACAAAGTTCCGTTATAATCAAGCTCTCTAAAAGACACAACGAATCTCTCATTTACATCACGTCTGCACTTATGAGATGATTCACGAGCGTGCAAAACTGCAATGTTTCTGATTAACCATTTCCTTGAAGAAATCAAAATATATCTTTGATTGGCTGCATTGCTCAACGCTGCAAAAACACGTTGGATAGTTTGCTAAATCTTTTAAGTGCTTTTGCTTTTGTTTGAGGGTATTTAATTAGCTAATTAGCATCGTCTAGTACCCCCGTACAACCGGGCCTGGGCTGACATCAGAGATTCCATGACTGACGATTCAGGGGGGGCAATTGCTCACTTAAAGGTGTTATAACCACTCTGCATCCTCTGAGTAAGTTCAGAACTGACGAGTTTGTGTCCGTGGATTCACTATCGGCCGAAGTGTAATTCCTGTGTGATACCTGGTACCTAATGAACGAATAATTGAATGTATGTAATTTCCATAATAATCAAATATCTAAATTAATATACAATCGATATCTGTGATCAGTTTTTAATTAAGAATATTGCCTAAGTTTAATGATCACTTGAAATTGGAGTCAGATTGAACATGGAGCTAGACTAAAATTAAAACTAAATCCAGATAAATTCAGAGGCGCAAGTAAAAGACCGAACATGCATTAAACCTTCGACCAGGCTGCTGGATTCCGCTTTTTGGACTGGTGGGGGGACATGACCCCCCCAGATTCATAGTGACCCGATCCGTCCCCCCTCACTGTTTCTACAAAGGTGACATCGGTAAACAGAGGATCAATCAGGGTTTCCTCTAGTTGCGGCCCGTACCGCCGCTCCTTTAAACGTGCACGAAGCGATTTTTGAAAAACGCTTTTGACCGCAGTGCCTGACCGAGTCCCAAACACACTTGCAGCCAACCAGCAGTGTGGGGGCGTGTCTTGACAGAAAAGAGCGCTCAATTTGAGTGTACAGGATGGATATTAGCAGATCGACTACAGATAGAGAGAAATGGCAGATAAAAAAAGAGGAAAATATCAAAAGAAATAAAACATTAAAAAGAAGGGTTATGATCAGGCAAGAGGTAGGACCCGCGTAAATATCGGAGCAGCTTTCCAGCGGTGGAGAGAAATTTAAGGAGCGGGAAGGGCTCGAATCGGACGCCGAGGTTGTGTTGTTTCTTTTTGACAGGTGAGTAACGTTGATTTTGCTTTGTTTCACACAACTTATCCTTGTTGGCTTTTGCTTGAATATGCTTGTGTCTTCACTTGTTTCCGCGATCGTCGTTGCCATGGTTGTGTACATACATGTGGGGGCGGAGGTATCAAAATAGGGGCGAGGTCCTGTTGTATGGGTGTGTTTGTTTTGGTGCTTTCAAATATCAACATCGTTTGGCAAAAATCGCTTAGTGCAGAATCTGGTCGGGGCAGACGCAGGCTGACGCACAATAATAATCTACCGGTCACCATTACTTTGTACCCATGTTCTCACTACACGCTGTTCTGTTTTCAACATGACGATGGTGCTGCCACCGACGTTTACGTTCTCTGTGTGTGTATGTGCTACGACTCCTGACTCCTCGACCAATGTTCCCTTTCATTTTTTTTTCTTGCTGAGCAAAACTTTTCTCTATTGGGCGGACATTTCGGTCACCTGAGCAAAAAACATTCTTTATACCAGAACTGTACAGCACGCACACAAAAAGTGTGTAACTTTTAACTTTAATGTGCTATTTATATTTGATTTGACCCTTGACTAAATTATGTACATTTTAGGCTACCTGAGAAAAGTGTTTTTGTTGTTGTTGTTGTTTTTTTTACAGTATAATACACTGCAGTTCAAAATGTTGGGATCAGTAAAGTTTATTAAAGAAGTTTCTTATGCTCATCAAGGCTGTATATAAATAAAAGTTTTCTATTTTAATATACTTTATTCCTATGAAGCAAAGCTGAATTTTCAGCATCATTACTCCAGTCTTCAGTGTCACATGATCCTTCATTCTAATATGCTGATTTATAATCAATGTTGTAAATCGTTGTGCTGCTTCATATTTTTTTGGGATGTGTGATATTTTTTCTGTATTCTTTTGATATATAAAAAGTTAAAAATAACTGTTTATACAAAATATACATTTTGTGTTACAATACACACTACTATTCAAAGATTTCGGGTCAGTAATTTTTTTCTTTGCTTTTTTTAAAGAAAATAATACTTTTATTCAGCAAGGATGTGTTAAATGGATAAAAAGTGATAGTAAAGACTTATATTGTTAGAAAAGATTTATATTTTAAATAAATGCTCTTTTGAACTTTTTATTTAATCAAAGAAAATAGTATCACCGGTTCTCCAAAAAAATATGAAGTAGCACAACAGTTTCAACACTGATAATAAATCAGCATATTAGAATGATTTCTGAAGGATCATGTGACACTGAAGACTGGAGAAATGATGCTGAAAATTCAGCTTTGATCACAGAAATAAATTATGTTTTAAACTATATTAAAATAGGAAACCAGTATTAGAAATTGCAATAATGTTTCACAATATTACAGATTTTTTTCTGTATTTTTGATCAAATAAATACATCCTTGATGAGCATAAGAGGCTCCGTTAAAAACAAGGTCAATTATTTATTAGGTTTATAATATAGGCCTAACATAATATAATATAATATCAAAACAAACTGAAGCATTTAAACAGACAGGATAGAATAGAATAGAAAACAAACTGAAGTATTAAAACTCAGATCTGTAAGTTAAATATAAAAAAGTGAATTCTTCTATAGCTATCTAAACATTCACAGTTCGCACAATACACCTGCGCGTGACTGTAAATGTACCGTTCTGTGTCCATCATCCGCTATTTCCAGCACTTAATCAAGCCACTCTTCTTTAATACATGATGACATTTTATTTCACATGCAGCGGTGGACAGTAGTGAAGTATTTTTACTTTACTCAAGTAAATTTAAAAAGTATCTGTAGTTTATCAGAGGGTTTTTCTTTGGAAAACTTTACTTCACTTCATTCCAAAGCATAATGTCATACTTTTTACTGCACTACATTTCATAAATTAAAGTTGTTGGTTTTTTACCTTTAATACTTAAGAACATTACAAATGTAGTACTTTCTTGTACTCAAGTAAATCTTTTAATTATTTTTACTTGAGTAAAAGAAAGAAAGTAATAGATTTCTAATGTAATTAAGTATTAAATTATATTTAATATGAAACATAGTGCAGTAAAAAGTAGGCTACAATATTATGCTTTGGAATGTTGTGAAGTAAAGTTTTCTAAAGAAAAACACTGATAAATTTCTAAAAATTTCTATAAATTTCATTTAAAGTACTGACACTTGATAAAGTACTTTTACAGCAGAGTAAAAATACTTCAGTACTGTCCGCCTCTGTTCACGTGTCATTGCGTTTGCATTGGCTTCCGATTTGAGCTATTTTGTCCGCAACCATTAAAAGATTTGGTTTCTACAAACGACTCATCTTTCTATGAAACCTGTAAACCGCATTCACCGGTTATAACTCTATAGCGATATCAACTCTATAGCGGTTTACCCGAGCATTGCAGTTCATTCGCTTTTACTAGAATTTAATCAAATGGATTTCCCAACTAATTTTTGCGTGTGTGCCGCACATTATTTCCTCTGCGCGGCCGCAGAGGGAACATTGCTCCTGACCCTGGGGTCCTATGAGGAGCTGGTAGCTGCCTCAATTGTGCCTGTAGCAGTAACCATAGTGATTGTATACTATCGTCTCTGACAGAGCTGGTGATTTTTCTGGACTGAAAAAAATTGGACTGCTGCTTGGTCCCCCCCAGTTAAAAAATCCTATCTGCGCCCCTGTGGGTGGATCCTTACAACATCTAGAAACAGGTTAAATAATTGGAGTAAACAAACATCAAGTGAATCAGGAAGAAACTCTCTTGTAAAATGAACACTCTTCAGAGTCTGACCCTGATAGTTAACCATGGGCTTCTGGAGCCTCAGAGTCGCTCAGATTTGCAGCACTGCTGTAGGATTCAGTTTGTAATTTGTTAGATGTTGTAATGCTTGGATACAGTAAAACATCAATCTAAATTTACCTTGAATGCAGGAGAAATATGATATGTTATGATATATTCATCTGCAATCTAGTTGCAATCAGTTTTGTTGTCAGATCAAGGCTGAACCCATATTCTGTGTCCTGATGAAAATGAATTTGGAACGTGATATCACGCTTCGTTTTGTGTAATTGTCATTAGCTATTGCTGTTCTTTTGCAAGTTTGGCTCTTAAATTACAGGACACATGACCCAGTTAGTGTAGGGTCATTATAAAAATTTGGCAGCAACCTGATCCTTGACTTTTCAGGCAGTAAAATGATTTCAAAGAGTCAAGACTCTGTGTGCTTGTGATTATATTTGGGGAAAAGGACTCTTGCTGGTGTGTTAACTGGTTTTCGTCATGGCCATTGCCACACTGGCTCATTCAGTAGCAATCGAGTAGCACTTATATATTAAACTCCTGTTGTTGACCTTCTCGTGTTTCTCCTTCGTTGTCTTCCATGTTGGAATATTTAACTCTTCTGCTGATCAGCCATTGTTATGTTTTCCTTTTATCTCAATCATCAGTGTTTGCCATCTGCAATACAATCTCAAGTTAAGTTACTTGGTTTCATTAATCTTTTTGCATCTGATACTCACCTGTTGTTGTCTGTTTTCCTTTCATCAGTAAATCCTGAGATTGAGTTCATTTCACACCCTTGCTTGTTCTGTTGTTCTGTTACATCATATGGTATAAATATGAAAACAAGAACTATACAATGGATTTTTTCATATCACAGGATTACAACACAAATCCACATTCAGCTCTGCTTTTGTTGTGGCTCTACACAGAAAACATGATTTTCATATAAAAAAAAACGGTTATTGGGTGTGTGCTATTGAAAATTATTACAAACTTGATTGCCATGAAATCTAACTTACATTTACAACAAACTGTAGCTGTAACTGTAACTATGTCACCTGGATTCAATCAGATTTACTGAATAGGGAAAAACAATTTTGTGTCACTACATGTTAAACTTGCATGAGGCCGGACTGATGTATTTTCAATTTGTACTCAATATGTGGGGCTTCATTATGAACATTTGTACTGAAACACAGAGGAGGAGCCTGAGAATCTGACGGATATAAAGGTGTATTTCAGTCTTTCATCCGCAAACACTCAAGGCACAACGCAAACGGTGAGTTGCTGTTTTATTCTTCATTCACCTCACAGAACATTCAGACATCTATGCAATTTGAAAAATAGACCTATGAAAATGTTTATATTACTTTTTTAGATAAATCGAATCTGTGATTTACTGAGCAGAGATTGAGAAGATGGCAGTAAGTTCATCAATAACTCTACATTCAATAAGTGTACGTTTTCACCTTCATTTCTGTGTAAAGTTCATCTCTTTCTCTGTGTCTCATGTAGATGTTGGTGTTTTTGGTGGCTTTTCTTCTGGTTGTACTGATGAGCGAATGCAGACATGATGAAGAAATGCAGGTTGACTGTTCTGACATCTATAAATCAGGACAAACGCTTGGTGGGATTTATACCATTTATCCAACATCAGACATTCCTGTCAGGGTTAACTGTCACATGATCTCAGGTGGGAGTGATGAAGTCAATGGAGGATGGACGGTACGAATGTGACTCTAGATCATTAAACACACATCAGATAATTCATTATGAATCATATATTCTATATAAACCCATCACAGGTGATTCAGAGGAGAATGGACGGCAGTGTGAATTTCTATCGGCCGTGGAAAGAGTACAAGAGAGGATTTGGGAATGTGGAGGGAGAATACTGGCTGGGTAAGTTCTCACAGTGTGTGTGTGTGTGTGTGTGTGTGTGTGTGTGTGTGTGTGTGTGTGTTTGTGTGGATGTTCATGTCCAGTGTTTGGTTGAACGTGTTCTTCATATGTGTGTATGATCAGGGCTGGAAAACATCTACCAATTGACACGTAAGTATAAGTACATGCTGAGAGTAGATATGGAGGACTTTGAAGGACATAAAGTTTTCGCTCTGTACTCGTCCTTCTCTGTGGATTGTGAAACGGATGGATATCAGCTGCATGTTTCAGGATTCACTGATGGAGGAGCTGGTAGGACACTTTCATTTATACTCATGAAAACACCTTTCCTTTGAGTTGTTGTCTTCAGCGATGCTCCTCTTCTTTGCTGGTGACTCTTTATCTGGTCACAATGATCACAAGTTCTCCACTTTTGACAAGGACCAAGATACCTGGGGAAATAACTGTGCCAAATATCATCTCGGGGATTTTGGTACAACAGCTGTCACAATGCAAACCCCAACGGTCTGTATTTGCTCATCTGCAGTATGTCTATAGGACGTTTCCAATCAGATGTCAAATAGACGTTTAGAAGATGTTCTAGGATGTTTAAGATTTAGAACCGTTTGTCAGATGTTTGTACACAGCAGATGCTTTCCAGATGAAACGAACTTTAACAAGACATCTTGCAGATGTACCTGTGCTATCTGGGGTGATGTTTGGTTCATCTGGAAGAATAACAGTAAGAAATCCATCATCATGAAGATCAAACGTGTGTTTTAGTCCTTTGTAGAAACGTTACAGTATTTCTCAGAAATGAACAACAAACAAATCATGTTACTTTCCTGTCCTCTGTTGTGTAACAGTAAAATTATAAGGTGTTTTTTTATGCATTGTGTCTGTGTAGATATTTTTATTTTCTTTTTTTTCTTTATAACAGACAGAAACGCTAAATGAAGAATTTAGTGGAATCACAGCTGCTGATAAACTGAAAAACCTCCTCTCTAAATGCAAGCCAATGCACATATTTTGTTTAAAGGTGCAACAGTGACAGGTATCTTCATTATATGAGTTGATTTGACATTTTGATATCACTGTTTCATGGAAAAAAGTCCTCCTGCCCAACACTACATAAAATAATAAATATTATTTACTATTTAATATATTATTAAATATTACCATTAATGATGACTTACAGGCCCAATTACACTTCTGAATTACAAATTGAAGCAAGAACATACTTTATTTAATGCCTAGGCTCCTGTCTATTGCACAACATGTCCCAACAATGGATTCTGTTCCACAAACACACATGTACTTCTATGGCCTTAAACCATCAATTTTGAACAAACCGTGTCTCATCTCTGCATGTGGAGTCACGCCAAGCTCACAAAATATGTTAAATACGTTCACTGGCCTTATGTTGACAAATTAATTATTTTTGTGGGAAAAAAAAGGATGTATGAATCTGACCAATCAGAGCAGAGCAGGCTTTTAGAAAGGAGGGGTTTAGAGAGACTGAATCCTTGATCAAACCCTTTCAGACACTGAGAAAAGAGCTGATGCTGCAGTGTATATTATGTAAATAAAGGTGTTTTTTTGACCTCGGATGCATGTAAACCATATTGCAGGAGACCTTCAAAACAAAATTAAGATCCTTTAAAATAATATAATAGGGGCATTTTAAATCATTGTCTGGACATGCGTACTAGTAAGGTGTTTCTTTTATGTAGCCGGTGAACTCAACAAGGTGCAAATTGCAGGTATAACAAGAATAAACGGCTGAATCTGTGCTTACAGGTGTTTTTAATGAATATGTGATACAAACATTGGCAGCTCCCCTTCTCAGGTGCCGCCCGATTTGACAAGGAAGTACATAAATTATGTTCCCGAAATAAAAATGTTGCACATTGCACATAAATTCACATTCCAGTATCATTAGAAAGCTGCCAATTTAGTTTGATTTAAGTTCAAATACACTGTAAACATAATTTGTAATTTGTTTCATGTATAAATATGTATGTGGCTGTATTAAATGAGCCTAAAAACACAATGAATCAGAAGCCACAATCAGCTTTCATTTCAAACCTGAGGATGTAAATACTAAAATCATTGTTATAAGATAAGACAGGTGCTTGAGCATTAGCTGAAGTTCATTGGGCCGTTAAACACACCACCGTGAATAACAGGGGCCTTTACGGTTCCTCCACTGGAGTTTATGGTAACTGTAACTCCTGCAGTTGAAGCGTTTGTAGCCGCTGCACCGGATGAAGCTCCGCCTTCAGCAGAAACGTCCTCTGGAACTGATGGAGACATAGAGATCAACTCTAAATCAATTTAAATCAAATATTCATAGATATAGATTAAAAAAAGTGTCAAAAAGTACCTTCCGGAAGTTTTCCCTTCAGTTGATCAGCAAGATCATTTTGATTAATTTTGCGTAACACTCTGATTGCAATCATACCGGCGTCTGAACCTCTGTACTGCTGCACCATGAGATCCACAACATCATGGCGATTAGCGTTCTCTAGCTTCCCACGAGGAATAGAGTTGCCTTGTGTCCCACCTTTTGGCAACTGCCATTTGAATTCTTTGAACTCTGCTTCCAGTAGCTCCTGAAGTGCTTCAAGAATCGCTGTTTCAGCTGCAGCCATTTTGTTTCACTATATAGGGAAAATAAAAAAATATAACTTGATCAGCCTCAGTGCAGACTCAGCTGGGTGAGCGAATATAACCAGCACAGTTTAAATTGTTTATGTGGTGCTAGCAGGGGAATCAGTATATTGCCATTTCATTTATAAACCTCATTTGCAGCTGAGAATAGACCCTTTTTCTGTTAGTAAACATTGTGACGTTTTTCTGTGGGCGGAGCTTAGGTGGAGGCAGAAAGAGTCCACTGACCGCTTCACTAACGCTAGCTATGAAGTTTGTTAGCTTGTTTTTTAATAATAACTGGAGAAATTCCGATTTTACCTGCATATGTAAGGTACAGGTGTACTGTCCAGGACCGCGATTGTTATTTGAAAAGGTTAACTTTAACGGACGAAACCAGCTTTCACTCAAAGGATGGACGATCTGACAGGATTCCCTTTGGTTGAGTGACTCACATCTAACATATATAGTAAAGACAAACTCACCGTGTCTATCTAGTCATGAAGATGTATTTCAATTTTAGCAGGCAACTATGTTTACAGCTACATTATTATTCCAAGCCACAATTAATCACAACAATGTATATACAATTACATATGATTAAACATATAAATCGTCAGTTTGTTGTTTTTCACACATGCACACAGACATTATTTCATACACGACATATACGTGAGATGCATAAGAAATCTTCAGAAGCGCCCATAACAACAAAAGACAATACTTTATTTAACCTTTTCTGATAAGAAGTGTGCGCTGCAAACGCAAGCATTTTTGACGATCGTTTCTGTCCAGGCCACTCATTTTATCTCGTTTAACCACAGCTGTCGTCATTTTTTTGTCTGGCATTGGCAGCAGGTATGCCTTAACATTTCAAATTGGAGCCTCTACAACATTGATTCTGGCACCCAACATCACAACAAGATTATATTTTTAGCTCCTTGTGTAGCCGAATCTGCGCTGGTTTGAATGGGCTGCCTCCAGTTTTAGCTTTGTTTTGTGACGTAATTGTGACATCGGCCCGGAAAGGGTCTATAGGGTTGCCACCTTCAGGGTGGCAAAATAAGAGACACCCATTCACACTGATTATTTCAACACCTGACAACTCAACAACAAAACAGAACAAGTAGGCTATGTGAATATTCAACACAAAAGATTTGATTATTTGATTTATTCCTAAAGAACTCCTCAAGGATATATCTGTGTGCTTTAAGCAGTCATTCTGTCTGGATCCAGTTATCACCTTTTAGACATTTCTGCACAATCTGCAGCTTTTAACCTGGATGGGATGAATTTTTAATCAGGACTACATTTTAAATAAACACGTGGTCAGAATTGTTGGTACCCATGGTAAATATGATCAAAGAAGGCTGTGAAAATAAATCTGCATTCGTAATCCTTTTGATCTTTTATTTTAAAAAATCAAATAAATCTAACCTTTCATTGGAGAATAAGAATTTAAAATGGGAGGAAATATCATTATGAAATAAATGTTTTTCTCTAACACACATTGGCCTCAATTAACGGCACCCTTTTATTCAATACTTTTTGAAACCTCCATTTGCCAGTTTAACAGCTCTAAATTTTCTCCTATAATGCCTGATGAGGTTAGAGAACACCTGACAAGAGATCAGAGACCATTCCTTCATCCAGAATCACTCCAGATCCTTCAGATTCACAGCTCCATGACGGTGCTTCTTCTCTTCAGTTCACCTCACTCATTTTCTACAGGGTTCAGGTCAGAGGACTGGAATGGCCATAGCAGAAGCTTGGTTTTGTGCTCAGTGACCCATTTTTGTGTTGTTTTTGAGGTTTGTGTTTGGATTATTGTCCGGTTGGAAGATCCAAACATGGCCCATTATAAGATTTCTAACAGAGTCAGTCACTTATTGATTTTTTATCTGTTGGTATTTGATAGAATCCATGATGCCATGTGTCTAAACAAGATGTCAGGACCTCCAGCAGAAATATAGGCCCACAACATCAAAAATACAGCAGTATATTTCATTGTACACATGGGGTACTTTTTATCCCTGTGTTCACCAAACCCATCTTGAGTGTTTGCTGCTAAAAGCTCATTTTTTAGTTTCATCTGAGCATAGAAGCCAGTCCCATTTGAAGTTACAGTCGTGTCTGGTAACTGAATATGCTGGAGATAGTTTTTGGATGAGAGCATGTTCTTTTCTAGATTTCTTTTTTCTTGAAACCCTCCCAAACAACATGTGGTGATGTAGGGGCTGTTTGACTATTTTTTTTTCAGGTTTTCTGACCCTGAAACTCAACTAATCTCTACAATTCTCCAGCTGTGGTCCTTGAAGAGTCTTTGGCCACTCAAACTGTCCTTCTCACAGTGCATTAGGACGATATAGACACACGTCCTCTTCCAGACAGATTCATAACATTTTCTGTTGATTGGAAATTCTTAATTATTGCCCTGATGGTGGAAATGGGGATTTTCACTGCTCTAGCTCTTTTCTTAAAGCCACTTCACTAATTTGTGAAGCTCAATTATCTTTTGTACATCAGAAATATATTCTTTGTTTTTTCTCATTGTGATGGATGATTTAGGGAATTTGGACTTTGTTTTCCCGCCTATTTATATTTCTGTGAAACAGGAAGCCATGGCTGGATAATTTCATGTTCATAATCACCCCTGGAGTGCTCAAAATTGTGAATATGAATGGGAATATATTTCAGAGATATTTTACTCTTATTTTGAATTTCTAGTGGGTACCAATAATTGTGTCCAATGTGTATTTGAGAAAAATATTTATTTCATAATGAGATTTTCCCCCATTTTCATTTGTTTTAGTTCAATGAAAGGTTAGATATTTGTGATTTTTAAAAAAATAAAAGATCAAAAGGATTAATAATGCGGGTTTATTTTCACAGCCTTCTTTGTTCATATTTACCAAGGGTACCAACAATTCTGACCACGTGTGTATTTGCCCCATTTTTAACTAAATTAAAAAATGTATATATTTTTATTTTAATTTCATAAATTGTATATGACAGGATTATTCATTATGTAGCGTATGAATGATAAATTAATAAATAACATTATTTATAATCTTCACATACTGCTAATAAAACACTTATAATCTTAATACCAATCTAAGTGACATTATTTATAATATTATTTATTTTTCTAAACTTTTCTACAAATATAATAATAAGCTCTGATAATATATGGAATTCTTTATCCAAAAAAAGGCTATAATGCAATCACGTGTAACCTTATAATTTAGTGTATAATTTAGCAAATTAATTATAAATAATTAAATAATTAAACAGTTTGTTAAAGAAATAAACTAATCAGAATTCAGAAAATCCAAGAAAAATTCTAAAATCCAATTTAAATGTATGTCAGTAAACTGACTGACATCGCAGTGATCGTCCAATCACGTTAAGTCTAAGTAGAAATCCTGCCATTTTTGCATTTTCTACTCCAAGATTTACGAGACGAGCTGCAGCTTAACTTTGAGCAAGAGTTAAAGGAAAATAAAAGTAGTCAAAGAGGATAAAATACGTGTTTATTTCTCTGGATTTTGGTGAGCACACATTTTGTTGTATGTAATTAGATGTGTACTGATATTCGAGTGAGAGAAAACGCAAGCTCAGTTCTTTATGACATACTGATACAATAACATGTATATGAGTCCCATATGTTCATATTGTGTGATGATTATAACGAGCTAAAAATATTTGGACTTTTTATTTAACAATTACCTCAAGTTAGCATCAAGTAGCTAGTTAGCTAGCCAGTTAGCATCAGCTAACAATATTTTTCAAATAGGCTATAATTTTGTAATTCATAATTATTGATTATATTATTTTTAATTTTAAGCTAAAACTGCCTGTATTGTGATTTTTCTGTAAATGTTTAAAGCAAATTGCTTTTTTCCTGTTAAAAATCGAATAACATGAAAACTCATACTTTGTTCATACTTGGTTTATAATTTATGTCACTAAAACTATAACTAATCTAGACACATTTAACTTTTGTTTCACAGAAAAAATTACACAGTCCTTAAGGGGGCGTTTTCAGCACTCTACCCCACTTTATTTTGTTTGTGTTTTTTTTTTTTGCATAATGTCGACTGAGTGTCAAGTTAAAGTGGAAATGTCACTGATTAGCAGGCTGACAAACATGTACTGTTATTGAAGTAGAACAGTGAATTTGATATGCTTGTGAACTTAATGCCTATATGCAGATTTTTTTTTTTCTCTTCATGTTGGAACAAAGTTCATTTCAATTAGAGGAGATGCCAGACGAATGCTGACTGAGGTGAACCAGTCAAACTAACCCAGGAGCGAGGTAGGACAACATACTGATTATCTGCTAGTTTTGCTTAAATGGATTAAAGTTTTGTTTTTCTTTTTCTTCGAGATACTTTTTTTTTTTTACCTTACATTTTCGTACCACACAGAGTTTTCTAGAACTGTGGAATTTAATTTTTTTTTTTTCCCGGTGAATCTATCGATTTGAACAGAAACCAATGAACTGACTGAACTGAATCCTATTATTTTGAATTGAAGTGATCTGAACTCTTTTGAACAAAGTATTTTTTTGTTTTGTTTTGTACTGAATTAATGTCAACTGAGTTGAATTTTGAAATTACTGACTTGAGTCTTTTGCATTGAATATGTTGAACCTAATCTGTTTTAATTGAATTTACCAAAATTACTGTATTGAAGAGAGTTTATTGAATGAAATCTATTAAAAAAATCGATTTGAAATCTATTCTCGAATTTCCTGAATTGTTTATTTTGTAACATTTTTGAATACCAAAGAGTTATTTTTGATGTTTTTAGATGACCATGTCAAACGTTAGGTTGTGAACTCAAATTTCATTAAAGATGACATTTTGATGTTGTAAGGCTGCAGTGTATAAACCCTATAGTTATTGCTTGCACCCAGATTAGTGCATGAATAACTGTTGTGAATTGATTTGAATTTCTTCTATTGTGATCTTATATTCAAACTGACACTGTGAATACTGTTAAATAACTACTTTATTTTTTTTTAAATAATCATCAACTTATTTTCATACAAGACCAAAGCTGTTTAATTTACGCCTCCTGAGTCGAACCTACTCTCCTACAGATATTAATATATCGTCAGTGCTTATCATGCGACACGGGTGTTACACATGCGCAGATGAACTTCTCTACTACTTATTGTGAAATTGATTTCTTTTCATTTGCTATTAGTATTCTCCACACTGTGAAATCCTTATGAGTTTATTCGGCTATGTGTAGGTCTATGTAAAGCCTTTTAATACAGGTACAACCCTAGCTGTGCATGTGACAGATCAAGACTGTAATACTAGAGTCGACCACATCAGGTTAAGATATTTAATATTTTTGAATATTTCAAGTTGCATCAGGGTGAATTGCTACTTATTTCCTAATTTCCTTTTGAACTGGCATGTATTTTGTATACTACAAATCAGAGATTCAAGATTCGTAATATGTGGAAAGATATATAGCAGCTTTATCACCAAACCATCTGAGCTATTGGTGCTTGGACCCCGATGACTATGACTGCCTTTGAGTTTATTACTTAGTTGTAAAAACGAGCCCTAAAGGGCAAGGTGAAATTCTTAGCACATATTTGAATGACTCACGCCTCAATCACAGATCAAATATTTGTCTGAATAAATGATGTGGTTTGTATGTTGGTTACAAATGTGTAGTGTTAAAGATGAAAGGCTACCTTTCATTAGCTACCTTCCGTTTGAAACCAACATCACTGTGAACACACACACACACACACTTTGTGTAATTAGACTCAAAGAAGTTACTGAAACATTGTGACAACAAATTTATATCCAAGGACTTAAATGAGGTTAATGTTGTACTTACAAAGATGATCGTAAAGTTGCAGTCTTCACTTCCTGGTTTCTCGCGTCGCTCGGTTTCACTTTTGCTCTTACACCTCCTGTAGATAAAAAAACCCTCCTCCTCTGTCTGCGCTATGTTGTTTCCACATTTCTTAAAAAAACTAAAAAACATCTGTCCAATAAGGAAAAAACAAGATTTGTATTATGAAAATGAGCTGTTTTTAATCAAACTTTTCGATGCATTAAGAATATACGCTGCTTTTAACATTTTTTTTTTTTTTTTTTAGCTTAAGATATTTATTGTTACACATATGTTTAAAGTTCTGTACAGTGATAGTGGTTATCTGGTAATTTGTGTAAATGGAGACTGAAAAGTTGGAGGATGACATGCCCTGCAGTTACATGTGATATACTCTGTCTAAAACTACTTTTTTTATAAACTACATATATATATATTAGGAGTGTAACGATACGTGTATTCGTATTGAACCGTTCGGTACGAGGCTTTCGGTTCGGTGCGCATTACAAACCGAACAATTCGTTGGACTAATCCTATTACGTTTGGAAAATAAGAGCATAAAGTGTGTGAAATATCAGTGCCACTGCGCTCAACAACGCAGCCAAAACGACTAACAGGCAACGTGCTGTCTGCCTCCGCTTAATAACCTCCCCTTGCTGGGGTGCGTCGAAAGATGATGATCTTGTATCGACGATAGCCAGAGATATTGTCAAAAACATCAATTATTGCCAATCTTAAGAGGATTTGACATTCCCAATTAATGTAGGCCTGTTACATTCTTATTTTTATTAGGCCTAATATTATTATTATTATGAAGTTATTATTAAATTAATTTGCCCCGCAATAATTAACGCATAACTGAAGCGCTGCGAGGATAAGATTAGGCTATATTTACTCCTCAATTAAAATGTTTTTAAAAAAGGTATTTTAAAACAGGTCTATTAGTCTATAGGCTATAAATTATAGAAATAAAATATTAACACTGCAGTCATCAATAAAAGCACCTTTTATTTCAAGCACCGACTTTCAAAAACAACCTGTTTAACAAGAAAACTTGTTTTATTTTTTCAATATGTACAGGCCATAAGAGAAATATATGCATATGCGTGCATGCGGCCCGTCACAAATCCAAATGCGGCCCACCATGCTGAATGTTACAGTCTATGTGCTGAACATAATTAAAAATAACTTTGTTTTACAATTCATTTTAGGTTTTACATTAAAAATGTACTAAAATATAAGCTATAATGTTTTTATGTAAAATAATTTTGTTTTTCATATTATTTTCAGACATGAGCAGACCTATGTACTCACGTAATTAATGTTACACATTTAACAAACACTTACAAGCACGCACTTTGGCAGAATTCAATCAATTCAAAAGTCATCAGCAGTCATTAGTTCTGTAAAACTGAGCATCAGAATGGACAAATTTCTTAAAGGGATAGTTCACTTTGAAATTAAATTTGGTACTATCAGCTTACCCCAAGGGCATCCAAGATGTAGGTGTCTTTTTTTCTTCAGTAGATCCAATTTTGATGTTTTTAGGTCAACCGTTCTAGTCTTCAGTCATATAATGGCAGGTAAGGTCACTGTCTCTATAAGAGTAAAAAGAACATGCACAGAGAAATTCAAAAATTCCCCATGTAACTACAATTGATGGCCTAAGACACGAAACGAGCGGTTTTTGAGAAAACAAACAGTATTTATATCGTTTTTTACCTCTTGTACACAACCAGTCCAAGTGATTAGTGCGCCCCATCCGGTGTGTGACGTGTGTGTGCGCGCGCTCTGGCTCACGCTGCATTCACACGGGGCGTCCACGCTTGACGGAGGGTGTGTCTGAAGCGTGTCTGACGCAACTTTTCAAGCGCCAACGGAGGCGTCAGCCAATCAGATCGCCTCAGCAAATACCCAATCCCGTTCATGCAACACCAGAGAAGTATGTGATTGGTTGTTGTTTGACGGCGCGTGACGCTTCAGACACGCCCTGTCAAGGTTGACGCCGACGCCCCGTGTGAATGCAGCGTGAGCCAGAGCGCGCGCACACACACGTCACACACCGGATGCGTGTGCGCACTCAGATCACTTGGACATGGTTGTGTACAAGAGGTAAAAAACGATATAAATACTGTTGGTTTTCTCACACAAACCGCTCGTTTCGTGTCTTAGGCCATCAATGTGTAGTTACGATGGGGAATTGTTTAATTTGGATTTCTCTGTGCATGTTCTTTTTCCCTCTTATAGAGACAGTGACCTATACCTGCCATTATATGACTGACAGACTAGAACGGTTTGACCTAAAAACATCAAAATTGGATCTACTGAAGAAAAAAAGACACCTACATCTTGGATGCCCTTGGGGTAAGCTTATAGATACCAAATTTTAATTTCAAAGTGAACTATCCCTTTAAGGGAGAAAATGAAATGTGGAAAATGCCAGCGAAGGAACGCATTCAAACAAGATCGTCGCAGCATCAGCAGTGAAGAGAGTGCTGGACTTTCGGTTTGCCCCGCCACTCACTTGAAGATGTTCAGGCAAAAAGAAACACTCATTGGCTACTACGAAGCAATCATCCTTAATTACAGAAATGTGACAAAACATCTCTGGTGAGAACCTCAGATTATTAAATTCGAAAATGCTTTCCATATTTGGATCAACATAGGCTACATTTGTGAACGCACACTTTCTGCAATGTTGCGCGTCAAGTAACGCTTCCGTGCGCGTCTTACAGACTGCAACTTACAATCACAACTTCATTGTGCTGTTACTCCTTTCGAGCAGAATTTCACAAAATTGGTCAGCTCCCGACAGCATCAGGTGTTTTATTAATGGTGAGTAGAATTATTTATTTATTTATTTCAATAAATTTAGTCGTTTAGATATCATAATATTTAGGCTATAAATAATATTATAAATCTGGTTGGTTTGTATTGATGACGTAATATGTAAATGAGATGCGTGTGGCCCGTGAGACTTGCACTTGGACCATAGTGCGGCCCGGTGGAAAAAAAGGTTGAGAACCACTGGCCTATATCGTTATCAGCATATGTTGAAGTAGATTCGTCTCTCTTGGTCTCTGAGAGAATATGCGGCATCAGATGCCGAAAGCTCTGTCATTACTCACACATTCCGTTACTTTCACTTTCTGTTTATAGTGAATTGACTGCGATTAAGACTTTCACCGGCATAAATCTTGGGCAAAGTTTGCAAGTGTGCAAACCCTGGTGCAAACACGTGCTTGTGTGATATCCATTGGCTCGCCTTCATGGTTTAAAACAGAAATATTTCCAACATTGCTACGTAACCAATTGCCCCGTCCCCCGTATCGAAAACATACCGTACCGTGACACCACTGTGTCGTATCGAACCGAACCGTGAATTTTGTGAACCGTTACACCCCTAATATATATATATATATATATATATATACATACATACAGTACATACATACATACTTATACTGTATGTGTGTGTTTGTTAACATGCTCAAGACCAATTTTCTTTATAATTTCAGAGTTTATTGGTAATGCAAATGTTAATAAAAAGCATGCATGTTAAAAAAAAGGAGCATTTATGTATACATTTGTGTAACACCAGTCATCTGAAGATCCTTACAGTAATACTGTATAATCATACATGTACACCTATTACCTGGAAATATACAAAATAGATGCATTTGAAAAGAAGTAATCGATCCTGGAATTGAGAAATTGAGCTCAAGTTTCAATCATTCAGCAGCTTTTGTAGTCCAGTTTTTCTAAACCAGGGGTCTTCAGTAGACTTTAAAAGGGGCCTCAAGATGACTTAAAGTTATTTAAAAACAACAAAAAATCAAGATAGTTCTTATTTCAGTTTACCCCTTTAACCCATTTCCCCCCTTTCCTCCATTGATTAGCCACACAGTTAAACATTTTAGTGTGAAATTCCAGGTTAATAACTGCAGTACTTTCACAGTAATTTGGCAGAAAATAACCCGGCATGCACAGTAAATGTCTGACTACATTATTGTAAAATAATATTCTTTAACCCTATACTTCTTGGCATTTTTTTCAATGCTGGATTCTCTTTTTCCCTTTAGGAAGACCAAATTTAAAGTGTGATTTCTAGACGTGGAAAATTAATTGAAATGAATAAAAATCATATTGGGCATTTTATGAAGAATTTGTGTTTTATTACTAGTCATGCCAAGCTTTTTCATTGGTTAGAAATTAATTGTAAGTAGAAAGTTTTTTTTTCCATTTTTTTTTTTATCCTTAATATCAAATATTCAGGTTAAGCGCTCCAGAAATCCCTGCATTAGCTTCATCAGAGACCTTTGGTAAATCCTTGAAGAAGAAGACACTCTCATTGATATCATCTGATCTTACTTCACTTCTATACAGTTTCTCATAAAAGCCAATTGCCCTCCTAATCGCTACAGGATTGGACAACAAAATTCCTTCCTCAGATTGCAAAGCATGAATGAATCTTTTTTTGCCCATTTTTTTTCTTTCAAGACTAAAAAAAAAAACTTGGAAGGTGCATCCATTTGATCAAGTCTAACAAATCTTGACCGGACCAAAGCCCCCTGTGTTTTAACCCCTAATAATTCTGCTAATTGATTCTTTCTTTTAGAAAGAATTTTCAAATAACTTTGTTGTTTTGTTGATTCTGCCAATTCTTGTATCTTAATTATATCAGTCTCTAAGTCTTTCATTGACTGATTTAAAGCTTTGGTACTGTTGTGAGCATACTGCTGACAATACTGTTAAATCTGTACCTTACCAAAATCCCACCATTTTTGTAAAGATTGAAAATATGCTTTTTTTGTTCTGTAATCATCCCGAAACAATTTAAAAGTGCGTATAAACTCCTTATTATCCAGCAAAGTTAAATTAACGTGCCAGTAAGCACTTTTAGGCTTCAAAATAAATAGAACACTGTACCATGCAATGATAAACCAACAGGAATATACAACAATTTTTAAAAATACCAGCGTGATGCTTAAACACATAAAATCTATCCAATCTTGCCAGAGATAAGACATTATCATGTGCATGTGACCAAGTATATTGCTTTTTATCCTCATGAAAAAAACTCCACACATCACTTAACTCATGCTTATTAATTATTTGAATGAGACATTTTCTTGAAGGCATATGGGGTTCAATATGGTTTCTGTCACAATTACTCACTGTACAATTAAAATCACCTCCCAAAAATAGATAATCATCATTGGAAACATTTTGTAAAACAGAACATAGTGCATCTAAAAAAACAGTCTTTCAATTGTTGAGTTGGGGACATACACACAAATAAAAACAAAATTATAATTCTCCACTTGTGCTTTCACTTTTAAAAATATACCCTTTACAAACTCTTCAACTTGGTACGAGATTGGATTAAAAGTTTTTTGCAAATAATATTGCTACACCTCCACCTAATGTGGCATTGTGGCTAAAAAAAGATAAACCTTCCCATTCCTTTATCCAATCATTTACATTATTCACATCACTATGCGTTTCTTGAATGAAAGTGACATCAATTATTTTCTGTTTGATCATTTCATACAGCTCAGCTCTTTTTCTATAATCTCTAGCACCATTAACATTCAAGGAGGCAATACGCACCTCAGCCATACGAAAATAAATAAACACCCAAAAAAACACAAGCATCCCCAAATTAGTACTCGTAGTCCTCATTTTCATTTAAATCTATGCCAACTTTCCTCACAATCTTTTTCAAGCGGTAAACTTCCTTATTTGAAAGGCACCTTTCAGCCATTAGGCTTTTGGCTTTATCATGAAACTGCTTCAGATCAGGGAAATATTCCTTTACAATCACACCTCTTTTGTTGTTTGTGGTATTAAGAAAACGTTTTATGTCATCAACCTCATAGCTTCTGCCAGTGGCGGACTGGGACAGTAATTCAGGCCGGGAATTTGACTCCACCCCAGGCCACCTCTGCTGCTGCAGTCACCACCACCCTATTCATGTGTCCACCGGACTGCAAAATAGCTAACCCTGTTAGTTGATGTAACAGGTAGACTACCAGACTTAATATAAATGAATAAATAAATGAACCCTCAAAAACTCACTAGGAATACACCATCTATACTACCACACCAAAGACAAATATAAAATTGGCTTACACATTTTAGAAAAGGGATAATAAGATACACATTCACATGTTGAAATATTTATATTTTATGTATTTCCAATTTCTCACGTCAAGTCATTGACTTAAGTCAATGCTCAATATCAAAAGTATCAGAAACACAAACACAAATAAACTTATCAAAAGCTACAACAGTGTAAGTAACAGATAACAATGGTTACTCAATTAGGGGCAGTCGTGGCCTAATGGATAGAGAGTTGGATAGAGACCTAATGGATAGAGACTTGTAACCCGAAGGTCGTGGGTTCGAATCTCAGGTCCGGCAGGGATTGTAGGTGGGGGGAGTGAATAACCAGCACTCTCTCCACCTTCAATACCACGACTGAGGTGAGACCCTTGAGCAAGGCACCGAACCCCCAACTGCTCCCCGGGCGCCGCAGCATTGGCTGCCCACTGCTCCAGTATGTTCACTACTGTGTGTGCGCACTTGGATGGGTTAAATGCAGAGCACAAATTCCAAGTATGGGTCACCATACTTGGCCACACACCACTTCCCACTTCCCTTCAATAATGGCATAACAGACCAGTAAGAGCTGCACTACTAGTACACCAGTAGGTGGCACAGTTGCTCTCTGCCATCTTGTCAATTATGTCATCTTTATCAAGTTCCATAAGAATCTCCTTCTCTGTTGCCATCAAAAGGAATGTTTCTCTTGACTGAGGGAGGTTCTCAGACAGTTCTTCACTAACTCACAGGCAACCTGAGTAATAGATAGTGTGAGGAGGAACTTGTAGCCCAAACCAATGATGTGATAAGCATCAGTAAGCAGATTGTACTGAGACAAGAGGAGGTAGCAGCATATTGGACAGTTTTTGCATGTGGAACAACTTCTACTCACAAACTCCACACTTTCATCAGGAACCTCAGAGCCTTCCCCTGCTTCATCACTAGAGGCAGCACCCCTAATGTTGTAGTTCTCCATTAGTGATTGTTTCAGTATTTCCCAGTGCTGTGCAAGGCTGATCAGTTCAGCCTGCAATGTCCCAACACTGGCACGTTCATCAAATTGCAGTAGGCATATTTGCTGAGCTCCTTCATGGCTGTCCCTGGAATGCCTTTTTCTCTGATTTCAGGGAAGTTCCTAGGATCCATGCAGGAGATATCTGTACACAGTACTGCATTTTCTGCATAACGGCTATGAAAGCTTTCATTAACAGTATCCAAGATCACATTGTGGATGTTGATTTTGTAATCAATCTCTGCATTAGCAATGGGCTCATCTTGTGTCAGCTCACCTGGTTGCCTCTTGTGTTTTCTAATTCTCTTCTCTGGGAGAGCAGTCTGAACTTCAGCATCACTGTCCTGAAGCTTCTCCAGAATGCCATTGGCCCATTCAACAAAGTCATCTGCTGCCCTCTTCACACCCTCAACGTCCCGGGCACACTTTCTCAAGCTATCCTCTGTTCCTGTCACCAAGTGCAGTGCTGAAGCAATATCCATGCCACTTGTTTGTAAATATTTACAGAGAGGGGTTGTCTTCTCAAAAATCCTGGGGAAAATCTCAGCTGTCAGTATGGTTTCATACTTTAGGAGAGCAGCCTTGCACCCTTGGGCCTTATTTCGGATTACAGGTTTCATGGTCACATCATTTTCAATTTTTTCCAGTGATGACCAGATCTGTGTAAAGTGCATGGTCAGGCTTTGCAAACCTTCCAAATACTTTCCTCAAGGCCTCATCTTTGGCCCACCAGCGTGTTTCACCATTTACACCAAGCCGTCTGTGTCTCTTGTCCTCACTGTTTTCCTCCCATAGCTTCATGCGCTTGTAGTAATCACGAATGAACACTGCAATGTCATTCAGTAGTGAGAAAGGGGACTCACTTGCCACAACAACCCCTGTAGTGTCAGCTAGAACAATGTTGAGGACATGTGAGTAACACCATATGTGCACTTGGCTTAGGTGATGCTCCTGTGAGCAATGCAGAGAAACCTTTGTATTGTCCCTGCATGTTTGCAGCTCCGTCTGTCAGCTCCGTCTCCGTCTGCATTACCAATGTACTTCTTGATGTCTATGTCCATCTCCTCTAGGGTCTGTTTCACAAGCTCCACAAAGTACTGTCCAGTTGATGACTCGCAGTCAATGACTGCAATGAGTTTCTCGCGGACAACATCAGTAACATATCGCAGAACTACTGCACACTGGTCTTTGGATGTTAAATCCTGAGTTGTGTCGATTTGTATTGAGAACATCCCTGCCTTTCTCACTTCAACAGCAATTTTCTGTTGAATCATATTTCTTATTAATCCAATTACTTTATTTACTGTTGTTTTGGACATCAAAGTTACCATGGACCCTCTTCCTTTAGTTCTCATCTGCTTCTTTCTCTTCTCAATACAATCACTTACATGTTCTTGTAGGCAGACATCGTACTTGCTCAGCAAGAGTATGAGCTCAAGAAAGTTACCATGATTGATAGCCATGTTTTCAAGGTCATATGTAGCTTCATGGCTGTGCCCTCTGTAGCTTAGCCCACATTTATCAATGACTTTCACTACATCAATCACACGTTCCAGGACCTGCCTCCTCTTTCTAACCTGGTCTCGATGAACGATAATTTGCTTATCAGTCAGAAGAGTATGGATGTCTGCTTTGTTGACTCTAAGAAAAAAGGCTTCTGCACTTTCTCTATGGATATTGCTTCTCTCATGTTCCTGTACTCTCTGATGGGCATGTTTCCAGGCCTGCATACCTCCTTTGACAAATGCACTGTCGCTGCCTAAAGGTTTTGCAAATGCAAGGCATACTGAGCAGAATAGGGAGTGATTACTTTCATTGTATGTCAGCCATTTCCTGTTTGTGCCATCTATTGAGTGGAATACATCAGGAATGGCTCTTTCAGTTGTTTGAATTGGGTGATACTTAAAAAATAAATCAACATCCTTAGACTGTGGATGGCCAAAATAATCAAATGGAGTATCAAGGCTTTCACTGTCTCTTTCATCTTTCCCTGAATCCCTATCTCTCTCACACTGCACATCTAGTTGCTCTGCAATATGAAATAAGCACGTTCAATAATCTATACTTATATTAATTGTACATCCATCAATTGTATGTCCCCATGATCACAGTCCTACTACTGATGATCTTATAAATCATAAAAGCACATATTGGTCTAAGAGTATAGCCTGCATGTTTAGCTTTGCTTAGCTTAAACTTTAGTTTACCTGAAGGTTCCTGCTCTGACTCAAAAGCTGAACTGTCCACCCCCTCTAGTTCAACAGCAGTAGTTCCGCTGCTTCTGCTTCCTTTGTCACCTTTTCAAAATAAATAAATAAACATTGTAGGCTACATATTGTAATGGAAAATCAAAATTTCTGGTCAAATTTGGCACAAAAAAATACTGTATCCCCATCTCTAAAACATTGTGCTAGTGTGTCATTAAGATGTTGCAACATGCTCTTTTAAAACATATTTTTTTGTGAACAACATTTGCTTGGACGAAGTGGACTTATAGCTAGCCATGCTGTAGATGCGCGTGTGTAGGTAATTACATTTTTATTTATTTAAAATAATAATAATAATAATAAATATTGACTATTTTACTTCTACACCATCTACTTGATTTTTTTTATTTATTATATAAAAACCTTGACCCACTAACACTAGCACTCTCTATTATTCTATCTACTTTTTATTATTTTTTATTTGTTATAAAAAAATGCTACATGTTCTGCATTAGACTAAACGAGACTCAGCACAGCAGCACTTACATATTGTTGCTCGTTTGTTGGTTTGATTTTATCTATTCTAAGTCGCGTTGGATGAAAGTGTCCGTCTGCCAAATGATTATGTAAATATAATGTAAATGTAATTCTGACCAACCTGCTCCCTTACTGGCGAACATGGCTGGGATTTTGCAGCAACTTGCTGCGTCTGTGGCCAGGGCTTTTCTCCTTTTTATACGCTCCCTCTCTGTTCCTCCTTTGCGTTTACGCTCCATTTTTTGCATGATTTTCTAAGATATAGGCTGCCTCTGGATATAGCCAATTAGGCAGTGTGTCGCTGACGTTAGGTCATGTGGTGGTGTCATTTTCACTCCGCGATTGCCTGATTCGTAGATTGAGAGGTCCGTCAATTAATTCGTAGTTGCATAACAGCCTATCGCATGTCAGGCTGATCGACTGCACAGCGGCAGGCCACCGGGAAATGTCCCGGGTGCTCCCGATGGCCAGGCCAGGCCAGGTGTAAGCGTTTCATCTATGATTATACCGGGCGCAACCACTTGATTCGCCCTTTCCACCGAATTTAACAAAATCACGATCGCGTTATTCATTCTGGATGCAGAGAGAATGTTTTGATGACCAACAACCTCTCCACACTCGCCACGGATACTATTTTAACTCTGTGACGTCGTGTGAGGAAATCAAACCCAGTCTCACCCGAAGCTGCCATGCTCTCTAAGAAAGCAGGCAGCACAAGCGCACACACACACACACACACGCGTGTTAAATATTAAATCAGACAAACAAACTTAGAAGAAAAGAAAAGGGGGAAAAAGAAACACTTCAAAAAAACAAAAACACGCGCTCACACTCACTATGCCCTAACACACGCTCCACAAACGCCGACGCATGCACAGAGAGAGAGAGAGAGAGAGAGAGAGAGAGCTCTTCTTTAAGTTTGACCACCAGCTCCACACAGATAAAGCAGAATGATGCAGATCTGTGATGATAAACTCCTCATATTTAACCTGCTGCTCCTCATGTCAGGTGAGAGTTATTCTGTGTCTCTCTAACAGTCTGTCTGTTCTCAATCAGGTCCGTGTTTGCACTGAGCTGTGTTTCTCTTCATGTTTTTATAGTCTTGGCATGTGAGACGAGTGAGATCTTGACTTTCACTGCACATGAAAGAGGGAAAGTTGAGATACGGTGCCCATATGAGTCTAGATATAAGGAAGATAAGAAGTATCTCTGCAGAGGAGAATGCCCAACAGTGAATAAAGACAAGCTTGTTGAATCTGAATAAGCAGCTAAAGACGAGAGATTCTCTCTGAATGACAATAAATCAGCCCAGATCTTCACCGTCACCATCACTGATCTGAGAACAGAGGATCAAGGCCAATACTGGTGTGGTGTAAAGACGGGATTGTTTCAGTTTGATTATAACAGAGAGATTTATCTGGAAATTAAACATGGTAAGTCAGAATATACTGTATGTGTACACATACTTTATATGGTGTAAAATATATAAATGAAACTAATATAACATTAATATACTCAAAAGAAATATAAGAGAGGTCTGTTTGCATGTATGACAGTATTATATGTTCTGAAAGATGTAGATAGTTGAGATATCAGAAACCACAGTATCCTCTGCAGATGCTGAAGAGCAAGTGTTCATACCACACACAACAATACTGACCCACATCACTTCCTGACACATGTATAAATAAATTTCAGAGATAAAACCAGTAACATATAAGACAGTCGATTTAGATGTTGACATCTAGCAATTCAAAAGTATAAGTACTCTTTAGTGAAAGACAAGTAGCATTGGTAGCAGTATTTGATATTTATTACATGATCACTGTTTGTTATTAGAGCAGCCAGTGCTGAGCAGAGCAAAAACAGTTGACATGAATAACACTACAACATAGTATTTGACAAAACAGCCCAAGCTTCAAGGATGGAGATAGTACTGATGTGCAATAATGAGATACTAAATTCTCTGATTTATGTTCTGTTTTAGTGTCCCGAGTGTCTGGTGTGACTGGAAAACATCTTTATATTCCCTGCCGTTATGAAAGCGAACTGAAGAACAATGTCAAATTCATCTGCAAAGAAAGCAGCACGTCCCTCTGTGGGAAATCAGCTATCAAAGTTTCATCAGAGAACAAGAGTAATGGACGATTCTCTCTGAGAGATAATGTGTCTGCAGGAGTCTTTACTGTGAACATCACTGATCTGACAGAAGAGGATTCTGGGATATACTGGTGTGGAGCTGTACAGAGAGGACTATAGGCTATATCACATATATAAAATTATAAAAAATGCCGGTTGCAGGTGTTCCTGTGGCTCAGTGGTAGAGCATTGCGTTAGCAGCGCAAAAGGTTGTGGGTTCGATTCCCAGGGAACACACATACTGAAAAAAATGTATAGCCTGAATGCACTGTAAGTCGCTTTGGATAAAAGCGTCTGCTAAATGTAAATGTAAATAAAAAATGCATTTTATGGTGAAAGCAGTCAGCAGGATAAGCATTTGCGATGTGCTATTCCCACATCTGCGCCCGCGACCTCACCTCATGTTTGCGGCTGAATACAAATGATCCTAATTGATGGACAATAGGCTATACCCGGGAAAAGACATCAGCAGTCCGACGCAGAGAAAAGACAAATAAAAAAGCCCAAGATGAAGCCCGTGCATGACTTTCAGGTAACTTACGTTCATAATCCTTTGAAACTTTTTTGGCTGTTGATGTTAACGTTAATAACACCACCGCATCTGCCTTAATATTCTAGTTTCCATGACTTAAAGTGCATTATTTAAAAACAATGAGGCAATAATGATTGGTTAATTAATAATAATAATATGGTTTCATTGAATAACACTGTTAAAATACATAATGTAATACAAAATTAACAATTAATGTACACTACATTATTACAAATGCCTGCAAAGGGCGCCAAAGGCCTGGTCATTGCTGCTATTACACTTACAGGATGATCAAATCCTTGTTTAATATTGACCAAACATTTAATTCAAATATCCACTTAATCTTTAATTGTTGACCACCTTTTTGCGATAGAAATGCTACAGCCTCTATAATTTCTTCAACAAAAACATGTGGACATCACATTCACAACCCTTACCAAAATAAACTATGGTTTTATCATAGTAAAACTGCTTAATTTTCTTTTGTGATTTCTGAATGCTTGAGACAATAAAATCAATCAGACAACTGTTAATAAAATCATAGCCATAGGTAGGCTAACTGTCTAGCTACAACTGTAGTTTATAAATAATACAATTTAATTATAATTTATTTATTTACTTTTATATTTTATTAAAGGTTTATTTGGATCCCTTTTAGTAGTTTTTTTTTTAACTTCGGCGATATTTGAGGGAAGGGGCAAAACAATACAATTCTGCTTAGGGCACCCATTTGGCCAGCAGCGGCCCTGACCGCTATATTCCTCCACACCCCAGACATCAGTGAAGTGTTAATAACAGCTTAGTCATAGGGAAAGTTCACAAGTCATATAAAATGTCACATGACCTTGTGCCAAAATGTAAAGCTGTAAAATTGAAGCTGCATTTATTTATTTCTATTGAAATATACAAAAGTATTGCTTATACAATCTGAAGTATTTTTTATTCCTGCCATATCTGCAATAACTGCATAAACTATGGACTGTCACACAGATTATGTTGATGCCATCATTTATAAATGTTGTAAATGTGACCCAATGATTATTCTTGCTTCTGTACCACTAAAGAAGTGAGTTTCATCATGTGTCTGTTTGAGGTGGATGTTAATCTCTATGCAACCATTTATTTGTGGATTCTTATCATCTTTACCTCTATTGACCATACTGTTGCTTATCTCAAGTGTGTTTTTACTCTGGTGACTGTCTTTCTTCTCTTATTTCAGGCCACTCATACTGTCTGTCATTATGAAGAGATCATTTGCACATATAATCATTCTGACTACAGTTCGGCCCTTCCTGTATTTGATGAACGTGAGTCCTATAATACTCTCGCCTATTCCACCATCATATTTCAAACTACACACTATTCAGACAGGACTTCAGATGGGCCGGAAACAAGCGACTCTGCAACTCTTAGTCCATAAAAGACTGTGAAGATTCATGGACACCAGGGGCCTCGTTTATAAAGCGTGTGTATGCACAAAACCAGCCCTGAAAGAGGCGTACGCCACTTCCTACACAAAAGGTGTGATTTATAAAAACAAACTTGACGGGAAAATTTGCGCACATGCATGCAAACTCTGACCCATGCGTACAAACTCTTTTTCCAGGAGTGAGAAAATTAATGAAGTAAAAACAACAATTGTAAGCTGTTTTCATGTCGATATACACATTAAATATTCCACTCTCATTAATGGAGATAAGGACTGAAATTACATAAAGTCATTATGCAGAAGTTAATTATATGAATTTAGACCTATTTGTAGTGGATGCGTTTGATCACTTTACCTCTTTTAATGACAGCGAGGAGTGCTATATAATAATTCATCTTTAAACTAAACTGCAGATCTCATGTTATGAGAAAATTATTTTTTTAGCGAGAACAATGATAAATGATGTGCACTTACTTCAACATTATGGATTCGGTGGTCGAACGGTCCATTGTCTGGTTTGAATAGGTCCAATGATAATAGCTTACTGTACAATTGCAGCTGCACAGAGGTGCTGATGTCGTGTAAAGGCATCTCCACAACATTATGAAAATAATACCACTGTATTTGAAGGATAGGATACAACTTGAAGAAAACGGTAAGATTTACACGTTTCCTTTTTAAAATACTTTGTTAGTGACTCGCCGAGTCAGACCATTTTGCACTGCAATAAATCCTATCTGTTTCCACTAAAAATAGCTAAAATATGTTCACCTTATCAGCAAAACTGCATAAATTTAGTTTGATTTGAATTGTTTAAAACAATTGAAATACTATTTGGCCAGTGTAAAATAATTAGATCAACTCTATTCTAATATCAGTTTTTGTTTTTATTATGATATATTTATTCTAAAACATAACAAGGATATTCAATGATTTTTGCAATAAAAATTAATGCATGGCACAAATGGATTTTATAGTCCGTATCTCATATTTCCATAATGTCTTGTACCTTTGACGATGTTAAACATGGTGTCACGTGGATGGGAATCTGCATGGAAATTATATGCAGATGAGGTTATGCATAGTAAAATTAGGGGTTGTAAGATCCATATATGGTGTTTTCTGGGAGGAGACGGGGTGGAGATGCACGTACGCACAATCTTCCCATGACTGGGATTTATAGAAAGGGATTTTTGCGCAGGTTCCGGCTTATGCATGGTTTTATAAATCTGAAAACTTTTGTGCGTACATGCAAAATCTAGCTTTTGAGCGTACGTACACTTTTAGGATGAAAACTACGGAGAGTTTTATAAATGAGACCCCAGGTTGATTAACAGTTCAACTGTTTGGTTATATATTTGAATCTGATGGACATTTATTTATTCCAGAGTCTTCTAGTCTTGTAGAACAATAAACTAAACCAAGTACATTGTGAAAAATTCAATTAGTGGAGAAAGCAAATGCTTCCTAATGATACTGAAAACATATTTGTCAAGTTGTATAAATCTGGTTTTCCACTTAAAATAAAGAGATAATATTATTTTGTCTGGTTAAATATAATTTAGGCCTTAGGATTAATATTTCTTAGGCTATCAGTGAGTGTTTAAGACTGACAACCACATTTAGAGGTTTAAGACTCTAAATGTCCTGGTCACGCAATAACCTCTCTAATGAATAAACAAATTCCAACCCCAAGTGGACCATGCTCCAGTAGAGAAGTCAGAAAACCAAGATGGAAATGTCCATTGTTAGCAATACCAGTTGATTAAAAACACATAAAAAGCAATATTTTGCACAGATAATGCTATAGTATTATGTCCACAAATAGAGGTTGGATAGTACAGTACAGTCCTGAAACTGTACTGTGAATTTCCCTATCAGATGTGGTTGTCACTTCCGTAAATAACTGAACTGTTTGTAAATGTAACCACCCATAGGAAAAAAAATATTGCTCAGTGGTTGCTTTTCCTAAGCTCAGGAGACTTATCTTTAATTTTAGTAGCAACAGCATTTCAGATGTTTCTCCTAAAATTCCTTTGGCGAAATAGAAGGAGACACAAATGAGACATGAGAAATATTTTAGAAAAAAAAAGTCAAAACTGAGAATGTGGTGGAAGAAACATAGAATGTCTCTTTATTGTCTTGCTGCAATCTCTATCAAGACTCCAATATTGAAATATTTTATTGCTCAGTGGTTGCTCTTTTTAAGCTCATGAGACTCAGTTGTGATTCTAATGTATTCTCAGCAGTGTCTCAGATGTTTCTCCTAAAAATCCTTAGGAGAAATAAAAGTAGACAACTGAGAAATTAGAAAGTTATGAAAGAAAGGAATCCAAAATGACAATGGGAGAGAAACGTGTGAGAAACATGGGAGATGTCTTTATTGTCCTGCTGTAATCTCTTGCAAGACTCCATTATAAAAAATGTTTTATTGCTCAGAGGCTGTTTTTTTTTTTGCAATGGGGTTTTTCACCTTTAATGGTCAGTGTTGAGCTAAACTTGAAATTGTGTTTAAAAAATATAAAATAAAATAAAAATAATAATAATATTCATTGTTAAATAAAGAAAAAATCTATCAGATAAAATGAGTTTTGATTTAAGATCAAAATGAATGGATACTATTGGTTGTGGGCACATAGAGCAACCTGGAAGAAACAAGGAAGCTGATTGGCCATTGAAACTTCACATGTTACATAGAACCAGGTGTGCTTGTTTGATTATCAGTGTGCAGAGGGATCTCTGTTGGTAAAGTGAATGTGCTTCTCCTACCCAAGTTGGTGTTGATACTGGTTATAAAACCAAAGGAGAAAGATTGCTAAAGCATGCACGGATGTAGCCACTGAGTTTGGAGTAAACCACATGCTCAGTTTTTTCAAAGACAGCTCGGAAAAGCCACAATGTGTTCATCAACTTTGAGATGCTACTGGTAGGATAAAGACTCATTTCTTTTGTGACTACAGATTGAAAAAAGACCAATTGTGAATGTCTTGCAAGTTGTTTGTTAAAGCTAGTGGGTTTAGCATTCAATATGCTAACTGGCCATGTGCAGTAAATGCATTTGATTTAGTGTTGCTGTTGAACTGCTATGTATTGTACTTTGTGATTTGTGAGTATTCTAGTAACATTGGTTGTGGTTTAAATGTTTAACATCCTTAAATGACCACATTACTGTGTTTAGTGACTCATATATTTATTTATTTTCTCTGTATAGGTTATAAGCTAAGCTGAGCTAAGCATCTGAATTAATCTCTGAAAAGAAACAAAGGAAGATCAAGTTTTCAATAAACTGCTTCGATGATGAAGAATCAGATGTTTTGAGTTATTCCATGCACCCTCATAAGTTGATTGAAGCCTTTTTCAAGTTTGGGCAGACATTGCGGCTGAGAAGAAACCTTAGATAACTTGACAGTCAGGACAGTAGGTGTAGAGACCGGAAACAATTGTACAGGTGAGAATTGAACAGGAGCAGGAAATTACCTTTAGTTGGGATTCGAACTCATGCTGTCTGAGGTGCAATTGTTCCTTCACATCGATGTGCTACCCACAAGGCTATGGCTCAGACAGAGGTTACTCTATGCTGAGGATACTAAGGGGGTGATTCTCTTATGTCTCCTTGAGATAACAGCTTTGTCTTAAGATGTCTTCAGTTTTATTTTAGGAGAAACGTTAAACTTTTACTAATATTGTAAATACTAAAACTATAATTTAAATAGCATTAAACATTTCAGAATATCAAGGGTTACTAGTATACATGTTTAAATTTATCTTCAATGTCCAGCATTGTATATACACCACATTTTCCAAACACACTAGAAAGGACTTACAAGTGCAAGATATTTAGTATAAGAGCAATACCTTTTTGAAACAAATGTAACACTAGTGTACTAAGGTTTTTTTGTTTGTTTGTTTTTGTTTTGCTTTGTTTAGCATTAAAATTTTGTCTTTTACAGCCCATTTTTGCATGCATGTAAATATAGGTTATGGTTTCCTCTGTTGAGTCATTGTGCAATAAAACACTGTCATAAACAACTTCAGATATGACAATGCATGTATTGTCTTGTGGATAAATGACATTGAAGCTAACCAGAGGGAATGTAATGTAATGTAATGTAAAGTTTATTTATATAGCACTATTAAAACAACACATGTTGACCAAAGTGCTTTACATCATTTCAACACCTAAAACAACAATAATAATAACAAAAATTATCAACAAGAGGGATACGCCATGGCAAACAAATAAGTCTTTAGCTGTACTTTAAAAACATGTACAGAGTCAACATTCTTGACATGTGAAGGTAAGCTATTCCAAAGTATTGGCGCCACTGCCGCAAACGCGCGGTCTCCTTTCTGGCTTAACTTTGTCCTTGGAATTTTAAGTAAATTTTGATTTGTTGATCTCAATGTTCTCCCACTCTGATGCTCAATTAGCAACTCAGATAAGTTGGTGCAAGGCCATGCAAAGACTTATACACTAACAAAAGAAGCTTAAAATCAATCCTATACTGTACCGGAAGCCAATGTAGAGAAACCAAAGATAGAGTAATACGTTCACGCTTTTTAATATTCAATAGCAGTCTTGCGGCAGCATTTTGGACCTTCTGTAGCCGTTGAATAGATGCTTGACTAATACCCTTGTATAACGAGTTACAGTAATCTAGTCTCGAAGATATTAGAGCATGGATCGCAATTTCAAGACTCTTGAATGTCAGACATAATTTCATCTTTGCCAAATTTCTCAAATGAAAAAAAACTTGACTTTACCACATGATTGATCTGAGTGTTCAACTTCAAAGAGCTATCAATATAAATACCCAAGTTTTAACTTGGTCTTTGACATGAAATGACAGTGGTCCTTGATTTAGCTCTGCTACACCCTTGGCTCCTCTGGGGCCAAACACTACAATGTCTGTTTTGTTTTCATTGAGATATAAAAAGTTAGAGGTCAACCATGTTTTTAGATCGGAGAGGCAAGACATAAGATTTTCTACACTATTTTCATTTATTAATGGTAAATAAACTTGCAAATCATCTGCATAGCAGTGGAACGCAATATCATACTTCTTAAAAATGTCTCCCAATGGGAGCATATACAATGAAAAGAGTGGGGGCCAAAATAGAGCCTTGCGGCACACCCCATGTAAGCGATGTCGAGCTTGATGTATATGCGCCGTATCTCACTGCCATGCTTCTAGCAGTTAAGTATGACTTAAACCAATTCAAAGCCTGCCCTTGAATCCCTACATACTTTTCTAGCCGTGAAAGCAGCACCATATGATCTATCGTATCATAAAATAAAATAAAATAAAAAAGGGATCTCTTTAACATTTCAAATATTTCTCCTAGACAGAAACAAGGTTACTTTAAGACTGAGTGGAAACATTTGCTTGGGTCTCCTGCTTCTCAAACTTGTCTCCTGAGACAAAAAAAAATCGAGCACTCTCACAATGGTCTCCTTTAAAGCTTTAGAAGAGATCTCAACAACTTTACACAATGTGCTCAGATTTTCTCCTAATCTAAAGACACTGGTGGTCTCATATTTGTCTCCTCCACTTATTCAAACAAGATTCTCAGATATTTCTCCTTAGCCAGAGACTCTGGATCTCTCACATTTGTCTCCTCCAAAGTTTAGAAGAGATATCAACAACATCACATACTGTGCTCAGATGTTTCTCTTCAGCTAGAGACTCTGGATCTCTCACATTTGTCTCTTTTAAAGCTTTAGAAGAGATCTCAACAACATTATTGCTCAGATTTTTCTCCTACACTAAAGACTCGGGAGTTTTCACATTTGTCTTCTCTAAATTTAAGAAGTGATCTCAATAACTTTACAAAGTGTGCACCAAGTGAAATGCCTCAATATGAGCTCAAACATTTCTACCATATAATATGTATAAATAATCAAATTAGTCAATTCATTTTCAAGACTGAGTCATAAGCCATTCATGTGCATTTCAGCAAAGAAAGCTCCAGGGTTGCATTTTCTATAAATCAGTTTTGATTAAGGTATCCGGTACATTACTATTTCCAACAATAAATGATGTGCCTAAGTACATAAACATTGTCCTATAAAAAGTAACATTATCCTTATTTCTGCATAATTTCTCTCTCAATATAGCCTTTAACTCTGAATTTATGATTTTTCCTCCCTTTATTTAGTGCATTTCAAGTACTTGACTTGGTACACACTTTGTAAAGTTGAGATCTCTTCTAAAGCTTCACAGGAGACAAATATGAGACCCCCAGATTATTTGGCTAAAGAGAAAAATCTAAGCACAGCGTGTAATGTTGTTGAGATCTCTAATCTAAACTTTTGAGGAGACAAATGTGAGATCCAGAGTCTTTAGCTAAGAAGAAAAATCGTGTGTGATGTTGAGATCTCTTCTAAAGCTTCACAGGAGACAAATAAGACACCCCCAGAGTCTTTAGCTAAGGAGAAATATCTGAGCACAGTGTGTGATGTTGTTGAGATCTCTTCTAAAGCTTCACAGGAGACAAATATGACACCCCCAGAGTCTTTAGCTAAGGAGAAATATCTGAGCACAGTGTGTGATGTTGTTGAGATCTCTTTTAAAGCTTTAAAGGAGACCATTGTGAGAGTGTTTACATTTACATTTATGCATTTAGCAGACGCTTTTATGCAAAGCGACTTACATTGCATTCAAGTTACAGTTTTACATTTGATCAGCTCTTGCTTTCCCTGGGAATCGAACCCATGATCTTGGCGTTGCTAGCGCCATGCTCTACCATTTGAGCTACAGGAATGCCATGTTTGAGTGTTAGAGTTTTTGTCTCAGGAGAAAAGTTTGAGAAGCAGGAGACTCAAGCAAAAATCTCCATTCGATCTTAAAGTAACCTCATTTCTGTCTAGGGGAAATATTTGAGATGTTAAAGAGATCTCACTTTTGATTTTTTTTCCTATGGGCATAGTGAGGGGAGAAATTAAATTTTTTAGATTTTTGAATCAATTGAACCAATTGCTTTGCAAAATTATTCACTGTTTTGTAGCACCACACGCTAGTGGTGCTTGCTGGTAAAACAATGTAAATGAGAAGTTAACCCAAACTTCCATAAAAACACCTTTAAAAACCAAATGTTTCGTTGAATGTGAAATCTATTAAATGCAATTAATAAATAATATAATACCAGTAAATGTGAGATTTCTGTGTAATATGCGTAACGGGTCCTCGCTCGGCTTGAGGCGGGTCTCGAACCCTCGATCTCCTGCACTATCAGAAGTTTAGTCTTCTAATCTCATTCTTCCTAAATGAATGAGACAGTTTTGAATGAGACTTACCACTATACCCTATTATGAACAGTTTGTAGTCGGCCTTAATAAGTGCAGGTCCATGCATCTGTACACTATATAATGGAAAGGAAATGATGTGACGTGTGGCCAAGTATAGTATCCCATACTTGGAATTTGTGCTCTGCATTTAACCCATCCAAGTGCACACACACGAGAAGTGAACAAACACAAACTGTGAACACACACCCAGAGCAGTGGACAGCCAATGCTGCGGTGTAAAGAGCAGTATAGGGAACAGTGCCTTGCTCAAGGGTCTCACCTCAGTCGTGGTATTTAAGGTGGAAAGAGCGCTGGACATTCACTCCCCCCACCGACAATACCTGCCGGACCTGAGACTCAAACCCACAACCTTTGGGTTACACGTCTGACTGTCTAACCATTAGGCCACGACTGCCCCTCATGGAATAACATTGTCTTGCTTTTTCTAAAATACACCACATAAAATGATCATAGAGGTAACTTTTAATTCAAAAGTCATATTTGGAAGACCAACTACATGAATGAATAAATATGCACATAAACAAGCACTATTCAATGATAAAGTAATATTCAATTCAAAATGCCCGCATTTCATGGTGTCATTATTGGACCATACTGACACCAAGTGGTCACATATGCATGTTTCAAACAGTATGACACATTTGAATAATGCCTGATGTCTCTTGGCTATGATCAGTGTTAATGACTTGAAATATATATTCATTCATGTTCATGTGTACTTAAAAGTTCTTGATCTCTTCTAAGCTCAAGGCTGAATTTCTTTGTGTCTGCAAAATGAACAAATGTAAATTTAAGTTTGAATTTATGCAATGAATATGGCAATAGAGGAAGTTCCTGCTGCAAACACTATTTCATAGAGAGGAGGAGCAAATGACAGAGAGAGAGAGAGAGAGAGAGCGAGAGCTCATCAGTAATAGAGACCACCAGCTCCACACAGATAAAGCAGAATGATGCAGATCTGTAATGATAAACTCCTCATCTTTCACCTGCTGCTCCTCATGTCAGGTGAGAGTTATTCTGTGTCTCTCTAACAGTCTGTCTGTTCTCAATCAGGTCCATGTTTGCACTGAGCTGTTTCTCTCTCTTCATGATTTTATAGTCTTGACATGTGAGACGACTGAGATCTTGACTTTCACTGCACATGAAAGAGGAAAAGTTGAGATACGGTGTCCATATGAGTCTGGATATGAAGAACATAAGAAGTATCTCTGCAGAGGAGAATGTCCAACACTGAATAAAGACAAGCTTGTTGAATCTGAATCAGCAGCTCAAGACGAGAGATTCTCTCTGAATGACAATAAATCAGCCCAGATCTTCACCGTCACCATCACTGATCTGAGAACAGAGGATCAAGACCAATACTGGTGTGGTGTAAAGACGGGATTGGGAAGATCAGATCACTATACAAAGATTTACCTGGAAATTAAACATGGTAAGTCAGAATATACTGTATATGTGAAGTACTTCATCAGTGCACATAGATATGGTGTAAAATATGTATAAATGAAACTAGTATACTCTAAAGTAATATGTCAGAGGTCTGTTTGCATGTATGACAGTATTATATGTTCTGAAAGATGTAGAGAGGTGAGATATCAGAAACCACAGTATCCTCTGCAGATGCTGAAGAGCAAGTGTTCACACCACACACAACAAAAATACTGACCCGCATCACTTCCTGACACATGACATGCAGTTTCTTTGAGAAGAAATAGTTCATTCAAAAACAGAATGACTACACAATTCAAACTCTTTTTTTTTTCATAACTTGCACCTCAGTATTTAGGTGTGCTTATTTTGTAACAGCTAAATAACTTATTAATAAATAACTTTTGTTAATTTTGTAATTAACAGCTTGTCAGAGTTGCATTTATCTGTTGACATTTAGTGATTCAAAAGGTCAAGGTCGTTCTGATGCAGAAAGAATGTGTCACTTCATATTCATGACATTATCAGTGTTTGTAAGCAGAGCAGCTCAAGAAAATGGTGTGAATGAATGTTAAGCAGAAATAGCTGACATTATTCAGACAAGTATCTGATAAAACAGCCAATACTGTCACTCTGAGGAATCTGAGACTCAAGGATGGGGAATGTACTTCTCTGATGTGTGCTCTGATTTAGTGTCTGGAGTGTCTGGTGTGACAGGAGAGCATCTGAAAATCACCTGCCATTATAAAAGTGAATTGAAGGACAATGTCAAATTCATCTGCAAAGAAAGCAGCACGTCCCTCTGTGAGAAATCAGCTATCAAAGTTTCATCAGAGAACAAGAGTAATGGACGATTCTCTCTGAGAGATAATGTGTCTGCAGGAGTCTTTACTGTGAACATCACTGATCTGACAGAAGAGGATTCTGGGATATACTGGTGTGGAGCTGTACAGAGAGGACAAGAGCACAAGAACAAGTGGATTTCAGTCACTGATCTGAACATTTCTGCAGGTAAGATGACATTAGCCATTTTACAATATGTTTAGGGATATAGAAATCAACAAAAAAAGCTTTGTTCTTAATACAGAAGTAGTGGAAATGCTAAACGCACATCACTGGTCATTATATTTCCTCCACACCCTCAACATTAGTGAAGTGTTACTAACGGCTGTGTCAGGGGGAAGTACAAAGTGTCACATGACTTTTTGTCACAATAAGACTGTAAGAATGAAATTGAGTATATTATATAAATCCTTTATATAATATATAAAAAGCATCTTAAATAGTATCTGTTGTCATCATACCTTGGAAATAACTGCATGGGCTGTCATGCATTAAACCCAATGATTATTTGTGTCTCATTTACATCAGAGAGGATGTCAACTAAACCAACAACAACAACAACAGCTTCATTTCACACCAGCAAACCAGTGACAGCAGATACTGCATCTGACAGAACCGTCACATCTTCATCACCACCATCAACATCATCATCATCATCAGTGTTAACGGTTTCCTCATCATCTGCTAATGCAGCATCACCAAAACCACAATCAGGTGTGATGGATTATGTTGCTCAAAGTTTCTGACTGAATGTCCAGACATTTGTTTCTCAAGTTTCATTAAAAATAGGACATTTATTAGATGTTTTTGTCTGTTTTTCAAGTTTTTACACCAGTCATCATGTTGATGGTCATAGGGATACTGACAGGGTTTGGACTGTCATTGTTCATATACTTAAGACGGAGGCAGAAGAAAGAAGGTAATTGTCTTTCTCACATCAATCGTTTTTATTCTCATTTGTCATAGTAAATCACGGTATTTTCATAGTCAAACCATATATTAATGTCACAAAGCTGCATATTGTCAAAAGAAATGTGTGATGAAATATTTAACACATTTCATCACAAATCAAAAAATATTGTCACAAAACAGGAACGCAGCCCAAAGATGTCATTCATGGCCCGAATCTGCCCAATGGAGAAACTAGAGAAGTGAGCTCCATCATGTGTCTGTTTGAGTTATCTAAATCGCTTGTTTGTGGATCTAATCATCATTTCCACTCTTAAACCATTTTTTCTTCTTCTCTTCAGGCCACACATACGGTCTATGATTATGAAGACATCAGTAACGCACTTGATCATCCTGACTATAGTCTGGTCCTTCCAGGATTTGCTGAACATGACACCTCTGTTTATGCTTTAGCACAATTACCCAGCAGCCCCTCTGATAATCTCAACTACTCCAGCATCAGATTTACTGCTACACATAATTCAGACAGACTGGATACAAGCGACTACACAACTGTTAGACCATAAAAGACTGAGGACATTAATAGAGACCACATTAAAACTGAATGCTTCTCACTTGCTTTGTGAGTTTAAATCTGTCGCCTTGGTATTATTTTGGATAAATCAGTTTTGGACACATAAGATTGTTTGACATACACTGCCCGTCCAAAAAAAAAGACACACACTCTAATATTTCGTTGGACCGCCTTTAGCTTTGATTACGGCACGCATTCGCCGTGGCATCATTTCAATAAGCTTCTGCAATGTCACAACATTTATTCCCATCCAGAGTTGCATTAATTTTTCGCCAAGATCTTGTATTGATGATGGGAGAGTCGGACCGCTGCGCAAAGTCTTCTCCAGCACATCCCAAAGATTCTCAATGGGGTTAAGGTCTGACTCTGGACTCTGTGGTGGCCAATCCATGTGTGAAAATGATGTCTCATGCTCCCTGAACCACTCTTTCACAATTTGAGCCAGATGAATCCTGGCATTATCATCTTGGAATATGCCCGTGCCATCAGGAAAGAAAAAATTCATTGATGGAATAACCTGGTCATTCAGTATATTCAGGTAGTCAGCTGACGTCATTCTTTGGGCACATAATATCCATGCAGTAATTTTCCAATGGGAGGCTCTTACCTATTTGCTTAGTTAAATCCAGGTGGTGACTTTTTTTTTTGGATGGGCAGTGTATGTTTGGTTACATTTATGTCTGTAATTTTTCATGCCCACAAATCCTTTAGTGTTACGTAACAATAGATCAATGTACATAGTCAAGAATTAAATGAGTAAATAAATAATGTAAATTAATTAAAATAAATGTTGTGGTGTATTAATAAAAGTATTAAGAAATGCAACTGACAGGATGAAATGAGGTAATTATGAGCTAATTATTAATGTGATTAGTAGCTAATGTGATCTATGTCACAACTCCAAACATCTATTCTGGTCATTACAATGTGTTCACAATAATTGTGCAACTTGCAAAAATGCACAATTATCTCAAAATCTCACGATTAGCTCAAAATCTCACGTTTTTATTTATGTGTGAATAATTTGTGTATAAAATATTGCTGCAGTCAGTCATCTCACACATTATATAAGGTTCCCATTTCGCCAGGCATTAAAAATACCAGAATACCGTAAGTGTCTTGTATTTCAAAAACTGTTCTGGAAGTGATGCACATGATTTATCCATGCCATTTTATTTTCCTGGGAGTCATTCCATGATCTAGAGACTTTAAGTGAGCAGGGAATATCCATAACAATATAAGGCAATATTTAGTGATGAGTAGCCTTAATTCAGTAGATCCCAATATTGATCTACAGTCTCACCATTAATTCCAGAAATGTGAAAAAAAACTGCTGAAAATTATTTAATATTTCCTGCTCAATGTATATGCACAGTTGAATGTACTTATTTGACTATTTTCGTTGCTCACCCAAACAATATGAGTGTCGAGTATCGGCGCCCCCTTCAGGCCGAGAGCGAAAGCGCAGTTCTTGACGGGATTACTGCAAGTACTGAGATACTGTGTCCCATCAGAAAGAGGCTTGTGGAAGGACACGATTTAAAGTGAAACTAACGGACGCATCAGAGAGCTGCGGGACAGGTACCGCGAGATTATTATTTTATAACTTGTTTGTTACTTTTATTGCTAATGCCATGTGAAAGCCGACCGGGTTCTTGATATCTTTTAATGCTTAGAGCCAAAGCCTTTTCGACTTTGATGCAAATAAACTAGGCTACACTTTGCATCCATCCAGCGTTATGCCACAAGTTTAAAATGACTAAACGTAATAAATAGCTTGAATAAACTGTAAATATGTATCAATTAAATAATTAATCAATTAATCAATTGTTTGTCGTTTTCTAATCTCATTTGTTTTCCGTCAATTAAACCGTTCACGGCCAGTTAAGTACGATAACCATACACATCTCAGCTATAACGACACGGCGTAGAAGATCTACATTTGTTTGAATCACCTTCAGAGAGATTTGTTTTCCAGTTAATATCTACAAAAAAACATCAAAACTCTCCAAAGCGCGCTCTGCATTTGTTCACGGAGCTTAACTCGCTAAGAATAAACATTATCGTCCGTTGGTGTCGACGTTAATATTAATTTATTTATTGTTCTTGGTGTGATCGGGCCTGTAGATGAGACTTTGGACTTTCCATCTGCTTCACTATAAGCATGTTTGTATAAGCTGAAGTACAGGTTAATGAGTACAATGTAAAAAATGACATTAGCAAAACTGCTTCTATCTCATTCTTATAGATGATTGTAGCTACTCAACAGAAAGTAGGAATCAGGTATGGTTGTGTTTGGGATTGTTAAAAGAGCATACTACATGAGCTAATTAGATATAAAACATATTCAGACCCAGCTTGTCATACATCTTCTCTCATCTGATCTTATCCAGCTTTTCCAGTAGGCCCTAAGTGTGGGCATGGCCATTTGAAAATTGTCTGGCTTCCGGTCTCATCCGCTTCCAGCTATTTTTAGCTGTGCAAAACAGCCTGCCCTGCTGAAGAAAACAAATAGATAGAGTACAGAAAGATTAGAAAAGCTTTTTTTTTTTTAAGAATAGAATTAGAATAGAGAGTGCTAGAGTTAGAGGGTCAAATAAAGATGGAAGAGATGTGTTTTTAGCCGATTCTTGAAGATGGCTCAGGACTCAGCTGCTTGGATTGAGTTGGGCAGGTCATTCCACATTTAATTTAAAAGTCTGTGAAAGTGATTTTGTGCCTCTTTGGGTTGAACAATAATGTGACGTTCACTTGCAGAATGCAAGCTTCTAGAGGGCACATTATGAATTATTAACTATAATTATAGTTATGAACACACTTGTAGCGCAAACAGTTTTACCATTTGCATTTTGTTATTCTTCTCGTTATTTCCCTACAGCAGCTAATGATCCGGAGGTCCCGCACATTACCATAAAACAGCTTACTACCGCATTGAAAAATAAGGTGGATACAAGACCAAGGTAGACAAGATGGCATCTGTTCCAGAGCAGCTTTTGGAAGCAGTGGATAAGTTGGACGATAACAAACCAAAGAGACAAAAAAGTGCAGTTACGGCTGATGAAGTGGAGAAGGCAGATTCAGTGGATGGGTCAATGCAGATGATCAGCCCGTCTCACTCTTCAGTCAGTGTTGTTCTGAATGCTGAATCAGATGCAACTGTAATCGCTCCTGCACTGTAAAAACTTTTACTATGATCTACTCAATTTTTTTGGTGAAACATTTTTACACTAAAAAATATTGAGTAAATTCTAAAGATGTGAAATCATTGAAATATACTTTAAGAGTCAAGTGAATGTAACTAAAAAAATTAAGTAGATTCAAATAATTAGATTAACTAATCTCATAAATAAAATTGAGTAATTATAATTAAAATCCTTAATCAATGCAATAGTAATTCTAAATCAAACACACTAAAAAAAAATAAGTAGATTTAAATAATTAGATTAATTGATCTCATAAATAAAATTGAGTAATTATAATTAAAATCCTTAATCAATGCAATAGTAATTCTAAATCAAACACATAATAAAAATTAAGTAGATCTCATAAATCAAATAATAATTAAATGATCTCATAAATAAAATGATTAATTATAATTAAAATCCTTAAGCAATGCAATAGTAATTCAATAGTAAATCAAAAACACACAAAAAATAATTTTATTTACATGCTGTATATACAAATGTCCTTTACTTTTTACTTATATTTTTAAACTGTATTTACCATTTACTCAATGAGTACTTTACAATATGTATAATAAAACCAAATGATAACCAAAACACAGTTTTAATTAAACATTTATTTGTCAAATTTGACCATAACTCCATACTTTTCAAATGACTTGAATACATTTTAGTCACTGAACTGTGGATACTACAAAATTCATATATTTCATTCACAAAAATTAATTAAAACAAATATTTAAAATTTTTGACATTTAAAACCATTACTTCTCCAATTAGACGATAAAAACAATGTCATTAAAGGGTTAGTTCACCCAAACATGAAAATTTTAGCCAGAGCTCTGCATATGGGAACTTTCAAACTAAATTTGATCAAAAATTACTTGGCATGTCAAATATTAAACGGCCTGAGGCTTTGTTTACATTAAAGACAACACCCATCCAAAATGCATTTTAACAATTGCATTGCAATGTGCAACAGAACATGGACGATAGACAAAATTATTAATTCCGACTAATCGCATCCAAAATAAAAGTTTGTTTACAAAATATGTGTGTGTACTGTGTATATTTATGTATGTATATATATATAAATACACACACATACAGCATGTATTTTGAAAATATTTACATGTATATATTTATATTAATATAAATTATATCATATATAAATATACTTAATATATAAACTTAACATTTTTCTTAAATGTATACATGCATGTGTGTGTATTTATATATTCTTAATAAATATACACTGTACCCACACATATATTATGTAAACAAAAACTTTTATTTTGGATGCATCACTAACTAACAATCTAGGCAATCAGGTAATTTTTTAGTCTCTGAACCTTTTTTAGCCAGAGCTCTGCATATGGGAACTTACAAACAAACTTTATCAAAAATGACTTGGCATGACGAATATTAAACGGCCTGAGGCTTTGTTTACATTAAAGACAACACCCATTCAAAATGCATTTTTTAACAATTGCATTGCAATGTGCAACAGCACATGGACGATAGACAAAATGATTAATTCAGATTAATCGCATCCAAAATAAAAGTTTGTTTACATAATATATGTGTGTACGGTGTATATTTATTATGTATATATAAATACACACACATACAGTGTATATTTTGAAAATATTTACATGTATATATTTATATTAATCTAAATTATATCATATATAAATATACTTAATATATAAACGCAACAAAAATATTTCTTAATAAATATACACCGTACCCACACATATATTATGTAAACAAAAACTTTTATTTTGGATGCATCACTAACTAACAATCTAGGCAATCAGGTAATTTTTTAGTCTCTGAACCTTTGTAGAAAGCTTCAGTGGATCCAGATCCAGGAAAAGTTTCTGTAAGACCTCCAAAGTGTATTTAATGTTCTTGGGGTATCGCAGGTCCAAGGCATAGGTCAATCCCACAAGATAGCAGCAGGCTCTGCTAAGATCACGAAGCTTGTTGAGGACCGTGATGCCCTCAATCACAATGCCTACATCAGTGACTGAGCCATCTTTTTGCAGCTGGTAAATCTTCAGCACTTCCTGTGCCAATTCCTCTTGAAAACCAGTTGGCGGATCAGCAACATCCTTAAGACACAAATATAAAGAATAAGGTTAGAGCTAATATTCAGCCTGTATGTTACAAGACAAGGACAGAGATCATATGGTTCATATGACCTGGAGAAGGAGACCATCCTCAAGGTGCTACAAATCATGACTAAAAAGTTAAATCTCAAACATCAAGTTTACCCTCCAAAGCTTATTATAAACACAAGCCCTGTCAGAATGGTCATGTGGGAGACATTGCAACAATTTACAGCAATATTCTTATTGAACAGTGGAATTTACAGTTGGAAACCATTATCCATGATTCTGCAAAGACTTTTAATCAGAGTATCACAAGATTTTGAATGACACCAACTATGGACGGACTTACAACTCTGCCAAATATTATCTATATTTTGAAATAATTATGATCACAAGCTTTGTTGTTTTTAAAGATGTAGGTGCCATCTAGGGATGGGTCACGATTTTCGAATATTCGATTTGTCGATTTATTCATAGAATATCGAATAGGTTGTGCGATTATATTTGTCTAAAAATTCCCCGTTTTCGGTGCTGATGCGGCTGTGACGCGTAAGCAGAGGTAAGCGTTGCCAATAACGCACCCAAAAGCTGTCAAAAGCCCTATTCGGACGGTAATTGTTTCTCAGGGGGACGTAAGTGATTTTCACCATATACAGGGGGTAGTTGGTGATTTAATTGCCGTCCGAATCCAGGATGTCTGTGTTTTTCTCTCACCACCCCCGTGAAAATCCCCGGCCGAATTACCTACTGTTTTTTGACAAACACCGAGGTCGTGTGGTAATTTAATTGCCGTCTGAATCCACATCCCTGAGTTTACGAGAAGAAATCGATTCAAAATGCAGTGTTTAAACCCTTTTTGAGCTCTCCCGAACACAGTAACGTTGTACCTCGGTGTAATTTACATATTATTTCTGAAATGCTGGAAATTTTTTAAAAGAACAATACTTCATGACTGCTCAACCACAGCGACTGGGAGCAGAAAAAGAAGAAAAGCACATAAACTTTCAAATGGGTCTTTATTATGGCAGCAGCAGGTATGCAATACAATTTTAAAATGTGTATTATAAACATATATATATCGCTTATATTATTATATACAACTATAGCGCGTCTATTTTCCTATTTTTAAACAGGAGATTTAAATAATCAAATAATAAATATGCTTGGAATAATAAGAATACATTTTACATAATAATAAGTATTTTTAAATACATTTTACACAATAATAAGAATACATTTGTAAATAAAATTAATTTTATTTACCGCAGACAATCATGTGATTGGCCACGTGATCAGCGCAGAACTCGCTCCTCCACTGTGAATAAATCACCATCCGAATCCATGAGTTTTATCACTGAGGTGATATGTAAATTTATTTTTACAGACGTCCTTATGAGAAACAATTACCGTCCGAATCGGGCTAAAGACAACAAAAGAACACTCTCTCACGTTTAAGCTGCAGACTTGCAACAAAGAACGATGTCAAATAATAGTTCTGTGAGGACCACAAATATCCCCGACAGGGTTAGAGGTGTGCTTACTGGGAAAGGCACGGAAAACAAATAACGCGTTCTACGGAGCCACTAAAGGGACATATGGTTAGCCGCATGTTATATTACAGTACATGCAGTTTCACTTACCAGCAACAGAGTAGGACGATGGCGAATGATTTGCAGATCCTGAGCACCACTGACAAACATCTAATCTTGTAAAATGTGTGGTAAGTACTGCCGCTCCATAATATAAAGTTAAACATGTGATCGTGAATCTCCAAAGTGAAAGTAAAATGGTCGCTCTCACGTGCATTCAAAAGCGTTTTCAATGCCCCGCAAATTAATAACGGCTCACTGATGCCCGCAGTTAATATACAGTATAATTACCCAACGATATAATTGCGACAAAGTATTGGAATATATTTTTTGAGCAGTTTAATACCTTATGAGCAGTTGATTTATGCTAATGTATGGACTGCTATGTTAATAAGTGCTGTCATTCTGTTACGTTTATTATATATATGTTTCAGCATGTTACAATCATTATATGGCTTGAGTTAAGATAGTGTATCTTTAAATAAATTGAACAGTTTGTTATCATACAGATTAAAAACAGTGAATGGTCTCTCTCTCTCCGTTTATGGTTGTGTAACACTATAACGTGACGTGCATGCATACAGGGAAGGGGTGCTATTTTCAAATAATCGAATAATTCCCAGCGATTTTCGAATATTACTTTTGCTTGAAATGCCCATCCCTGGTGCCATCCAATATGTAGGTGACATTTTTCTTCTAAAACTATGCTTCTTAGTGAAGCTGAGTGGATGTGGCGGAACACGAAACTTGAAATTCACTAGAGCATCTATAAAGACAGCCTTCATGCTTTCAATGTGGAACTAGGCACAGCTAGCCTGACCTTCTTCTCAAACCTTATAGCCAGTGTGAAAGCCCCCTGAATACCATTTACTATACCAACCTCATAGTCCTTGATCAAGGCACGTGCATCTTCTCCCAGATGGTCAATGAGACAACGGATGACGCCTTCTCGTGTTTGCTCAATGGGGATTCCACTCTGTAAAACAGAATGTCTTACAACAATATGCGTCACTTTACACATTCAAGCAATTTAGGCCTGGTTTACACTAGTGTGTTTTCGTTTTAAAATAGCATTTTAGAATGAAAACGATCCTCGTTTACACTGGCGTTTCCGCTGTGTTTCAGAAACGATCTCCGTCTCCACAACACAACCGAAAACACATGTCACGTGACCATTCATGCAGGTACAACCATAGATATGTATAGGTAGATTCCCTGTTATTTAGATGGCGCATGCGTCTGCATGCTTGGAGCGGTCGAATGAGGAATCTACCCATACATACGAGTACAACAATGAGCATAATGTTATTGTTTACACGGTCGTCAAGGATACACAGCGAATGTGGGCAGCCACACCATCGTTTTCAAAAGTCTCCGTTTTCGTCCGTTTACACTGAAACGCAACCCCGGAGTTTTCAAACTAAAATGGTGTCTGCAGCGTTTTCAAAAGTCTCTGTTTTCGACCTCGAAAACGCCAGAGTAGTGTAAACGATAGGTGTAACCGTAGCAAAAGTTATGCGTTTTAAAACTAAAACACATGTCTAAATAGTTTTATCTGAAATGAGAGGTGAGTGAAATTCTTAAAATGCTGCATATTTGTTATTTGATGCGAAGTAAATACAAAATAGATGCAAGAATAAATCAAAATTCAAAAATAACTAGGGATGTAATGATGCACCCCGAGCTGTATTGCCTCTGTTCCTTAAGCGCCACCTGCTGGCAGAGAGTGAATCTGCATTCTAATTCAGCCCATCTGCTGTTTGTTTCATGCAGATGTTTTTAGTATAGTTTCACAAAACTAAAGTCAGACCATTCTGTTTTTGCTTAAAATTTTGAAATGATACAATCCAATTTAGATTAAAAACTGCTCATGCTGTCTGTGTGCAGCATCTTAGTTTGGACAGGGATTAAAATACAGTGGTTGCCTCTAATTTTACATTTTTTTAAATTGATGCAAAATACAAAAAAAATCGATAGAAAACGAGTAATAATTTTGGTTCTTAAAACTGACAGTTTTCATTGCATCATTCTCAAATATTTTCATTTAAATGTACAAAAAACATTAAGGACATGTGAAAAACATAATTTGTTAGTTAAATGCTTAATTTTTTAATTAAAACATACTTAAATAGCACAAGTAAATTTGAGATAAAATAAACTGTGGAATTTTTACGCATTACTTTTGGTAATCCCAACTCAAATAATCTCTTAAATGATATTCAGAGATTTTATTAAGTTAATACAAGTTTATATTTTTGTGATATTTACAAAGCCACTGAATTATTTTTTACAGTGTGTACTCACTGGAAATGTCATCCAAGGCTCAGTAATCATCAACACAGCCACTGGTGCTGTCGGTAAGATCATAACACTGTAATATGGTTAACATCAGGGTTGCCAAGGTTGATTATTATCAGTGACTTTTTTTTTACGTTTATAGATTTGGGCAGACACAGGCTTTTTTATTTTTTTCAATGCTTGGTTTTATTTAAAAACATTTTTCAAAAAATAGTTTTATATATTTTTTAATTCTGTATTATTTGTTCCCAAATTCACCAAGGTTTACTTATTTTGGGACGAAATTTTTCAGACCAGGTTGTTTATTTCTTTAGCAAAACTTGGCAAAACTGGTTAACGTGTCACAACCACAACATAGTTTGAATAAATATGCTTTGTTACTACTTTAGTAGCTAAACCATTTGTGATTAATGTATGTGTATTTATCTGGTTTGTTTTATGATGTTTACTCAAAAGGGCTCAAAAATCCACCTGAAGGACAGATGTCTCAGAAACAAGGTACAAAACCAATAGCCACTTATTTATTCAAACTCGTATTTAGATCAATTTCTAAGGGCCCTATCATACACTCGGCGCAATGCGGCGACAGGCGTGACGCAGGTGTTTTTTGTTAGTTTCAGCCCGACGCAGTTATCATTTTCACGTCCTGCGCCACGTTGTTTAAATAGCAAATGCATTTGCGCCCATTTGTGTGCCAATGAGCATGCTGGTCTGAAAACAAGGTGTGTTCAGGCGCATTGTTTGCGCGTTGCTATTTTGAGGCAACTGAAATAGACAGCGCCATTGACCAACTAAACCGTGGTCTAAAGTCAATGGCGCAGTTTTTTTATTATTATTTAAAGAGCGTGTTAGTAATATGCACCTATAGGCGGGTCCACAACGCACATACACTTTGCTTATTACACACAGGTAGGCGCAGCAGCACACAAACATGCTAAATATTAAAATTAAAGGATTACAATGTAAAAGATAATTATTGTGTAGGCTACATAAATATAAAAATGTCATACATGTCATTAGGGCTGTGACGGTGGCAGATTTTTACCACCGCTGTGGTAATGGACCAACTACCGCCGGTGGCGCGGTGTTGTGATATATATATATATATAATTCTGAAATGCAAAAATAAATAAATGAGGCTCAATCATCTATTAACAAACGTGCGTGTTTATTTTAGCACTTCCGTCAGTGAATACGCAGCCTGAAAAACACTAAAATAAATATCAAAGAAATAATACAGTTAAATAGGAAAGTAGCCTTTAATAAGAAAGTTAAATACACCCTGTCTACCTTACGCGAGCGGCACGGCGAGAACCCATTATATATTTGGTTTCCCAACAAGGTCCATCGCTCATCACAAAATAAATTTGCTGAATGCAGAATAAACTGTATTATCCTGCGCTCAAACCTGCCAATCTAAAGGAAACGCTGTGTATGGCGTTTGAGGTCATTTCTGAATTAGCATAGATTTATAGTCTAAATAAAACAATTTGCAACTGTTACTATTATTACACTTGTATACAAAGCTTTGTATTATGCTTGTTATAGAGTGTGACGTCCCATGTTCTACCGCCGGTGGCAATAGACCACGTGACGCGGTTGCCAGGGCGACCGTCACAGCCCTACATGTCATAATGGATAGTCATTGCATGTATCAGAAGGAGGCTACCTACCCAGTCAGCAAACAAATTTGGCCCAGATTTGGCATGCATCTGGCACAGCTGGCATTCATCCGGCACTGGCATACAGCATGTGGGCCAAACATGGCCCGGGTTTGGCAGAGGTGGTACCGGGTTTAAGACGGCACACAAGACATGGGCCAGATGTCAAATGTAGTATTTGGCCCAGATGTCAAAAATAGATATGTGGGCCACATAAGTATTGCCGATCTTGACCCACATGTAAAATCCATTTAAAATATTTTTGAGTAAAATCCCAATGTTTTCCCATACAGAAAGGTAATATATTCACATATATGTGAAACAATGTTAAATATATTTAAATATATTTTGAAAATGCATAACATAAAGCTCATGTTGCATGTTTAATTATGTGTTTACATACATGCAAAATTATATTCATGCCTCATATGATAATATATGATATATGATATTATATTGTATATTATAGAATAGTATATCCTGTTGTTTTATATATATTATATATATTCATCTGCCATTCATCCGGCACTGGCATACAGCATGTGGGCCAAACATGGCCCGGGTTTGGCAGAGGTGGTACCGGGTTTAGGACGGCACACAAGACATGGGCCAGATGTCAAATGTAGTATTTGGCCCAGATGTCAAATGTAGATATGTGGGCCACATAAGTATTGCCGATCTTGACCCACATTTAAAATCCATTTCAAATATTTTTGACTAAAATCCCAATGTTTTCCCATACAGAAAGGTAATATATTCACATATACAGTATGTGAAACACTGTTAAATATATTGAAATATATTTTTAAAATGCATAACATAAAGCTCATATTGTGTGTTTAGATGTGAAATTATATTCATGCCTCATATGATATTATATGATATAAGATATTATATCTTATTTTATAGAATAGTATATCCTGTTGTTTTATATATATTTATATACAACTGACCTCAAACAATGTTTTGCATTCACATTCTCATTCAATTTACAGTTTGATGTAGGCCTACTATCCACTTAAACAATACATGAAGTTTCAGGACATTTTATTTTACTTTTATGTACTATTTATGTAAATGCGTAACTTTGATGTGTTTTAGACCATGTTGGCCAATCAGAAGCCTGAAAAAGTTTCCAGTAGGCGGAGATAACAGCGCAGGCTCCGACGTCACAAGCCAAAAACTTCGGTTTCGCTGTCTACAGGATAACCGGAGTTTTAGAAAATCTTCACCCTGGCAGGAGTTTTCAAAAATGTTGGGTTTCAGTGACCTGGTGCAGAGTTTGCGTGAGGACGAACCGCCAAACCACATATAAAAAGCTGCGGTTTTGAAACCGTAGGTGTGGACAGGGCCAATGGGCGCGCGCGTTGAGCATTCAAATCACATTTAAACTGGAGCGGAGGAGGTTACCATGGTAACGGCGTCAACTCACTCAGCTGACAAGTAGCGAGAGTCTGTCTCTCTGCTGTTTTCACTGCTTTCAGGTAAGTTTAGTCCCTAAAGTTACACAAATGATACATACAACCGTTCCTGACACTTTCTTACATGTAATTGACACGTTTGTGTTCAATCTTTACTTTACAGGAATGGTTTAGTGTCTTCAAAAAGACCGTTAGCATCACAACCGTTATCTACAGAGGCTAACTATTAGAGGTAAGCTAACAGATTTGAGCTCTTATTAATGAACGTTTGAGCACATTTTATGTGTAGATGAGCGGTTTTGATAGTTTTTGTAAATGTTTTGCTGGCACTTTGTCAATAGATAAATGGTAGTCACTAAGCTAATTAATTTAACCTAAAAGTCTGCACTGTGGGGTCAATCGGTGACGTCACTTACATGGGCTAAAATGAAACTATTTCAAACACGTTTTTAACTTTCATTGCAAACAATTGTACTGTGATTTCAGGAGCGTCAGAAAAAAAAAACTAAAACGGGAAGTTTGTAATGGGAGCTGCCGACAGAGATACAGGAAACACAGGTGATCTGAGAAATCTTATTAAATAACATTTTTCACAATATATTAACTATATCATCATGCATCTGTAAAACCTAAAAATATGAATTGTGGTATCTTAAGATTTTTTGTATGTTTTGTATATTATTATTATTTATCTTTTCTGCATTTCACCTCTGCTGTAGTTTGTTTATTTCTAATAATACTGACATTGTATACTACATTTTGTTGGCTATGTGACATATTGTTCCTATATTCTTCCATGCTGATGGCCGTGCTGCAGAGCTGGAACGGATCTCCTGTTGAAGAACATCTCCAAAGCCCCATGAACCATCTGACTAGTAAGTAAAACCTTAAACATTCAAAAGTTTATCAAATATTCAAAAAAAAAAAAATCAAATAAATATAAAATATTTCCTGTATGTCCTACAAGGCCATCTTGTTTAACTCTGCTGCACTGAGAACACTTCATACACAACAACCTACAGAGGGGTCCATCATAATTAGAAAAAAGACAGATGATAATAAAAAAGTTATTTGAAATTAAAATTAATAACGGTAAGACAGAACCAGAGTCATGTGATCGCACCTCACTTCAAACTGTAACGGTCTTTATGTACAGTATATTATTTTCTAAACTTTAAATGTAGTGAAGTTTTTGTTCAAGTAGGCTTTGTTGTTTGTGGAAACCTCACGCGAGCCTGAAAAGTACTTAAAACTTAAAATCTTATTTGCACTCTTGAAGACTGTTCACCAAAGACTACATTTCAGTCTGGCAGAATTTTCTGCACACTTCACCACCAAGATCAAAATGAGCATTGTGAATGTAAGAGCCTCACACTACATTGTTTGTTTGAATTGTATTTCAGGGCAGTTCGTGAAGACAAATATAACCTGGACAGAAGTCAGATCCAGATCCAGCCTCCACACCAGACTTCTCACTCACAAGGATTGCTGTCTACTAGATATTATGTGTACTCTTCAGACTTGGGTGCATGCAGATATTATTCAGGGACATGAACACTTGAATATTGCAAAAATAGAGAAAGTACCTTATTTAAGAATTTTATGTTATTTGCGTAAACATTAAAAACGATATACTGTATATATATATATATATATATGTTTTTTTGTTTTTGTTTGTTTTCCAAAGCACCTAAAAGCCAATTCACACTGCCATACCCCAACAGGGTGAACACACTGACCAAGAAAAACAAATAAGCATGTTTTTTAATTTTTTTTTATAGTTTTTGTGGAAGTGTGAACTGACCCTAATGTTGTATGTTAGGTATGAGATTCATTCAACTTTGTTTGCTGATTAAACATTAAATATTTGTTCAGAATATTGTCGTTGTGACTATTCATCTGGGAGGGGTGTGTATCAAGTGGTATATCTCTGGCCCAGCTCCGGCCCACATAGCAATTTTTCTCTGGCCCAGCTCCGGCCCACACAATCAGCTTTCGCTTGGCCCACATACCGCAATGACTTACGGTCCTAGTGTGGACCAGGTCTGGATTCCAGACAAGGGCCACACATGGGCCATAACTGGCCCAAGTCTCAGCCAAGTTAATTACCCATAACTGGCCCTGAATTGGGCCAGTTATGGCCCATGTGTGGCCCTTGTCTGGAATCCAGACCTGGTCCACACTAGGACCGTAAGTCATTGCGGTATGTGGGCCAAGCGAAAGCTGATTGTGTGGGCCGGAGCTGGGCCAGAGAAAAATTGCTATGTGGGTATTTGACTCATTGACTCATTAAGAGAATAGGGACAACCCTTTTAGACCATGCGCCGACTGTTTTTCCCATCGATAAACTAGCAAAAGTGGATTCGGACATGCCCCAAGTGCACCTGCACCGTGCACTTCAGACTATGCCCTTAGATCGTTTAAGTAGGGCCCTAAATGTCTACAAGTTATGATCCCCAACATATCAGTGATTTTAGGCAGAAGTCAGAACAATTCTTGTGCTTTTGATCTGTCCTAGATGACGACATCTTGCAAAAAATTCTGGAAAGTCACAAAGACAACATGAAGGCCAAAACGGGTCATGTGTTTGAGGGCAAAAAACAAAACAAAACACACCTCAGCAAAGTGTACACTGAACTCTTCATCACTGAAGGGGACATTACAGACGTCTATGATGAACATGAGGTTCTGAAGATTGACCGAGCTTTGAAAACTCCTAAATTTGAGGACACACCGATCGACTGCAATGACATATTCTGTTTACTGAAGCAAAAAGAGCAGGGAAACATTGTGCTGACCAAAGGCATCGCTGGCATCGGAAAGACGTTCTCTGTGCACAAGTTCCTCCTGGACTGGGCCAAAGGAAAAGCCAATCGGCATGTGGATTGTGTGTTTCTGCTGCCATTCAGAGAGTTGAACTTGATTAAAGATGATACAGAGATCAGTCTCCATGAGCTTCTGTTGGAATTTTATCCTGATTTGAATGACGTGGAAAACACCAAGTTTTATAAAAAATGCAAACTGGCATTTATCTTTGACGGACTTGATGAGAGTCGCCTGGAATTTGATTTTGACTATAAATTAGTAAAATGTGTCAATGCGCGGTCATCTGTTGATGTTTTATTTACAAGCCTCATTAAAGGCAAACTGCTTCCGTTGGCTCTCGTCTGGGTGACGTCACGACCGGCAGCGGCCAATCTGATCCCTCCTGACTACATAGGATTGTTTACGGAGGTGCGCGGATTCACCGACCAGCAGAAGGAGGAGTATTTTAGAAAACGGATCGTAGATGAAGCTCAAGCCTCCAGAATAATCTCGCACATCAGGATGTCTCATAGTCTCTACATCATGTGCCACATTCCCATCTACTGCTGGATCACAGCCACTGTTCTTCAGGATATTCTTGTCAAAAACGATGGGCAGGACATTCCTTCGACCCTCACTGAAATGTACATCCACTTCCTTCTGATACAGATGAACATGAAGAACCAGAAGTACGAGAAGAAACAGGAAAGAGATCGCACAAAGCTTTTGAGTTCAAACAAAGACATGATCTCCAAGTTGGCTAAACTGGCATTCGAACAGCTGAAGGAGGATAATGTCATGTTCTATGAGAAGGATCTGAAGGCATGCGACATTGATGCAAGCGAGGAGTCCACAGGATTGTGCGCTGAAATCTTCAAGAAAGACTCTGTTCTGCATGAGATGAAGGTGTATTACTTTATACATTTGAGTGTGCAGGAGTTTCTCGCTGCATTGCATGTGTTCCTCTGCTATTTGAAGCTGGACATGGATGAGCTGAAGTTCTTCCTGGAGAATTTGCATCCTAATAAGAAAGAACTGCTGTACGTTCTGCTGAGGAAGGCGATCGATAAAGCAAAGGAGAGTGACCGAGGACATTTCAATCTCTTTTTGCGGTTCTTGCTGGGCATTTCTCTCGAGTCTAATCAGAAACTCCTCATCGGCTTGCTGGACGAAACGCTCGACAGTAAAAACTGCATCAATAAAACCATCCAGTACATCAAGCAACTGCAAAACAATGACAAGTGCCCAGATAAATCCAAAGATGTTCAACAAAACATATGCGGGATGCAGGCGTCTCGTCCCATCAGTGAGATGCTGCAGAAAAGCCTTGTAAGTATGAAAACTCAGATGTTTAACCCCCTTTCTTCTGTTTTATTCACCTCCCCGAAAAAATGTGTCTTTTTTACAGCATATTCTGTTTTACTTTTTCAAAATGTAATTTCTAATGTTTTCAACATACAGGTGCATCTCAATAAATTAGAATGTCGTGGAAAAGTTAATTTATTTCAGCAATTCAACTCAAATTGTGAAACTCGTGTATTAAATAAATTCAATGCACACAGACTGAAGTAGTTTAAGTCTTTGGTTCTTTTAATTGTGATGATTTAGGCTCACATTTAACAAAAACCCACCAATTCACTATCTCAACAAAGCTCTAATCATCAAAATTAAAACAAAAAAAACTTTTGAAATGTTTTACTTTACATGCAATGAATCTAAAATATATGATAGTTTCACTTTTTGAAATAAGTTAAAAGAAAAAATTAACTTTTTCACGACATTCTAATTTATTGAGATGCACCTGTATTATTTTTGATAATATTTTCCCCAAAATACTTTTGTTTTTCTCCAAATTCTTTTTTATTTTTTCAACATATTCTGTTTTTTTCCCCTCAAATTTTGTTTTATTTCCACCACAACCTCTTTTAACATATTCTATTTTGTTTTTCAACATATTCTGTTTGTTTGTGTTTTCAATTTGCGTTTCTGTTTTGATTTTTCATGATTCCATTTGAATTCTATTTGAGTAATAAAAAAAGAATGTTTAATCTATTGAATAAATAAAACACATGCAATATCTGTTCCATTCCTACTGAAACCTGGAGGGTGCCCTCACGCAGAAACTCCACATAAATAATAGAACTGATGATGCTCCAGGGAAATCCCTAATATGGGCAAAAACATCCAGCTATCACTGAGATAGATAGAAATGTTTTGAATGATGAAACATAAAGACAATATACACTCGACTGCAACAATATATGGTTTATCTGTGTTCTTCAAGCCATGGGTAATTTCATAATAATTAAGTATATTTGAAATTCATTGCTAATTGACATAGCCTTCTTAGAGTATAGAACACATTTTCTGCCTCATTCTGTGATAAGAAGCCACATCAGATCACAAAAGAATGCATCTGACAGATGTTGTGGAGTAAAAACATGTTAATGTTCTCTTTTGTTGGACAACAGGTTTAGAAATGCTTCTCATTGCAAAACACTACAAGGGAAGTGTAGCTTTAGGCATTTCAATTCAAGCACGTTTAATGTAGCTAGCTAACGGTATGCTACCTGCTGCCTTCAGAGCATATAGAATTGTTGCATTCACACGCTCCTCAGATGATCACATTTCCTGAGTTATGCAAGTCGAAATGTGAAAACAACATGGACACTAACGTTACTACACAGATGTGTTGGATTTGTATCATCAGAACTTTCCGACTTCAGTTGGAAAATAATTTTTCCAATTATTCTGACACAACATATATGCAGTATAATTTAACTAGCAATCATGTGCGGTGATGATGCTTCCTACGTCCATTTTGAAGGGGCAAATATCTCAGTCGACAGCTCAGGCATTAGTGGCACCGAAATGAGGTACCAAAATCTGCGTTCTGATTTTAACCCTAGTGATGCTGCAGAAATGCAGTGTAAGCCATTGTGTATTTTTGTTTATTTTTTAATTTACAAAATTTTGTGAAGCGTAGTATTTAAATACATAGTTTTCCAGATTTTCTAAGTTTAGGTTTATTGTGTTACATTTTTAAAAAGATGCAGCTTTGTTCTGTTGTTAAAACTAATGTACAGGTATGATACTGTAAACTCTTCATGACTTGCAAGTATTTAAGCTTTTTGTAGAGTTCCAACATTTTTTTGCAGTGTATTACATAATTTTTTATTTAGCTTTATTTGGATCTATTTATTAAAACAGTGTAGAGGTGAACTCTTCATGACTAGTTAACATCTTGCCATCTTTACAGGTTTTCAGACTGTGGACTGACACAACAGAGCTGTGAAACAGTGGCAATGGCTCTTCAGCTAGAGGACTGTCCTCTGATCGAACTAGACCTGAGTCACAATTACAGCATCGAGGCGGGAATGAAGGCACTTTCTGCTGGACTGTAGAGCCCACAATGTCATCTGGAGACACTCAGGCAGGTCATTACCGTTTCCTTTTCAATGTGAACATGTAGCCTGAAATGTAATGCTGATATTGTACTCGTTCAGGTTTTCCTGGTGTCATTTCGGCCAGGAGAGCTGTATGGAGCTGGCCTTTGCTCTCAAAAATATCTCACATCATCTAAGAGAGATTGACCTTTGCGGCAATGAGCTGCAGGACTTTGGACTCCATAAGCTCCTAGATGGGATGGAAAATACAGAGAGAAAACTTCAGGTTCTGAGGAAAGTATTGATGTGTTAAAGTGTTATTTAGCATTAACACACTGTCTGAGGCAGATGACTGATAAAAGATAGTTATGAAATGTTTTCCTGCAGGTTGAGCTGGTGTAACCTCACTGAAAAGAGTTGTGAGCACCTTTCCTCAATTCTCAGCTCAGATTGGCCCCTGAGAGAGCTGGATCTGAGTAACAATGACCTGCAGGATTCTGGTTTGAAGCTGCTCTCTGATGGAATGAAGAGTCCAAACTGTCAGCTGGAGATACTGAGGTAAAACTAGGAGCTTTAGTTTATTTATTTCACAAATGTATTGTTTCTCATTTGTTTTGTCAATCAATAGGTTGTCTGGGTGTATGGTGACAGAGGAAGGCTTTGGTTATTTGTCTTCAGCTCTGAGTTCAAACACCTCACACCTGAGAGAGCTGGATCTGAGCTACAATCACCCAGGACAATCAGGAGCCCAGCTGCTCAAACACAAACTGGAGGATCCAAACTGCTCACTGCAGATACTCAAGTATGTATTGTGGGTCAATGATGTGACATTCATTTTTTGAATGGTCTTGTGTATACAGACAATGACTTATAGACTCACATATTATGATTCAGTGTCTGAATTTTAAAATTTGTCAGTATTTTTGTGGTCCTTAAATAAAGAAGAATGGCTCAATAAAAAGCTTATTTTTAATAAAAATCTTTCTGTAGAGCTGTTTTGAATTAAGACAAAACATTAGTCATAAGGTCAATGTTGTTGAAGCGACATACAGGAAGCAATTATACATCTGTGCAGCTACTTCATTTATTCAGTTCATTAATTCCCTGTAAATCAAACTCATGACCTTTTGTTATTATTTGCTTTCATTCTCATAACCTTTTCTTACTTTTCTCTTCTTCTTCGTTGATTTCTACAGAACTGAGCCTATGGGTAAACACTTCATCAAAGCAGGGAAAAGGAAGTGTAAGTTTTTCATTCTCCATCTCTCTATGTCTCTCTCTGAGGCACTAATGGATGTGTTTTCTGTCTCGCAGATGCCTGCGATCTCACGCTGGATCCAAACACAGCTCACTTTCAGTTGTGTCTCTCTAATGGAGACAGAACGGCGGCATATGTAATGCAGAAGCAGCCATATCCAGATCATCCAGAGAGATTTGAATCTGTCCAACAAGTGCTGTCTAGAGAGATCCTGTCTGGTCGTTGTTACTGGGAGGCCGAATGGACGGGTCAAGAGGGGACGGTCGGGGTGACACATGAAAACATCCTGAGGAAATATGATGATCTTTGTATAGTAGAGGCCACCGGTCAGCTTGGAAATAATATTGTGTCATGGAAAATTACCGGTGCATCTTTTCCATATGTTTCTCACGCTGAAGAAGACATTAAATAAAGGCTCCATCCTCTTGTTCATTTAAAAGAGTGGGTGTGTATGTGGACACGACGGCTGGCATTTTGTCCTTCTACAGCGTCTCTGACACACTCACACACTTGTACACCTTCCTCGCGACTTTTAAAGATACTCTCTATGCAGCATTCAAGGTGGACAGTGACTCTGTGTCCTTTTGTCAGATGTAACCTGAAAGCCTCTTTATCTTACCATTTATGTGCATATTTATTGCCATCTTCTTTTACTCTGTGTGACTGAGTACAACATCAGCTCAAATTTGATAACCCCTTATTTACACTGCACGCGTCTGCGGCGCGTTACGGCTCCGACAAGGTTTTGCTCCGTCCTCCATGCGGTGCAAACTCACACCAGGAGCATTTCAGAAGTGAAGCGGCAGGGTTTGCGAGACCATGTGATTTGCCTGTCCGACTTTGTTTTTCTTGATTTTGTGTATGTGTGTGTGTTCTAACATGGTTGGTTGAATATTTATGTTTTGTCCGGCTTAATTCTCTTTACTAAAAAAAAATAAAAAATCTGTTTACTACTCCTACAACTCCTGCAATTAAACTCCATGCCTTGTCCTTTTTGGAATTATCCTTGTAAAAAAAGGATTTTTGGAGTCATATAACAATGTGTGTTTTTCAACTTCGAGGATGAAACTCTCGTCATCCATTTCTGGCCTCCTAGCAAGGATATAGTGATGTGAAATACGATCGGGAGTCAGCACAGGGTGTTTATTTTGAAATTGACAGGATTTTTTTTACTATTTTGTATTTGCTGTGCGGCTTGGATGCGGCGTCCATCAAAAATAGTCTAGCCACCTATCTTTAGTGGAGCGCTTCTGGGACGCTTCTGAAACATGCCACGGCGCAGCTGGTGTAAACGCAAGCATTGACCAGAGTGGCCGCGATCAGCTCCTGTAGCCGCGTCGGAGCCATTACGCGCCGCAGACACGTGCAGTGTAAATAAGGGGTAAGACTTTATGAAAAGGTTGCAAAGGTTTCACATGTTGTACTGTAAATAACAACCCAACTACATGTTCAGAAGTGATTTAAGTATTGTTCTTGGATTTGCCTTTTTAGACATGCAGAAGCTGACTTTTTTATTTGAATGCTTTATTTTTGTTATGCTTAAAGTCTCATTTAAGTCTAATTTGTTCACTTTGTTAACCTAGATTATGCCTATAGATACTTGGGCTGTAAAACAACTCATGTTGCTGTAGGAGATCATCAATTTATATAAATATTCAAACTTTGTGAAATTAATTGCATTAACATGGAAAAAAGCTTATTTACTGCAATTACTGTTTTGTTTATTTACTGAGATCTGAAAATCAATAATTAAACCAACTCATTTGCTGAACAAGACATCTGCAGCTTACTTGACTTATTTCCTGAACAAACTAAAATGGTTTAATTTGTGTTAGAGGACATTTAACAACATTTATTACTGAGAGCCTTTACGAAAATTACCCATGGTTTTACTACAAACAAAACCATAGTTTAAACATGGCATTTGTAGTAAAACTGTGGTTATACAAATTGTAATAAATCTTCAAAAAAAAAAAAAAAATGAAACCATGTTAATTTTCGTAAGGGAATTTTTTTAATTTAAAAAATGTAATGAAGTAATTTTGCGGGTGGATAAATCAGTCTCAAAACCTGCTTGCCACACTCACAATTAAGTTACATGTTTCAAACCAGCAACAAAATCATGAACTGTCCCATAAATATTTCTCATGCTCAAAGCATTAAATAAAGCTTATTTTTCATGCTAGACCTGTGACTGCACATGTACAGTCACTGGCGCCAGTCACTGACTGTTACTGTGGCAACCAGAACTGCTAACTGCCGCTGCAGTGACACAATGATTTTATTGGCTCTTTTATTTCAGAAGGCGGGACTAATGGTGCATTCATGCCAAATCGTAACTACTGTTATTAACAAGATATCAACTTGTAAAAAGCATTCACGTCCTCGTAGAACTCGTAATTACAACTTGTGAACTGGGAGCTTAAGAGCTATGACTTGTACCACCTGACTATCTCAGATTCATTAGGCTGGCCACACACTAGACTATTTTAAGGCCGATTTTAATCCCGATTTGCACGCCTGTGGCCCGATTCCGGGGGTGGGGGGGTGGCCTGATTCCTGGCTTGTCACAAATGATTTTTTGTCCAAAAAATCCTTTATTGTGTGTTGTCATTACAATTATTTAACTGCTCCCGATCGAGACAGAGCGTCCCCAAACTCAAATCTCAAAACATGTTTGATATTTATAACTCTCATATTCTTTTTTATACTTTGTTTTTCACTGTGAAACAGAACACATGCCGGGAGAGCCAGCTGACAACGTTGATTGTTCTCTATTTGTTTTTCATCTCAAGTCACGTTTGATCTCGCGAGTCTCTGTGAGATCTCGTGTCACTATGAAATCGTCCCTACAATCAACAAGTGTGGTCTCACGGTCTGGTCGAATCATTTAGTGTGCGCGTTCAGAGGATCATAAGGCTAAAAATCGGTTGAAACTGTCTTCATGTCTGCAGTCTCCCATGGTTTTAAAATCGGATTAAAATTTGAACCTCAGCCTCAGGCGCTATGTTTAGGCATTGATAGTGCAAATCGGTTTTCTCTAGCTTGCACTAACTGTCGTATGCGGAAGACATTCTGGGCAGATGGCATAGGACATATGTGTAGCGCATGCGCCGGTGAGAATATGCTAGTCTCGCGAGAACCAACATTCTTAAATCGAAATCCTCCGACATTTTTCTTTACAAATCCTCATTTTGTACTTCTAATTTGTGACCGGTGTTTTGTTTTGCTATGTCCTCTGCGCTTCCCTGTTCGTCACTGCTCACTGGCGCATCCACTATGCATACGTCCTACGTCATCCGCCCGGGACGGCTTTCGCATACGACAGTTAGTGGAAGTTAGAGAAAACTATTTATAATGTTTTAAATATGGATATGTTTCTTACAAAACACATCAATTTGCTACATAGACCTTTATTCAACCCCTTGAGCCGTGTGAGGCACGTTTTATTGGACTTCTTTTGGACTGTTGAACAAAAACACCCACCCACTGCCATTACACAGCTTTTACATTTTACATTTACATTTATGCATTTAGCAGACGCTTTTATCCAAAGCGACTTACATTGCATTCAAGTTACAGTTTTACATTTGATCAGCTCTTGCTTTCCCTGGGAATCGAACCCATGATCTTGGCGTTGCTAGCGCCATGCTCTACCATTTGAGCTACAGGAAAGCTTTTAAGAGCCAGGACATTTTTTTATATAACTGCTAGGGTTGGCACGGTACATGTATTCGTCCCGAACCGTCATGGTACAGGCATCTCGGTTCGGTGCATGATGCCTTACGACGAATACAGGCAATTCACCCCCAATCCAGAAGCAGCAATGCAACGCTGTTTGATAACCGCCAGCAGAAGAACAGCGAATGCAAACGGTGACACAGAGGAGGCCGCGCTGATGTTTTGCTCACTGTATTTTATTTTGATAAAGTACCAACTGGCTGTCAAGTTAGCAATGCTGGAACTAATGTGTGTGTGTGTGTGTGTGTGTGTGTGTGTGTGCGCGAGTGTGGGCGGGTTTATGTGGTTTATGAGGACACAAATTTGTTTAATAACATGGGTATGACAGAGGTATTACAATTTGAAGGTGGTTTATGAGGACACTGCCTATGTCCCCGTAATTCAAAAGGCTTAAAAAACATACTAAATGTTTTTTTTTTGAAAATCTAAAAATGCACACAGTCTCCTGTGAGGGCTAAGTTTAGGTGTAGGGTTGGTGTAGGGCAATAGCACATACAGTTTGTTCAGTATAAAAACCATTACGCCTATGGAGAGTCCCCGTAAACCACAAAAACCAACATGTGTGTGTGTGTGTGTGTGTGTGTGTGTGTGTGTGTGTGACGTGATCACTTCAACTGTTTCCTTATACCAGCAGAATCAACTTTAAACACTTATTGTCTTATTAATAATCACTGTATAAAGGTCTGCTTTTATTTGTGAAAACAAAACGGATTTTATGTAATAATATGTAACGTTAGTATTTTCACATCTAGATGGATTTTTTTTTATTTGCACTACTGTCTGTTCAAAATAAATGAAAAGAAACCGAGCATAGTAGACTTCTTTTTTTTTCATGTTGTACCGAAATTGTATCGAACCGTGACCCCCGAACCGAGGTACGTACCGAACCGTGACATCTGTGTACCGTGCCACCCCTAATAACTGCTATTGGATTTGTCTGAAAGAAGAAAGTTGTATACACCTAGGATGCCTTGAGGGTGAGTAAATCATGGGATAATTTAAATTTTTGGGTGAACTACCCATTTAATGGAGAAATACACACAAAATTATGTCAAATTGTGTAGTCGAGTAGTCATGTAAAAACACACTCGGTTACGTTTTAAGTTAATGCAAAGCTGCATTCACACCATGTCGTAATTACCATAATTCCGAGATGACAACACGTGACATTCTACTCAGAGCTGAATTATGTGCTTCTTTGGCAACACTATCAACACTAAGGCCTTCACATGCTCCAAAACTCGTAATTACAACTTGTAAACTCGGAATGTTCTGAGAGTAAGAACTGGACCAGTGACAGCTGTCCCACCTGACCACCGCCAGATACATTTAGGCCCTACTTAGGTGCTAACTCAGAGTCCAAGGACATGGGCAGCTCCGAGTAGAACGTGACGTGTTGTCATCTCGGAATTACGGTAATTACGACATGCGTGAATATCGGATGTGTGTAGTATATTGAATCTGGGCAGTCAGTTTTAAAGGGACAGCAGACTAATTTATTTGTTGTTGTCTGTGTCCTTATTGTTAATGAATCAACAAAAGAGAGAGAGAAAAAAACTCACTGCTCTTGACTGCAGTGAGTGATTCAATCTCTTTAGTAGCTTTAATAAGGATTAATCTTCTTGTTTCTTTATGAGAAGTAGTTTTATTTCATTTTGAAATAAAGACATATTATGTGTCACAGCAGTTAAATCTGTTTTTTGCATTTACAAATTATTCATATTACCAGTTTAATAGATGTTTTGTCTGGGAATATACAATGAGTTTGGAAATTTTAGAGAAATGCTTAATAAATGCATTACACCCTGAACTAAACCTTAACTAGATCTACTGTAGATTTAGTCAACTAAAACTGGACTAAGACTACAACAATTCTAACTAAACTAAACTAAAAGCTAAATGGCATTTTAGTCCAAAGACTATGACTAAAACTAAATCAAAATTTGCTGTCAAAATTAACAGTGCTGGAAACATAATACGTATTTGAAAACAATGTTTTAGATCTGAATATTCAGTAAATACTTCTCTTTCGTGTGTCCCTTAAAATCATTGTTCTAAGACAGATAGATCCTTGAGAATTAGTTGAAGGTCATTGGGCCGTGAAAAACACCACCCTGAAGAACAGGGGCCTTTACGGTTCCTCCACTGCCGGAGTTTATGGTCACTGTAACAGCTGTCTTTGAAGCGTTTGCAGCCGCTGCACCGGATGAACCTCCGCCTTCAGTAGAAACATCCTCTGAAACTGATGGAGACATAGAGATCAACTTAAAATGCATAAAAGTTTAGATCAAAAATTCATAGATGTAGATAAACAAGTGTCAAAAAGTACCTTCCGGAAGTTTTCCCTTCAGTTGATCAGCAAGATCATTTTGCTTAATTTTTGCGTAGCACTCTGATTGCAATCTTCCCGGCGTCTGAAGTGCCATACTGCTGCACTATTAGATCCACAACATCATGGCGATTAGTGTTCTCCAGCTTTCCACGAGCAATAGAGTTGACTTGTGTACCACTTGACAGGTGCCATTTGAATTCTTTGAACTCTGCTTCCAGCAGCTCAGTAAGTGCATCAAGAATCACTGTAGCCATTTGGTTTCACTGTATAGGGAAAATATAACAATACAACATGATCAGCCTCAGTGCCAGCCAAAAGACTCGGCTGGGTGAGCAGATATAACCTGCACAGTTTAAACTGTTTTTGTGGTCCTAGCAGGGAATCAGTATGTTGTCATTTCATTTATAAACCTCATTAACTGAGAAAAGGGTTGCCACCTTCAGTGTAGCAAATTAAGAGACACCCATTCACACTGATTATTTCAACACCTGACAACTCGACAATAAAACAGAACAAGTATAGGCTATGTGAATATTCAACACAAAAGATTTGATTATGTTATGTATTCCTCCTCCAGGATATGTCTGTGTGATTTAAGCAGTCATTCTGTCTGGAAGAATTTATCACTTTTTAGACAATTCTGCACAATCTGCCGCTGTTAACTGGATGGGATGGATTTAATCAGGACTGCGTTTTAATTATTTGTCCCATTTCTAACAAAATTTGTAACTATTTTTTAAATGTCATAAATTGTATATGACAAGATTATTCATTATGTAACCTATGAATGATAAATTAATAAATAACATTATTTATAATATTCATTAAGTATTTGTCTAATAATGTCCAACATTATAATAATTATCAGTCTACAAAGCTCTGTGTGGAAAACTTATCCAAAAAAATATAAATAAATACATAAATAAACCCTTTTGCAGCACAGTCTACTGTCAGGAACTCAGCAAACTGCCAGTTCACCTTATATACTGGACAGACCCATTGATCACTTTTTTCTCATTCAGCCTTTTATTTGGAGAGCCCCTTGCATTAAACTAGTGGACTTGAGCTAGACATGACTTAAAAAAAAAAAAAAACCTGTGCGGGTTTACGGCGCGTGATTGCGAGACTCCATCGCGAAGGAAACAAAGATGCTAAAATGCAATCACGTGTAACCCTGTACACTTTAGCAAATTAATTATAAATAATGAAACAACTAAACAGTTTGTTAAAGAAATAAACTAATCAGAATTGAGTAAATAGTGTGAGGAAAAAATATAAAATCTGATTAAAATGTATGAATGTCAGTTGATTGACATCACAGTGATCGTCCAATCACATTAAGTGTAATTAAGTCTTGCCATTTTGGCATTTTCTTCTCTCCTTGAGATGTACGAGATGAGCAGCAGCATAACTTTGAGCAACAGTTAAAAGAAAGGAAAAAAAGGAGTCAAATATTATAAAATACCTACATCTATGTGATTATTTCTCTGGATTTTGGTAAGCACACAATGTGTATTATAATTAGATGTGTACTGATATGAGAGAAAATGCGAGCTCAGTTCTTTAGCAATGTGATACGATGAGTTTCTGTGTATTATAAGTTAAAATAAGTCCGTTGGTTAAACAATAACGTGTATATGAGTCCCATTCATGTTGTGTGATGATGATAATGAGTTTTATGTATTTGTTTATTTAGCGTAATATCGACAGAGTGTCAAATTACAGTGGAAATGTACTGATTAGCATTCTGACAAACATTAGCTGTACTGTTATTGAACTAGAACAGTGAATTTGATATGCTTGTGAACTTATTGCCTGTATATATGCAGATTTTTTTTCTTATTTTTTTCATGTTGGAAACATAACTCCATTGTTATTTCAATTAGAAGATGATGGAAGATGGCGAGACAACCCATGCGAGATGAACTCTGTGAAACAGTCAAACTAACCCAGGGGGTAGGAAACTCTTTTTATCTGCTAGTTTTGCATAAATGTTTTTACCCCCCTTTTTCTGAGAGACTGCTCAATGTAATATCTTTAAAGACAGAACTATTTTTTTCCTTATATTTTTGTAACACAGAGTTTTCTAGAACTGTGGAATCTAAAAAAAACATCACGGTAAATCTATTAATTCGAACACAATCAAACCTAAACCAATGAACTTAACCTTATTTGAATGTAAGTGATTGAACTGTACTCTTTTGTACATAGTATATATTTTTTTTATGAGAGTACTGAATCAATCTTCAAAATCAAACTGTTCTGAGTTGAATCTGAAATTGAGTCTTTTGCATGAATGTCTTTTGAATGTGTTGAACCAAATATTTTTTAATTGAATTTATCAAACTGACTGTATTGACGTTTATTGAATGAAATCTATTGAATCAAATTTCCTGAATTGTTTATTTTGTAACATTGAATACTATTTTTGATGTTTTCAGTTGACCAAGCATGGCAATCCTAGCTGTTCATGACAGATGAAGACTGTAACTAGAGTCATCCACTAGAGGGAGCATCAGGTTAAGACATTTAGTCCTGTGTATTACATCATGTTGTATCAGGGTGAATTGCTAATTATTTCCAAATTTCCTTTTGAACTGTCATGTATTTTTGCATGCTACAAAACAGTAGAGATTCAAGATTCATAATATGTAGAAAAATATATAGCAGCTTTATCACCAAACCATCTGAGCTATTGCTGCTTGGACTCCAATGACTATAACTGCCTTTGAATTTGTATTTTATTTGTAAAAACGAGCCCTGAAGAGTGAGGTGAAATCCTTAGCACATATGTGAACGACTCATACCTCAATTACAGATCAAATATTTGTCAGAATAAAGAATGTGGTTTGTAGCATGTAGTGTTAAAGACGAAAGGCTACCTTTCATTTGAAACCAACATCACTGTGAAAACACACACACACACACACACACACACACACACACACTTTGTGTAATTAGACTTAGAATTAGTTACTGAGACCTTGTGACAACGAACATATATCCAAAAACATCAAATTAAGTTAATGTTGTACTTACGAAGTTGAACGTAACGTTGCAGTCTTGGCTTCCTGTCTCCTCGCTTCGGTCAGTTTCACTTTCTCACTTAGTTTTTGTTTCTTTCCTGTAGATGTAAACAATGCCCCCGGCTCAGTCTGTGTTATGTTTTTGTCCCATTTCTTAAAACAAAAAAATAACAACATCTGTCCAAGAAGGAAGAACAAAAGAGCTTTATTTAATCAGATGCATTAAGAATATACACTTAACTTTTTTTTGTTTTTATTGTTACACAGATGTTTATTATGTCTTGAACGTTCTGTACATTGATAGTGGTTATCTGGTCATTTTTAGAAATGGGAGGCTAGAAAGTTGATGACATATATATTTTTTATATTTAAGAGATGCATAATATTTGTGTTTTTAAACAGGTAATGTGTAACACTAGGACCAGTGAAACAAGTTCATGAGAACTATGGGAGTTGTCATTTAAGTGACTGTTTTAAAGTCCTTGATTATTTCTGTGGAGTTCTGTCGAACACATTCCTGTTCACTATAAGCTCATGAGAGCAAACATGATGTGTCACAACATGAGATAACTAATTATGATTAGGATACTTTTGGACCAACTTAAACATGTATTGTTTTTCCTTTTCAAATGGGCAAATACATTTGAATATAATTGAGTCTAGAGCAAGAGTCGGTGAATTGTTTCACATCATCACACACTGGCCCCGCGCTCACTAGCGCTCAGTCACCTAAAGGCTGACACTGTGTTACTTGTGTTTTGACTAACAGGTTAAACCGGAATTCAGCATTGTGCTTTAGACCAACAAAAACTTTACATTAAATGACATGATCGTGTCTCTTTTTTCATTGTGTGACGTAAATGGCACAGACACGGCTTTCCTGAACAGAATCATTTTGTGTCTGAATTATTCCAGCAGTATCAATAAGCATATTAACTAATGGATTGCATTTGCTCGCTTTTGTCTCCATTCACTCAGACCTACTAACTAGTGCCAGTATCAGCACCTAAAATATAATATAGTTACACTCTAGTATAAATTATAATCTAAAATATCTCATGCATCAAATGTCAAATTTGAATAGACTTGACATTCTCAAGACCAATTGTCTTTGTAATTTCAGAGTTTATTAGTAATGCAAATGTTGATAGAAGCATGCATGTAAAAAAAAGAGCATTTATTCATACATTTATGTAATGCCAGTCACTTAAAGGGGTCATGTGATGTGATTTCAAGTTTTTCTTTCTCTTTGGAGTGTTACAAGCTGTTTGTGCATAGATAAGATCCCTGAAGTTGCAAAGACTAAAGTCTCAAAACCAAAGAGATATTCTTTATCAAAGTTAAGACTCTGCCACGCCCCCTAAAACGCCTCATTCAAACACGCCTCCAGAACAGAACAGCAACGCATTTTATGGACGACAGTTTCGTGAACCAAGGAGCGGAGGTAATTCTGACTTTGCTATGACAATCTGGCACTTCTGAATCAGTGACTGTATGGTTTGTTATTAGTTTAAGCCTTTTCTATTGACTGTTCAAATGCAGAGTTTTGTGCAGAGAGAGGGAGGGAGGGAGAGAGAGAGAGGGAAGGAGGGAGAGGAAGAGAGGGAGGGAGGGGGGGAGACAAGGTCACACAACCGCGGCTTGTGTGCATCACATACGAGCATCATCACTGTCTTTCACGCGACTCTGTTCCTCTCTCAGGGTTGAACTGATGGTAAAACTAAGGACATTATTAACTGTCTTTACATTTATTTTTAAAGCTGAAGCTCGCGATTATAAAAAGGGGCGTTACATTTCCGACGCGGCTTATGGTGTTCAGCCAATCACAATGCACTGTGCCAGTTGTGCCAATCAGAGCAGACTGTGCTTGTTGGAAGGAGGGACTTTGTAGAAAACGACACGTTTGAGAGAGGCGGGGCACAGAGGACCTACAATAATAACAGTATTTGAAAAATAATGTTTTTTGAATATTAAAGCATGTCAACATATTCTGTTACACCAAATACACAAAATAATGATCTTTAAAAAAAGCATCATATGATCCCTTTAAAGATCCTCAGCAATACTGTATAATCATACATATACACCTTTGACCTGGAAATATAAAAATCAGATGTATTTGAAATTGAAAAGAAGTAATCGATCCAGAAATTGAGCTCAAGAGTGAATCATTTCAGCAGCAACTGTAGTCCAGCTTTTCTCAACCCGGGGTCTTCAGTAGACTTTAATAGGGCCTCAAGAGGACTTAAGGTTATTTAAAAACAACTAAAAATACAGATATTTCTTAGTTCACCACTTTAACAATTGTTTTTTTTCCCCTTCTTTGAAAAGCCACACAGTTAAAAAGTTGAGTGTGAAATTCCAGGTTAATAACTGCAGTACTTTCACAGTAATTTGGCAGAAAGTAACCCAGCAAGCACAGTACATTTCTGACCACATTATTGTAACATTAATATTCTAATCCTGTAAATTCCTGGTGATTTTTACAGTGCAGGATTCCTTCAGAAAACCTGGGCTCGGCCTGGGCATTTTTATAAAGAATATACATGTTATTACTAGTTATGCCAAGCACTAAAATATTTAATCGGTTAGAAATGTGAATATAAACATATATATATATATATATATATATATATATATATATATATATATATATATATAGTCCTTATCCTTAATACTTGTCCAGTAAATCATGAGCAACTGGAAATTCATTGGTCGAAAACAGCAGGAAAACTGAAGAACATTCAGTTCTTATAACATTTGTAATCCTGAAATTCAGTCATTTGAATTATAATTATTTAGTTTATTATTTTAATCTGTTCACACAGGTTCTGCAATTTTTTTTTTTTTTTAAAAGTATTTCCAGAGGAAACCTATTAGCTTTCACATACTGTTGTGGACAGTGATGGGCCTTGGAGTCGAAACGTTTGAGAACTACTACTGTAGCTCATCCATTTTTCATTTTCAGCGCTGCTCTTTCATCTGATGAGCGTCGTTTACTCAACACTTACTCGTGGCTTCAGATGTGCTAACCTCAGCCCCATCCTCCTCCTCCATCATCTTCCTCTCCATCCTCGTCCTCCTCCTCCTCCACACTCACCCCATCCTTCTTCTTTTTTTTCTTCTTCTTCTTCTTGTCCTCCACCTTGTATTTGACTCGTCGGAAGGGGTCGGTCATGCTGCGCATTTTGCCCTCGTCAAACTCCTCGTTCATCATGAAGTTCCTGTCGATAAGCTCCGCCCCTTCCTGCCAGTTGCGGTAGCAGTCCGGCCCCAGTTTACAGATTTCTGCCACGGCGTCAGGTGTGAGAACAGAGCAGTCCGGACGCAAAACCAGCACCCTGGGCAGATCCTGCACCTCGAACATCACGCTCAGCTCCCTGCCAACGACACAGACACGTTACAAACTAAAGAGCTCCTTCACTCCATATACTGCTTCTGATGATTACACACAGATTCAGAAACACAGTAGATCAGTGATTCTCAACCTTTTCTACTTTAACTCAGCTAACAGGGAATGTTCTCAGAACTTTCTCCCAAAGATATGAACAAACTCTTCCAGTAATGTTAACAGAATGTTGGTTCCAAGTTATCTGATCTCTAATAATGCTCTCAAAATATTAGAATTAATATATGTTTTTTCCCCCTAAAAAGTATGGTTGGATGTTCATCTAACACCTTTGAAATGTTATTACTTGTTTCAGATCATTCAAAAAACATTGAAAAGTAACATTCTCAAAATTGTTTACAAAATGATCAAATGAAACGTTCCCTCAACATCTCCATAACCAAGAAAAACATTAAAACGTTAAAAAAGATCATTAACTAAAAACTAAAATGATTACAACATTTTCTTAAGTATGTGTTAGGTTAATGTTCAGATTAAAGCTGAAATAAAATATAAATGATACATTAAAAACTTTTTAAATTTTTGTTTAGCACTAAAATGACTGGAAATAAAATAAATAAAATCTAAAATTGAAACAAAATGAAAAATAAAAAGCTAAATATTAATATTAAACAAGAAAAAATAAGACATTTTACAAAAACACATTAAAAATGTAACTAAGATTAAAATGAAAATCGAAAGCCTAAAAATAAAAGCTATATTAACAAAAACTATAATAGTACGTAGAAATATTAAAATATCACTGGATCAGGGCTAGTTATTAGAATTACTGTAGTAAGTACAGTACATAATATTTACATGCGGAACACAACTATAAAATAAAAATTAAAATTTGGGTGGGAATCCTAGTTCTTAAATTTAATTTAAAGCATCTTTTGTCATATTTTGAGCAAATTAAAGTCATCTTGCAGACCCTGTCGAAGTTTGCTAAACAACTGTATACAAATATTTGTATACAACCTCTAATTTTTCGTATGCTTTTCCGAAACAAAAACTGTACGTACTGCCTGTAGGGGTCCTCGTAGGCCAGGAACAGGCAGCGTTTGGGCAGCTCCTTCAGGAACTTCTCCTGCTGCTCCTCGGAGGAGTCCAGCGAGATGTACAGCAGGACCAGCT